>VBSM01002350.1:699924-713227 GCA_008086735.1 Cheirogaleus medius | reverse complement strand
TCTAACCCTTCTTAGGGAGAGGCAAAGTTATACAATATATCCAAAATGTAAAAACAAAAAAACAAAATGCTAGGCTTGATAAATCTTAATTAGTCCTAATTTACAAGAGCAAGTTGACTGTGAAGGTTAGCAGAGATCAGCAATAGGAGTAGTAGCTTGCCTAACAGTTGGCAGTTTGCTACAATAGAAAAGGTGTGTGCAAAGGGAATCCCTAGACTGGCTTAATTAGGATTCGTGGAGATTCAGAAAGAAAAAGACTTGCAGTGATCCAGAGAATAACAAACAGTAGTTATCTTCCTACTTTGGGCAACTGTCTCTTATTCCAACCATAAATGCAAATGACTACCCATCCCTGGTACAGAAGATAAAAGGACTGAACTCACACATTTCTGGAACTTGGCACTATTGGCAGAGAAGAAGGTTTTGCAGATGTGAAAGAAATAATAAAAAAAGGCAGAAATAAAGAAAGGCAAGGAGATGAAGAGGAACTAAAACCAGTGTCAAAAGGATAGCAAAGAGAGGATGAAGAAATTCCAGTTTTAAAACAATGACATACATGAATCTGAGAGAATTTCCATGCCTTTTGAAGGAGCAGTATATGCTGTTCCACAGAAGAATAAAAAGAATTCCCAAGATCCACATGATAATTCTGTTATCAACATGAGGAGGAAAAGCTGGGTAGTGGTGGTAGAGAATGGGTATGAATGTAGTGATATGTATAAGGCTATCCATGGGGTATATTATCTTCCTGAAGATTCCATCTGAGACATGGCTTCTACAAACAATTCAACATCTAATCATGATAAATAAATAAATTAAAAAAACCCTCTCAAAGTAGGAATAGTCAAGGGCAACTATGAAAAACCTATAGCTGACATCACAATGTGAAAGAAGGATGGTTACTCTTATCATTGCATTTAACTTCTGTTAGAGACTCTACAAGTTTAATAAGAAAAAGAAAAAGTATAACATATTGGAAGAAGTAGAATTGTATTTGCAGACATGATCATGTATGTAAATAATCATACTACTACAGAAAAACTAGAATTAGTAAATTTAGTAAGGTTGTATGATACACGAAGCCAATATAAAAAATGTATTTGTATTGTTAGCAATGAACAAATAGACACTGAAATATAAAAATGCCATTTGCAATAACAGAAAAATTGGAATATTAGTGATACATTTAACAAAACATACCAAGAACCATACACTGAAAACTACAAAACCCTGCTGAGAAAAATTAAAGATGACCTAAATACATGGAGAAATATATTATGCTCAAGAATCAGAAGACTCATTATTGTCATGATGTCAGACATCAATATAGATCAATATCTATAAAGTGAATGCAATCCCCATCAAAATTCCAACGGTTTTGTTTTAGAAATTGACAAGATGATTCTAAAATTTATATGGAAAGGCAAAGGACCAAGAATAGTTAAAACAATCTTGAAAAAAAAGAACAAAGTTAGAGTACTTCCACTACCTGATCTCCAGACTTACTATTATGCCTCCATAATCAAGACAATGTAGATCTGTAAACATACTGACCAACAGAACAGAATAGAGTCCATAATTAGGCCCATCTTTTTTGAGGTCCTAACAAGGACCTCAAAGGATTTTCAGCAAAGATACAAAGTTGATTCAATGGGAAAGTGAGAGTCTTTCCCATAAATAATGCTGGAACAATTTGAGGTCCATATGGAAAAATAAATGAACCCTGAACCTTCACACAATATACAGAATTAACTTGAAATGGAACATAGATAGATTAGTTTTATATTCCTGCATAACAACTTAGTAACTGTAAGCAACACACATTTATCATCTCCCAGTTTCCATAGGTCAGAAGTCCAGGCACAGCTTGATTGGGGTCCCCTGCTCAGGGTCTCACAAGGCTGCAATCAAGGTGTCTACCAGGCTGCATTCTCATCTGGAGGCTCAAATTGTTAGCAGAACTCATTTCCTTGAGGCTGCATGGTTGAGGGCTGGGCTCTTTCCTAGAGACCACCTACAGTTCCTTTCCACATGGCCTTCCTCATCATGGCTGCTCACTTCAAGTCAGCAAGAAGAATTTCTTACCTCAGGGAGGACCCAGACTCTCTTTTAAGGGTTTTCTGCTGATTAATTCAGGCCTACATAGGATAACCTCCCCTTTAACTCAAAAATCCATTGCTTGTGACCTTAATTACATCCACAGAATCCCTATACTTTTTCCATATTCTATTCCACATTCTTGAAGCAAGTCACAGGTCCTATTCACACTCAAAGCAAGGGGATTACACAGGGTGTGAACACCAGGGGTTGGAAATTAAGGGGACCACCAGAGGGAGTGTCTGCCAACATAAGAGCTAAAACTAATAAAAGTTCTAGAGAGGAACACGGGAAAATTTTTGTGAACTTAGGTTAGGCAAAGATTTCTTAGACCACAAAAAGCACAAACTGTAAGAGGGAAAAAAATAAACAAGACTTCATTAAAATTAGAAATCTTTGCTCTTCCAAAGGAGAGTTAAGAAAATGAAAGGCAAACCACAGTTTGAAAAAAAATCTTTGCAAATCACATATCTGATAAAGTACTTGTATCCAGACTATTTAAAGAACTCTCACAATGTAAGAGAGACAATCCAATTTAATAAGAAACAGGCAATACATTTGAGCACATACTTCACCAAAAAAGATAAGCTTAATGGCCAAAAAGAACATGACCACATGCTCACCATCACTAGTTATTAGGAATATGCAAATTAAAACCACAATGAAATACCATTACACACCCACATAAATGGCTAAAATTTTAAAAGGCAGACAATAACAAGTGTTGAGGAGGAAGTGGCCCCGTGGGAATGCAATATGGCACAATGGCATGGCCACTTTGGAAAACAGTTTGACAGTTCCTTGTAAAGTCAAACATACACTAAGCATACAACACATCAATGCCACACCTAAGTATTTATTCAAATAAAAACACGAATCCACACAAAGACCTGTAAGTGAATGTTCATAGGAGCTATATTCATAATGGCCCAAAACTGAATCCACACAAATGTTCATCAAGTAATGAATTTATAAGTTATGTTATAACCATATAGCAACGGAAAGTCAGGAACTGCTGATACACGCAACAACATAAAAATGAATATAAAAAGCAGTATACTAAGTGAAAGAAGCTAGCCACGAAATACCACATAAGCCTATCCCCAACAAATTTCAAAGAACTACTAGCATTCACACCATATTCTCTGACCACAATGCAGTTAAGTTAGAAATAAGTTTTAAAAATACATTTGTAAGTTTAAAAATACACTTATAAACAGCTTACAGGTGAATGAAATAAACACAATGGAAATTAGAATATGCTAGAACTGGCTGGGAGTGGTGGCTCACTCCTGTAATCCTAGCACTCTGGGAGGCCAAGGCGGGTGGATCCTTTGAGCTCAGGAGTTCCAGACCAGCTTGAGCAAGAGCCAGACCCAGTCTCTACTAAAAATAGAAAGAAATTAGCTGGACAACTAAAAATATATAGAAAAAATTAGCCGGGCATGATGGCACATGCCTGTAGTTCCAGCTACTTGGGAGGCTGAGGCAGAAGGATTGCTTGAGCCCAGGAGTTTGAGGTTGCTGGGAGCTAGGCTGACGCCACAGCACTCTAACCTGGGCAACAGAGTGAGACTCTGTTTCAAAAAAAAAGAATATGCTAGAACTAAAGAATAATGAAAATACTCTGTTACAAAACATCTGAACAGTAGAATAAATCCAAAGGCTGAAGAAGATGAAGAGAAGAGTGATTTCTGGTATATATTTTAAATAAAAAGAGCAAGAGGCTGAGTGGTATATGAAGTATGCTTTTTTATGTATGAGAAAAGTGGGACCTGGAGCCTATGTGTGTATGTGCTTGCTTAAATATGCAAAACAGGAAACACAGACGAACTAATAAAACTGATTATCTATGTGGTGGAGGAAACAGCATGCCTGGCCTGAGACTGGGATGGAACCAAGACTTTTCTGAATATACCTTGATATAAATTTGACTTTAAAACCATATAAAGTTTTTATTCATTAAAAAATTAATCAAAAGGAAAAAATCCCTAAAAATGGAAGCAAATGAACATAATTATGTATCAACTTGTTGCTACAGCCACAACACAAGCCTCTGGTAAGACTAATCAAGAAAAAAAGAAGGCACAAGTAAACAATAGTAAGACACAGGAATGAAAAGACAACGCCACATGTACAGCAGACATTAGCTGGCAGTTTAAATTCTCCCAGGCCCAGGTGGCCCTATGAGCAAGTTCTATCAACATTCAAGAACAAGCAACTGCGATATTACACAACCTTCCAGAGAACAAAAGAAAGAGAATACCCCAACTCACTTTATAAATCTACCGTAATCATGATACCAAACTTGACAAAGATAGCACAGGAAAATGAAAGCCAATCTCACGAACACAGATGTAAAAATCATGGAGAAAATATTACCAATCAAATCCAGCAGTAAGAAAGATCAAGACCATGTTGAGCTCATCCCAGTGATGCAAATTTAGTTCATGCTACAAAGTTATATATTAGAAAATGCCTTAAAATAACCAACCACATTAACAAATTCAAGAAGGGAAAAAACGAATCTCCATAAAGGCAGAAAAAGGATTTGATAAGATTCAACATCCATTTATGATGCAAAAAATATGCACTAGAAGTGCATCTACACAAAACCTAAAGTAAACCTAATATTTTATGGTAAAACATTGAAAACATGCACCTTCTCAAATACAGATCCTATGCCCCACCCCAGACCTACTGAATCAGAAACTCCAGGCAAAATGCCAGAGAAACTGTAGTTTTGCAAGAACCCCTCAGGTGACTCTGATGCAGCTTGCTACTCTTTTCGATCCACAGAGCAGCAGCGTTGGCATCACCAGGGAACTAGAGTGAAATGAGAAGAGAAAGCTCTCTAGCTCCATCCCAGACCCACTGAGTCAGAATCTGCGTTTCAACCTGAAGTCCAGAAGATTCATAACACAATGAAGTGGAGACGCACTCCTACAGCAGCTGTTCTCAGCCCGAGATGTATGCCAGAATCACCGAGAACACTTCTTTT
The DNA here is from genome assembly GCA_008086735.1 of Cheirogaleus medius. Taxonomy (NCBI): domain Eukaryota; kingdom Metazoa; phylum Chordata; class Mammalia; order Primates; family Cheirogaleidae; genus Cheirogaleus; species Cheirogaleus medius. Next base: position 708,129 of record VBSM01002350.1, on the reverse strand, counting down.
AAAAATGCAGATGTCAGAGTCTCACCCCAGATCAATTAAATCTGAAAGTCTGTGGTGAAGTCGGAGCAGCAGGTAGTTAAAACTCCCCAGGTGATTCTAATGAGCAGCTGGCATGGCAAACCACTGGTCTGTAGTATTCCCTCAGGGAAGAAAATTTAGGGACTCTGCTCCCTCTCTGAAAAGCCAGAGAAGAAAGAGGCATTCCTCGAGTTCTTTGACACTTCCTCCAAGAAACAAGCTTGCATTTCACACATATACCAACAATGCCCTCTTAATATGGCTTACAAAACTGAAAACTGAAACCAAGAAAAGGCCCTGTGGTCAGAAGAGCTGTAGGAAGTTGCAGCGGAGGTTGCAAACCCAGAAGTCAGACTTGCCTGGGTTCAGATGCTGACGCTGCTGCTTCTTAAGTGCCTCACCTGAGACCTAACCACTCTGAAACTCAGTGGGGAGCTTAACAGTTTCCACCTCAAAGGGATGCTGTGAGGATTCAAATGAGACATTAAGTAAAAGCACTGGGCTGAGGGCTTGGCAAAGATTACATCTAACATTAATGTAAATTATTATAAAGGTGGCTATTCAGCACTGACAGTGACTCTGATGAAATCATCAGCAAATCAAGGCCAAATGTATCTTCAAAGCTGCACTGTCCAACACTGTAGCGACTAGTACCTGTAGCTCCTGAACACTTGAAATGTGGCTAGTCCAAACTGAGAAGTGCTATAAAGTAAAATACACATCAGATTTCAACAACTTAGTACCAAAAAAAGGAAAAACATCTCATTAGTTATGTTGATTACATGTCAAAATTATAATATCTCATATATTCTGGGTTACATAGAATATATTACAATGTATTTCACCTGTTTCTTTACTTTTTTAATTTGCCTACTAGGAAATCTTAAATTACATATGTGGTTCGCATTCTCTTTCTATTGGCTAGCTCTATCTCAAAGGATGGGGAGGCCCAGGATAGAAACTACTACCATTAGACCAGCCTTCCCAAGCCTTAATTTACATACAAATCACCTGGCGGTCTCATTAAAATGCAGATTCTGACTGAGTAGGTGGGGGTGAGTCTTGGTGGGTGCAGGACATGGACTGGGGAGCAAGGGCAATCTTTACCAATAAGGAAAAACTGTTTCATGACAGATGTGATGAGAACCTCTGGGAAAATGATTAGAGTTGATAACAGTAAAGAAAGGAAATGTCCAGCAGGGTTAGATTCAGCCTCAACTTCTAAAAAATCAGTTCTCTCTCTCAGCAAAGGATCCAAAGTCCTAGCTCTTTGAGGGTGGTAGGGACTGTATGCTTTCTCTCCGCCGGGAACCACCAACATGGGCAAGGAACACCTGAAAACCAGGAAACTCAAAATGAAATATTGCTTGGGGTTTCTTACATCCAGCTAGTCATATAACCAGCGTCAGCTGCAGCATCCTCCTGGGGTCTCACTGAAATCAAGTGCAAACTTACCTTCTCACTGTTAGCCAACAGCACTGATCAGCTGGTGGTACATTTCACATCCTGGCTAGGGATGACTGCCGAGCAGGTTCATTTCCTAGTTCAATAAAACAGCTTGGGCCAATTACAGGCCTACTGGAATTAAGCACTCTCCCCATTCTCCTAAATCTCCACCTAAGTAATCTCAGGGCCATAAAGCAATTTAAAGGTCATATAAGGGAATTTAAAGCACCACCACCCAATGCTAAGAATCTCCCTTACAGCTCACCTCTGCCTCAATAACCCCCATGAAGGGGAAAGGATAACACTGGGCCATAGCAGCCCATTCCATTTTAAGAGGCTCAGGGAAATAAAGAATGCTTCCTTCTCACAAAAAGTTGAAGGACATGATATCAATATATAACAATTATCACATGCTAAAGAAAGGACACCCCTGTGTGTCTGTTGTCAAGGTTTGCAGGCAAGGGATAAGAGCTGAATGAGTTACGAACAAGTTACTTTTATTTTTATTCTTTCAATTATTCCCCTTGAACTTCTCTTACCCCTTCCCATCCCAAACATACTAGCAAGCAAAGCAAAAGCTAACCTATACTCAAACTGCTCATGACAAGAGTCCAAAAATCAAGAAGCTGAGAAGAAAAGGGTGACAAAGCAATCACTGAATTCAAAGAACTTTCTTATTCATTTGCTATTTGACCACTGCAAGAAAAGCTAAGCATGAGCTCCATTTCATCTTACAGACAGGGAGCAAGATCTCTAGACACACAAAAGAATTGGTTAAAATGAACATGTCTGAACAAGTCTAAGTTGGATTCCCTTGTCCAATTCAAGCCAAAGAATGTTTACTAAATGCCTACTGTGTGAATAGGGCCATCTTGACACAACCAGAAAAATGTCTCCAACCTCAGTCCTTTTTGTTACAAGCATAGAGGATGAAAAAAAAATACTGAAATATGTTGTAGGAGTTACCATCAAGAGAAATAGTCAAGGAACAGCAATACTAAAGTAATAAGTACATGAAATTTTGAAAAACTACTTATGGAGTCATTTCACAATACTGAGAAACAAATTCAAGTAATAGGAAAAGGGCACTCAGGCACCCATCCTGTTCAAGCAAGGAAGATGGTAGGAACCTGGAGCAATCAAGTCTCTGGATCTCTTCTTCAGAATCTGGATCACTTTTCATCCTAACTCTGGAAGTACAAGCATCCAGTGTAGTAACAGGGCAGGGCCACAAGCCTGAGGGCCCAGCCTTTCTCGACTAGAAAAGAGAAAGACTCCCATTCTGAAACACTTTGGAAAGAGGCAGGCAAAATTTTCTGAAGCAAGGATAACCTTGCTAACACCCTGTGATTGCTGGTTATACAGTACTACCATTTTAGGAATAAAAGAAATGGAAACTTGTTAAAGCATGCCAATGCCTTCAGGCCCCTATGAGAGAGGCAATAAAACACCTGCATATTTCAGTGCTGAAAGAAGAGGGAGACTGAGGCAAAGAGGCCACACTACAGCTATGGGGAAGACAAGACAACAACAGGAAGGACAGCTGTCCTCTTATATCAATCCTCCAAACAGCAATTGCTTATATAACACATTAATGCAATAATAATAATACTGCATGCTTTATAAGGAGCTCTGATGCACATTTGATTCTCTGAAGAACTCTGGACACTTGGCAGGGCAGGTTTTATTAGTTCTATCTTACAAACAAGAGAGCCACCCAGCAGCAAGGTTAAATGACTTTTCCAGTGTCACAGAGTTAAGGGGGAGAACCAGGACCTGAACCCAGCTTTTGGAATCCAAATACAGGAAGCGTTCTACCACCTCATACAGACAAAAATCTCGTTTACCATTGTTCCTCTGGCAGAAACAGAAAGAAAGCACTACTGCATGATGCCAATTTTCTAGAGATGCCTCTACATTCTTAAAAAGAAAAGGATGAGACTGTTGCAGTACTCACTGTGGAAAAATACATTACAAACATTTCCAATGGAAAACCATTGTCCAACCACAGGATGGCAACTGGGTCTCTTGTACACTCTCACTTTCAAAGCAGAGGAATTAGAAGAAGGCCTCTCTTGCTCTATTATTGTTTGTAGCAACAAACAAAATATGGCCTCAAGTAATTTCTGAGTCCAAATGGTAAAGGGAATTTAGCACAAGAACTGAGGACACTGCTTCCAATGTCACCTGAAACTAAAAGCTCATGACAACAATAAAATGAAGAGAAATGTCTAGAAAAGCAAGCTCACTGGATTTGCAAAAGTTTATCAAGACATAGCTAGGATCATTTTTTTCTTGAAAAGAAAGACGTTCCATATTGTTCAAGTCAGTAACAATTTACTTTACTTGGGTGCCTACTATGTACAAAATGCTATTCTTTTTTTTTTTTTTTTTTGAGACAGAGTCTCACTCTGTTGCCCAGGCTAGAGTGAGTGCTGTGGCATCAGCCTAGCTCACAGCAACCTCAATCTCCTGAGCTCAAGAGATCCTACTGCCTCAGCCTACCGAGTAGCTAGGACTACAGGCATGTGTCACCATGCCCGGCTAATTTTTTCTGTATATATTTTTAGTTGGTCAATTAATTTCTTTCTATTTTTAGTAGAGACAGGGTCTCACTCAGGCTGGTTTCGAACTCCTGACCTTGAGCGATCCGCTCGCCTCGGCCTCCCAGAGTGCTAGGATTACAGGTGTGAGCCACACAAAATGCTATTCTATGCACTTAACATAGATTATCCACTCATCCTCCCAACAACTCTTTGAAGAAGGTACTGTTATTATTTTCATTTTACAGATAAGGAAACCAAGGCACAGAGGTAACTCTTTTAGGATCACACAGGTAATATTAAGGCCAGGTTTCAAATCCAGGCAGACCACCCAATCCAGACTCAACACCTTGTAGGCAAATGACAGTCCCTGTCCCCCACATCTGCCAAAAAGGAATAATGAATGGAGAAACAAGAAAATAAAGAAAGCAGAACTTCAAAAAGGCCAGAAATAGGGAAGGGAAATTACTAAAGAATGAAAACAACCTATTATTCTGTTATAAAATGGAAAGAACTTTAGAAATAACTAGAAACTGCAGCCTTTGAAATCCTCTGGCTGCTGCTTAAAAATGTCGCCTACTAATCCTCAAAGAGTCTCCACTTCTTTCTTTGTTTTGGAGCCCTCAATAAGAGTGAGAGCCATGTGTTTTCAGTGGTTTCTAAAGTAACTACATTTTGTTACTCCTCCTCTCATTTTGAAGCAAAGAATATTGAAGTAATTTTTGTAACTTTAATCATTTTTCAGACCTGTAAAATTTTTAAAATTTTCTTTGAAGCCATTGAACATACAGACTATGAGAACTGAGAAGGTACCTAAACATATGAACTTTGACAGTAAGCCATTATTAATGCCATTTTATTAGTGAGTACTCTTGTTCCTAAGAAGTTGAGTATTTCTTTACTCTAGAGCTAGAAATAAACTAGTTTCTTTACAAACCACACTTACCAAAGATTGATGCAGGTTCACAGTACAAACCAATGCACAGGAAGAGAAACCCTTGTGTAAGATAGCCTGAGAGTCCGGCAGACACTGGCATGAAATCAGCCACCAATACTACCTCAGGAGAGCTTTCTGTAGCTAGAGTGAGCTATCTAACTACAGAAACAGTAAGGGATTTGAAAAACACTTCCCTAGGTGTTTGAAATCACTGTTTGCATGTAAGGGGGAAAAATGCAAGTAAAAACGAGGCTGTGATGAACTTACTATCCAGGAAGCACTCATTGGAGAAATGACTCCACAGAGTCTCTTCGATTCAGACAGATTTACTTTCAGATTTATTTGTTTTAATGGAACAGCAGCTGACAGTCTAAAACTAGTAATTCAAAGTAATGTCCAAGTCACTGTCAATCATGCTAGCCTGTTTTATTATCATTGTCAAGTTTGTGAGCTCCATTATTTTCACAGTGCTCCTCTCTGCCAGGAAACATCTTTTTTTTTTTTTATTGTCTGCCTCCCCACACATAAACTCCGTAAGGCAGGGACCTTGTCAGTGGAACTCTTTGCTGTCTTCCTGGTGCTTAGGACACTGTGGGCACCCCTGTGATTAATGAATGAATGAAACCACTGACAACTTGTTAAATATGTTAGAACCTTCAGGTGTAGAAACCAATCATTTAATAACCATCCTAGAATCTATAAGCACCAATGAATATTATCCACCTTCAAGCACCTCAGGAGGCTGCTATACACTGGTGCTGCAGGCAGCGCCAATAGTTTGAATCTACCCCATGGTATGGAATCTCTTAAAGGTAGGTTTGATTTTGCAAAACAAGCAAAAGCCACTCAGAGTCAAATCTGGTAAATACACGATTGTGACCAATATATATGTTTGATGAAATCAAAACTGTCTATAAAGTAACAGGCCTGATTTGTCTTATTTGGCTGGTAAAGTGGTTTTGAAGGAAATCAAAAATGATTTGCACTATAGCAAAATTGCTGGTTCAGTCTCAACATTCTAAGGTGGATACTTCACAAGGAATAAAACTGAGCCATGGTGAAAAGAACCCAAACTAGACAGACACCAAGATATTTCCAGAGATCTTGCTTGTGACATTAGCTTTGCCATAAAGTTGCCCTGAATCCTGGTTCATATTAGTTACTCTCTCTGGGCCTCAGTTCCCCCACCCAGGAAACAAACCAAAAACGTGAACTTCAAGGTCCCAGTCAATTCTAAAATGCTATGATTCTATTTTTGTGAAGATCTGGTAGATCTGTTTAAAAACCAGTCAACCCAGTTCACCTCATACCTTATATGCTTCTATAAAGCCCATAATATAATTTTTACGGCAGATTCACTTCTTACTTGCTTAGGCAAATACTAAAATTAGTTTTCACTTCCTTAGCGGAGCAAAAGACAGTTAAGGGAGGCAACCCGGCCAAGGGCGCTTGCTCTTGCCTGTGTATACTTCCGACTGCGTATCAGGGAACTAACCATTCCCTCTAAGATCTTCCCTCAACTATTGCAAAAGCAGAGAAACCTCGCGTGCATGACACAGAAACACTGGCCGAGAGCGACCATCGAGGCTTTGCGGCCAGAGCCCGGCTGCGGCCGCTCCGCCAGGGCCCACGGGGGATGCGGCGGGCACCCACTCCGCTCAGACGGCCAGGACGAGGACCAGCCTCGGCGCGTCACAGGAGAGGCAAGGCGGCCGCCCGGCCCGCTCACCGCCCCGGGACGGGGAAGCAAAGTCCGGGCAGTGGTTGCGACGTCCGTCCCCCGTTCCCCTGCCGGCTAGCCCCGATTCCCGTCCCGACCTTCGCCTGCCGCCGGCCGGGTATCTTGGGCTAGGAGAACAGGGGGAAGCCGGAGGCACCTGCCTGCTGCTCCCCGGCCGCAGCCCTGCCCCCGGGGACAGCGAAGGCGCTGGGGTGAAACCCCCCACCCACCCCCGCGGGTTGGGCGAGGCCCCGCGCAACCCGCAGGTCCCGGGAGTCCCAACTTCCTCCTCCTGACCCCCCACCACGGGTCCCCGCAGCACCCGGCTCAGAGCCAGGCCAGCCGCGAACGCGCACCCACCTCAGGCTCCGGGCGCCACCGCCGTTGCCAGGCTGCTCGGCTCTAGGACTCTGTTCCGCCCCCTCCGGGGCCCGCCTCCCCGGCCTCCCGGCCCCCGGCCACCGCCCGGGGCCCTCCTCCGCGGGCCGGTTGGCGGTGCTGAGTCACGTGACGGGCGGGGTGGGAGTAGGATGCCGGGTGGGCCCGGAGAGCCGCTCCGAGGAGCGGGACTCTTTGCCCGTAGGGCTGCTGGGAAACCCTGTTTGAAGGGTCTGGCTCGTGGAGGCAGCTGGGAGCTGTAGTTCTCTATATGGTGCCGGGAATGGGGCAGGGCTAAGATATCAGGGGCCACCCCTGTAAGGGAAGTTGGAGTCGGTGACGAGCGGAGGCCTCTGGGAAGCGTAGTCCCAGGATTCCTGTCTCGGTCTCACTGTTGTCCAATAAAGGGGAAATCCAGAGGGAAAACTTCTCTAGGTAAGACTTCAGCGGATGTCACTAAATTGAGCTATTATTGCGTACATATAAAGTTGACATACTATAAGGGAAAAAGAGAAATTTCACTGACTCTGGTGCAGGATCTGCAATTCACAAACCCAACTAACCGCTGGAGTTTCCTTATGCTGCGCCAGCACCTTTCCAAGAATGCTATTGAGAGTTAGAGAAAGGAAACATTTCAGGCTGAAATTCCTTCTACTTTTTGAGGTTTGGGTCAGACGACCATTACTACAGTAAAAAACAAAGGAAAGGGAAAAAAGAGAGAAAGAAGACAAACTTCACGAAGAAAATTCAGTGTGTAATAAAATAAAACAAAACTTAATCTGGTGCTCATGCTGCATAATAATTATACATGAGCAGTTCCAGTAAATAGATTACTTTATCATGACCTGTTTTTTTCTCTTATATTTGTTACTTCGCCAGCATCTAAAAACAGCTGTTGTACCTAATACCAGTATACATGTGTATATGCGTCTGCATTTATAGACACACCCATGTATTATACATATATTCATATCATTATATATATATACTCTATTGAAGAGCCCAGACTTCTTAAATAACTTCTTAAATAAGCAAAACAAGGCCCCTTCAGAATACAACCCAACCCACTCTTTAGCCACTCCTCCAATGTGCTTCTTTTCTTTCTTTTGTTTTTTTTAATTTTTTTTTATTTCAGCATATTATGGGGATACAAATATTACGGT
>VBSM01002350.1:670594-699824 GCA_008086735.1 Cheirogaleus medius | reverse complement strand
TAGAGACACTCTGTCTGGCGGTGTTTCTAGTCCGCCATCTTGCTCCGCCCCCCGCTTCTTTTCTTTTCACCCCAAACTCTGGTCTAGTTACTGGGAACTTCTTTCTATTCTCTGGATGGCCAGGTTCTTTCTTTCCTCCAGGCCTTTCCACTTGTTCCTTTCTCCTGGATTGGCCAAACTCCTGGAGAGGCAGCAGAATAACACTTGCTCCTGGGCCAGCCTCCTCCCTCCCCAGTCATTCTCATTGTACTGATGTCATCATTTGCTTACTGTCTGCCCTGCCAACTCAACTTCCCAGACTGTAAACTCTTTCGAATCTCATTCACTTTTGTGCTGGATTTTAAAGCCTACTCAGTAAATTTGCATGCCAGAGAGGCTCCCTGGTGGGCTTCTGAATAACTCTGGATTTGCAATCTCTGTGAATATTAGGGCAGGCAGATAGAGGGAAAAGGGGATGGGAGGAGGGAGGGCAATGGTGGGAGACCGTGTATACAGTAGGCACATTTTAGTGTCCAACAATCAGGCTGAAGCCCTTTGCTCTAGATGGAGGTTGGGGGTGGGGAGGGTACAGAGCAGGGACAGTCCTCATCCTCAGGAAGTAGTTTATGGAGAAGATTTCTCCAGGGTCCAGCCTGGGTCCAGCCTTGGTCCAGCTCCAGCCCTGCCCCACCTCTAGAAAGACACCACCCAACCAGAAAGTAGGGAAGACTTGCCTTTGGCCAATGAAATGGAGACAGTGAACTCTGCTGTGTCTCCCTCAGTATAGGTGCAAAGATCAGATGAAGGAACAGATGTGGAAACACTTTGAAAACTGTAAAGGTTGTGCACTATGGAGGAGTCACCACCTTGCCTTTGGTAAGGTCACTGTTCTGTTAGCCAGCTCTTGCCTTCCTCCAGGCTAGGGTTGTATTCATAGTTCCAAGTGTGTATGTGCATGTGTGTCTGTATGTGTTGAGGGGTTCTTTAGGCTTCCCTGTGTTTTACACACATACACACATACACACACACATGCATACACCCCAGATGCAGGCGGCCTATGGGGAGATGACTGGCCTCCTAGTCCAGGGCTCCTGGACCATAGAGAGGGGGTGGCAATAGATGTGACCTGAGGTTGCTTCTTCAACAACATTTCCAGGTTATATACATCCTACACCTGTCCCCCCCAAAAGTCCTCCTGCTTTTACTAAGGCACAGGATGGAGGCATGTCCTACTCTCAGGGGCTTCATTCTGTTCTCTGAAGTTGGCAGAAGTGGAGCAGCAGGACCAGGAGGGGGCTGCACTCTTGGTCTGGCCTGGTATGCCTCTTACCCCCACCCTTGCCTCCTACCTCCTGAATGAGAGAGAAAATGGCTAGTTTCCTGGTCCTCTCCCTTAACACACTCACCACCTGGGCCCCTGGGCTCTGATCTCCCAGTCCTTACTCCTGCCTCTGCTTAATCCTGCCAAGCTCACTGTATTGGGCCTGGGATAGGGAAAGGTAGAGGAAAGGGAGGGACATCCTTATGGAGGAAGAAGAAGGCTGAAGAAAGAGGTGATCAGAAATGAAAAATTAAAAATGTTTCTGAGAGGCACCAGGCACTAGCAGAAAGCAGTTGGAATCAGGAAACTTGATTCAGGTTCCAGAAATTCTATAGGCAAGCTGTCAGCCTTGGGAAAATCACTTCGTCTCTCTGATCATTAGCTGTTTCCCCTGAAAAAAAGGATCAAATGCTACTTCCCAGGGTTGTTGTGTCCTCTTGAGGATAGATGTAAGTGTGATGTATAGCATATCAAGGCGGCAACATTCCCAAACTGCCACTGGGGAGAGAGGTGGGAGCTGGCAGGGGGTAAGCCCCTGGGCACTGACACAAAGGTCCCAGGGTTCAAATCCTAGCTCTTCCATGTGTTAGGTGTGTGACTTTGGGCAAGTAAATTGCTCCAAGCCTCAATTTCCTCATCTGTGAAATGGATTTATTAGTATCTCTTTCATAACCTTGTTGTAAAGAATAAACACATGAATGCCTAGGACTAACTTCTGCATTAGAAGAATTGCAAATCAGCTCTGCCTACCTTCTTCTCCACACCCCACCCTGTACTTTAAAAGCAGCCTCAGCAGGATGGTGCAGCCACTTTGGAAAACAGTGTGGCAGTGAATTATAAAATTAAATGTATACATGACCCAGCATTACCATTCCTAGGTATTTATCCAAGAGACATGGAAATTTACAAAATCTTCACAAAAGACTTGTATTCAAATATTCATAGCAGCCTTTTCAGAAATAGTAGTCAAAGGTAAGCAACTCAAATTCCCAACAACTAGTGAATGGTTAAACAAATGGTGATGTTTGCATTCAATAGGATATTACCCAGTAATAAAAAAGGAAGAACTATTGATATATGCTAAAATATGAATGAATCTCAAAAATATACTAAGTGAAATAAACTATACACAAAATATTATGTACCATATGATTCCATTTACATTACAGTTTGGAAAAGGCAAAACTATAATGAAAGAAAGCAGATTTATAGTTGACTGGGGTCAGACGTCAGGCCTAGAGGTGTGGGAGGGAATTGACTCCAAAGGAGCAAGAGGAACATTTTTGGGAGTGATGGAAATGTTCTATATCTTGATTGAAATAGTGATTATATAACTGTATACAATTGTCCAAACTCATTATACTATAAACATGAGATGGGTGAATTTCCTTGTAGATAAATTATACTTCAATAAAACTATGGCTTAAGGGGCAGGGTGGTGGAGGCGGGGGGAAGTAACCCCAGTTAAGAATCCTAAAGCTGCCCAGAATTGTCAATCTATTTTTTGTTTGGTCGGTTGGTTTTCTAAGAGGCCCCAAACCTTGAAGGGAAGAGGGTAGTGAAGCTTCCCTTACAAATAACAAAGATATGCTGCACAGCAAAAGCTTGGTTTGGGCTAGGGAAAAGCACCCACCAGGAAAAGATGGAGCCCAGCACCATGTTGGCAGGACAGAGAGTGCTTACCTGGATGGAGGAGGCCTGGGAGCCGTGCGCGGACAGAGGGAGTGTTACCCTCGCGGGCTCCAGGGACCAGAAATTTCCCTCATCTTCTCTCTGGGAACTGCCAGTGACCTGCTACACGAGTACTGTGGAGGTCTGGAACACTGTGGGGGCCAACCTGGACTCTGTTCAAAGGCAGATGAGAGTGCTATTGCTTCTTGCTGCTGTTTCATTTCCACTTTCTCATAGAACTCAAACTCATAGAACTCCTCCTTGGGGAGGCCCAGCCGGTCAGCAGGTTCTATTTTGCTAGGTGCTAGATGGAAGTTCGAGCCAAGTAATGGGACATGAAAACATTCACACACAAAGAGAAATCCAAGTTCTTTGTCCCAGGGCTTCTTGGACACAGAGACCAGACATATAAGGCTTTTGATTATGACATCACAATGTCCTCAATGGCCAGCCCTGTTTGCCTCCCTCTCTGCTAGGCAAATATAGGGTGTTCATGGAGGATTTTGAGGTCTAGTTCACAAGCAACATGGTAAGAAAATTGCCCCAGGCCCCAGTCAGATCACAAATCAAACCAAAGCCACTCAGAAGGAAGGCCAACTCACAAGATTCCCTCCCTCTGTCCTCAATTATGAGTTTTTAAAAAAATCTGTTTCTTGCACTAATTTTTTAAAGGAAGTAAGCCCTGTGAGGAAACGTTTTATGATACAGTCAAGTGTGTTTCACTCAAAACGGATTTCTAAAAAAGAGCTTTATCTTTTATTTGAAGGGGCTGGCCTGATTCATGTTGAGATGCAGAGTATGCTACTTTTTAAACACAGAAATATTAGGACACCCAAGATAATGGGCAAAGGACTTGAATAAACACTTCTTCAAAGAAAATGTACAAATGGCCAATAAACATATAAAAAGATGCTCAATATCACTAATAATTAGGGAAATGTAAATCAAGCATAGTGAGTTATTGCCTCACACCCATTAGGATGGCTAATATTTAACAAAAAACAGAAAATAACAAGTATTGATGAGCATATGGAGAAATTGGAAACCTCATGCATTGCTGCTGGGAATGTAAAGTGATATGGCTGCCATGTAAAACAGTGTGGCGGTTCCTCAAAAAAATGAAATATAGAATTGCCATGATCTAGCAATTCCACTTTTGGATATATATCCAACAGAATTGAAAAAAGGGTCCTAAAGATATATTTGTACATTCATAGCATAGCAGCATTATTCACAATAGCCAAAAGGTAGAAGCAACCCAAGTGTTCATTGACCATCAAAGGAAGAATGTTTAAACAAAATGTGGTGTATACACACAAAAAATATTATTCAGTTTTAAAAAGGAAGGAAATTCAGACATTTGCCACAACATAGATGAACCCTGAGGACAATATGCTAAATGAAATAAGCCAGTCACAAAAAGACAAATACTGTATGATTCCACTTATAGAGGTACCTAGAATAGTCAAATTCACAGGGACAGAAAATAGAATGGTGGTTGCCAGGAGGGGGAAAAGGAGAGTTGTTTAATGGGTAGAGAGTTCCAGTTTTGCAAGATGAAAAGAGTTCTGGAAATTGGCTGTAGAGCAATGTGAATGTACTTAACATTATTGAACTGTACACTTAAAATTGGTTAATTTTATGTTATGTATATTTTACTACAACTGAAAAAAAATTTAAGTTTTCAAAAGTAGCTTGAGCTAAAGCAACCCAAAACCCAGACTCATTGACAATGTGTTCTGTGGTTATCTCAGATGTGATGGTACTTTTCAAGATCATCTTCCACCCAGGACAGGAGGTCTCATGTCCTGCTTCAGAAACAAAGCCTCCCACAGGGAGCCAGAAGTCCCAGGCGACTAGAAGGATGAGGAAGCAAGAACACGTATTCTTTCCAAAATAAATACTACCCCCTCTTCTTTGTTTTATTGCCAAAAACTTATGAGAATTGTGAAGGTGGGGTGGGGGCATCTTTTCCCAGAATGTCTTCCCAGATCCCTCCTCTCCACCCAGGAGAACAAACACCAGAGAGAAGGCTGGCCAGGGTGGGCAGGGAAGCAGGATGCAAGGGAATCGCCTCCTAAGGATGGAACTGCCTCCTAAGGATCCCACCCAGCAGGAGGTGAGGAGCTGCAGTGGAGTTCTTTGAGAGAGCCCCCAGCTAGAGCCTGACAAACGCACTCCCTTTCCAGTTAGAGCCTCCAGATCACTTCAAAGAGGTCATTGACCAATGGAGAGGCATGTACACCCGCAAAGAAGCCTGTTGACCCTATGAGTCTTCAGGTAGATGCCTCCAGGATAGCTATCTATGAACAGAATGGAGTCTCAGCCACCTCCCCAAACCCCTATCTCTGCCCTTGTTGGGCCCCTAGAGAGTAAAATATGTGGGGTTTCAAGCAGCACTGTTTCTACTGACAGCTGTAGACCACCTACTTGTCCTTCTTCACAACATGGGGGCTCATGGGAACTAAGCTGATGTGCTGAGAAGTGAGAGCATTGGCAACTTTCCAGACGGCTCATAGAGCACCAGGACAGCTTGGGCTCTCAGTGCTGCATGTAGAAACCTACCCGTTTAGGCTAAGTGCCCTCCAAATCCCCAACCCTCATCCTCCCACCCCCGACACAGAACATTGAGCATTTTCTCTTTTAACATGAAGATATAGTTTACACACTATAAAATTCACCCATGTAAAGTATACAATTAAATGATTTTTAATATATTCACAGAGCTGCACAACCATCACTGCTATCTATGTCCTGAACCCCAAAAGAAACCCCATATCCATTAGTAGTCACTTCCCATTTCTTCCTCCCTCCCCGCCCCCCCACCATTTCTCCCTCTCCACTATCTCCTGGCAACCACTTTCTCTATGGATGTGCATATTCTGGACATTTCGTATAACTGAAATCATACAATATGTGGCCTTTTCTGTCTGGCTTCTTTCACTTAGCATCATGTTATCAAGGTTCATCTATTTTGTAACATGAATCTTTACTTCATCCCTTTTAATGGCTGAATAATATTTCATTGTATGTAAAGACGTACCATCTTTTGTTTATCCATTCATCTGCTGATGGACATCTGGGTTGTTTCCACCTTTTGGGTCTTATGAATAATGGAGCTATGAACATTTTTTATAAGTTTTTGTGTGGACATAGGTTTTCATTTCTCTTGGGTATATAGCAAGGGGTACAATTACTAGATCTTATGGGAGCTTCATGTTTAACATTTGTGGGAAGTGCCAGACTGTTTTCCAAAGAGGCTATACCATTTTACATTCCCACCAGCAACATATGAGAGTTTCAATGTCTCCATTTCCTCACACCAACACTTGTTATTATCCATCTTTTTGATTATAGCCATTCTAGTGGGTGTGAAACGATACCTCATTGTGGTTTTGATTTGCATATTCTGATGATTAATGAAGCTGAGCATATTTTCATTTGCTTACTGGTCATTTATTTGTATATCATCTTTGAAGAAATGTCTAATCAAATATTTTGCTCATTTTTAAAATCTAGGTAATTTGTCTTTCTATTATGGAGTTGTAAGAATTTATGTATTTTGGATACAAGTCCATTATCAGATATATGATTTGAAAAAATTTTCTCCCATTCTGTGGGTTGTCTTTTCATTTTATGGATGGTTTCTCTTGAAACAAAGAAGTTTTAAATTTCAATGAAGTCCAATTTATCTATTTTCTTATTTCGTCACTTGTGCTTTTGGTGCCATATCAAGGAAATCATTGTCAAATCCAAGATATAGTTTTAGTTAGCTCTTACATGTAGGTCTATAATCCACTTTGAGTTAATTTTTGTGTATGATGTGAGGTAGGCGTCCAGATTCATAATTTTTCATGTGGATATCCAGTTGTTTCAGCACCATTTGTTGAAAAAACTAATCTTTCTGTCATCGAATTATCTTGGCACCCTTGTCAAAATTTGGCTGACCATAAATGTAAGGGTTTACTTCTGGACTCCCAATTCTATTCCATTGATCTACATGTCTATCCTAATGCCAGTGCCACATTCCTTTCTCTTCTCTCTCCAGGTTCATTGGGAAGCTTCTAATATATCCTGTGCTTTCAGGTTTTCCAAGCACTCTCAATTCCTCTTCTTATCTGGTCTACACAGTAACCTTAGGAGACGAAGAGGGTGATCATCCCTCTTTTACAGATGAGGAAACAGAGTCTCAGGGAGGGTGCAAGTCACTCAAGATAATTGAGCTGGTAGGTGGTGCAACTGGGACAAGAACCTGTTTTCATCTATAAATCCAAGCTCCTTCTTGGACAGCACACTTCTCTCTTTAAGAGATATGACTTTGTATATCTACACAGTGGAATACTATCCAGTCTTAAAAAGATAGAAATCCTGTCATTTGCCACAACGTGGATGAACCTGGAGGATATTATAAGTAAAATAAGCCAGGCACCGAAAGACAAATATTGCTAGAATGGTGGCTACCTGAGATGGGGGTGGGGGAGAGTTGTGGAGATGTTGGTTAAAAAAAATCAACAAACCAATATTTTTTTAAAGATATAGAGTTGAAGATGCGCTATTTGACACTTTCAAATAAAAGTAGCTCCCAGGGCTCCTCTCCCCACCCTACCTAGTTCATAAAAGTTTTGTGAGACTCAACATAGCTCATGTAAGTATAAACCTTTCATAAACTGGCAAGGACTATATATATGTGAGGAGTTATTAGTCATGCATTTCTATAAGAACTCCTGCCTGAAATCATCTGGATCAGAGGTGGAAGTGGGCCATTTCCCACACCTTCCTGCATACTGCAGCTGTAGTAGGACAATGAACTACTATAACTATATCATTTTTCCATCCAGGTAGAACAGTCACTACAAGACCTATTATTGTCCCAGTTGTGTTTATTGTTAGAGAAAACTCTAATATTACATGGTATTTCTTCAGGGAGGGAGGCAAATACAGTAGCCTTTTTTCAACTCATAGTATTGTTCAGCCACCAAGTTACATTCTTAAAAACTAAACACTATCTCAATAAACAGGCAATGAGTATTTCTGATGTTCTAGACATAGTAATAGGTGCTAAAGGGGACACAGAGAAGATTAAGATACAGCCAAACAGGCAAGAAATGACAGCTTTACAGGGAGGACAAGCACCTAAACAAGTGCATATGACGTTTCTTCATTCAAATTTGGCAATTTTTTACTGTGTGCCAGGACACAAACATGGTCCCCACTGCCACTGGCTAAGAACAAGTAATGGATACAAACTTCCATAAATAGCTCATTACAGCCTGGGCTACAGGCCATGAAGGGTGCTATGAGAGCAGTGACCAGGGGACATCCCTGAGGAAGGTACATTTGAATTGACATGATATATGGTGATAAGTGTCGTAGGCTGGAGATGTATAAATTGCACTGGGAACTCAGAGGATGAACTGATGAAATCTTGAGTGAGGTAGAATACATTTCATAGCAGCAGTGATGTTTGGGATGGGCTTTGACCAATGAGGAGACGTTTACCAGGTAGTAAAGGAGAGGAGGATCACTCTAAGCTCGAGTTAGCACAGACGAAAACTAGGGTGACCACAGAATATATGGTCCAAACTAGAACACCTTTGCAAGAGGGCACTATTCATGATTATACTGGGACAACAGGCATAAGCTGGAGCTGTCCCTGTAAACCTGGATGTGTGATCTCCCTAGCAAAAGCACACAATGGCAAGTGTGCAGGAAGCATTTAGGCTTCAGAACAGAGTGTAGGATTGGGATGGAAGGTGAGTGCATTAGTTTGCTAGAGCTGCTGTAACAAAGTGCCACAAACTGAGTGGCTTAAATAACGGAAATGAGTCTGCTCACGGTTCGGGAGGCCAGAAGTTTGAGATCAAGATGTTGGCAGGGACATCCATGATCCCTCTGAAGGCACTAGGGATGGCATCTGGTCCAGGTTTCTCTCCTAGTTTCTGTCAGCTCCTTGGCTTGTGGTAGTATAACTTCTATCTTCACATGATGGTCTCCCTATGTGGGCATCTGTCTCTGTGTTCAAATTTCCTTTTTTTATGAGGATACCAATCATATCGGATTAGGTCCACCCTAATGACCTGATCTTAACTTAATCATCTGAAAAGACCTTATTTCCAAATAAGGTCACATTCACAGGCACAGGGATTAGGACTTCAACATATTTTTGGTGGACACAATTCAACCCTTAATGGTGAGGCAGAAGATGGTTATAGCTGTGAAAGAATACTACGCTAGTCTAGACTCTCTTGAAGGCCATGGGAACTGCGACCAGTTGGTGAGCCAGAGTGCAGCACCATCTGTTTCAATCAGTAACCTGGTAGCCCAGCCCTTCAATTTGATCCAGTTGCAGATAGATTATGCTTTTTTGGTTTTTTTTTTCTCCTCCTAGTTACAAAAATACCTTTTTGTAGTATTGTGTTTCCCTTTTGGAAATCAAAGAAACCAAAATATGCATCCTGAAAAACAATGGGATCCCTTTAAGCTAAACCATTTTCACTGCTGCGGCTTGCAAGCTGACAATTGCTTTCTCTATCAGAATACACAGTGCAGGCTGCCTTTCAGTGCATGCTTCTGGGGTGGAAAACAATGCTGTTTAATCTTACAAAATTAACTTTAGGGATGGTTGTCAGTGCTTTGGTGCTGTGTGCTCATTGGCCTTTGATTGCTGACCTCCAACAGGGGTTTCCATGGGCTCCCTGGAGCTCTAGGGCCCAATGGTGCCCCAGGAAGTGCCATAAGACTACCTGGAGGGTGGGCAGGGCAGACCAGAGAGGCTCAGCTTGGACTGCTTTTATATTTATCTGAAAAATGCTTTCCCCTCTTTTTGTAAAAAGTTAGGAAAATCGGGACTTTGTGCCAACAGCCAGCTAGCTTCTCTCAGTCTAAGGGCAAGCCCATTGGGCCATTAAATGGAGTTCATTGTATTCCTTCATCCAGAAACTATTTATTGAGTACCTACTATATACCTGAGACTGTTCAACAAACAGCAGTATGCAGCAGGGTGTTTTTGGAAGAGAATTTTATAACAATGGAAGCCACTTTGAAGCACAATTTTTCTCAATCAACAATATCCTCACGAATAATATCTAATAAAGGTAATTTCTGAAATTCCCACATTTCACAGACTTTAGTTAAGAGTATGCAGTGTGTTGAATAGTGTCCCATTCCCCAAAATTCATGTCCACTCAGAATCTCAGAATGTGGTCTTTTGCAGATATAATTTGTTAAGGATGGCAAGATGAAACCATCCTGGATTCCGGGTGGGCCCTATAGCCAAGACTTGGTATTTTTATAAGAAGAGGAGAGAACACAGAGGCACACAAGAGAGCAGAAGGCCATGGGAAGACAGAGGCAGAGGTTGGAGTGATGCGGCCACAAGCCAAGGAACACCTGGGGCCACCAGAAGCTGGAAGCAGCAAGGATGGATCCTCCCCTAGAGCCTCAGATAAACCATGTCCCTGCCACCACCATGATTTTGGACTTCTAGTCTCTAGAACTGTGAGACAAAACATTTCTGTTGTTTTAACCCACCCAGTTTGTAGTACAAACGTTGTTCCGGCAGCCCTAGAAAGGCCTCCGATCAAGGCTTTCGGGACTCTCTAGCCTCCTCACAGAAGCAAAGGGACAGACCACATCAGTCTCCACACACTTCCTGACATACGCTAGCACCAGCCCTGCTGGAGCAGAGACTCATGCTGCTTTCTTACTTCCTCCTCCTTTTCCTCACCTGCTCAGTGAGGGCTGGCCCAGAGCTCCAGAATGCTAGTGGGAGAAGCATAGACAAGGTAGAGGCAGGTCTGGACTGTTTCTGCTCTCCCCCGCCTCCTTTCTCAAGTCCAATGTGTCTCACACAGTGATTGCAGTAGCAGTTCTGGCCCTTCTGCACACTCTAGCCTAACCAACCCAGACTGGCCAGCACAACCTCTATGGACAAGCACTAACCAAAGCAGGCCCTGTCCCCCCAACACCATCCATTCTGCACCCTCTGTCTCACAGCCTCCAATAGGCCAGCAGGAAGTGGGGTGCAGTCAAGCCCACACCAGCTGGGTCTTGGCTGTTCCAACTGTGGGAGCCTTTGTTGGGAAACTCCTTTGGGGAAATCCGTCTCAGTAATGTGAGAAGAGTGGTAATTGTGTGAACAAAGTGCCCCAAGCCCGACTCCCACACCTGGCAGTCTCAGGGCCATTTATTCACTCCCATCCTGCCAAGAGTCCCCATGTTTTGAGCACAGAACATATCTTATCTTACTGCATATTATCATAGTGAATCTTCACAGCTGCCCTGCAAGGGAAGGATGATTATTATACCCATTTCAGAGAGGAGGAAAAGGAAGTTCAGAGATGTTTGGGGAATCTCCCCAAGGTCACATGGCTCTTAAGTGGCCCAGTGATTTGAACCCAGGGTTGATGGACTCCTTGCAGAGGGTCAACAGCCACATCACCCCCCAGCCACATTCAGCAGCTGCTTCTTTCTTCCTACACTCACTTCTACGACCAATGGGCTACCTCCCAGGGCCTCTACATCCTACAGTAAATTTATGGGAACTAAGAAGAAAGCATTGGCTCTACCATCTTTAGGGAGTGCCTGTTTCAGGAGAGATCTGGACCTTTAAAATAATTTCCCCAAAATACCTCTAACTTACAAAAAGCAAACAAGATCACTGCTAGTTGAAATTTACTTCCTATTTACACTGGTTAGCATATTTATTTTAGGCCAAATTAAATTCTGGTTTTATGTATAACCCACGTCCATAGTACATCAGTGCCCAATGACAAACCCCGATGTCCCCTTCTCTACATTTTTGGTGATTCTGAGGGCCTAGATAGCTATCAAGCCTGGCATGGGGTAGTGTGCCAGGCTCTCAGTTGAGAAGCCCTAGTATGGGAAAAGCGCAGGCAACTGTCTTTTAAACTTGGCTTCCGAGTTTGCACTGCAATATGACAAGGGCAGAGCTTCTAGAGAAAGCTTGCCCGGCTTCCCAGGTACCCTCAGACAGAAGGCCAAGAGTACCACTCAGAAGAAACTCACTCGGCTTCCAGCCTCAGGCCTCCGACAGCAGTTCCTGTCCCCCATTGCTGTTGGGACTGTGCCAGCTCAAGCTCCCCTCTACTCCGCTGCAAGTCAGGCTCCAGCTCCGCTCCTTCTGGCTCTCTCCCCTTTGCACTCAAGGCCTTCACTGCTCACCTCCAGGGGGAAGTGGACAGGCGGGCATTGCCTTCCCAAGCCGGGAAAAATGACAAACTCCACAACCTTACTGAGTTCTCAGAGCATTGCCCCTGGTGGGTAGGTCCCAACCCCCTTTTAGAAGTGTCTCCAGGAAGCCTCTGGCCATCAGACCTTTCCTTGGGTGACACTTTGTCCTACTTCCTCTCTTCCTCCCCTTCCCTGCTGGTGGCTCCCCCTCCTTTATCATGCAGGCGCACCCCTGTAGCAGGGCCCTGGGAATAATAGGCTGGACCCAATCAGCGGCTCCAAGACACCTTTCACCTGAGGGGAGCACCAGACTGGGCACTCTAGTCATGCCTGAATACAGTTCTAGTATAATTATAACATGAAGTTTCACGTCTTATTCTCCACTGGGCTTTGAGCTTCTTGAGGGCTGGGACTGGAGCTGATTAATCTCCTCTCTCGCTTTCTTACACTGCCCAGCAGAGTTTAGGACTCAAGGTGGACAGAGGCCAGAAGTGGCTTGTTGAGTGAACACATGCATGAATAAATAAGTGAATGCCCCTGATTGCCTCTACATACAAAGGGGATGTCTTGTGAAAGGAAAGACCTGGCCTGTCTTCCTTTATCGCTAGAAGGGCGGGTCCCAACGGGCAAGGATCTTGCCTGTTTTGCTCCCTGCCCCATCCCTAGCAGCTAGATCCCATGCTGACACCCAGTGGGGGCTGAGGAAACACATGTTGCATGAATCAGCAGTTGTGGTCATAGCTGACCGGCCATTGATAGAGTTTCCTACCTTGGATCTCTTTTTCCACCTCCATTAACATTTCAGAGATGCCTGGTCCTCATCTACAAAGACGCAGTGAGTTGAGTGGACAGTGACTAAGGGAGTGAGAGGCAGGAAACTCCAAAGGGCAGGGAGGACAGCCAGAGGGAGTCCCACTGTTTGTTGGAGGAGACTACAGGGCTGGCTGAGGGCAAGGAGAAGGAGGGCTCACTGAGAAGGGAAGCAGGTAGTGAGCAAGGCCGGATTGCGCCAGACAGGAATGGGATAACTGGCAAGGCAGCCGGACAGGCCAGGTGCTGGGGAAGCTGCTGAAGTCCTGCCTTTCCAGGCCGGCTTTCCCCCCAAGGTGGGAAGGGGTGGAGGGATTTGCAGCAGAACAGGGCAGCTGGATGGTGGTGATTTGCAAGAACCCTGGCACAGTACAAAGGCAGCTCCATCGTCACCAGCTGGGGCGGGGAGCCAAGCATGTGACCCGCCGGGCCAATGGGGAGGCGGCAAAGTCCATGGTCAAGGGCAAAGGGTGGTATGGAGCCTCATGCGCAGCTGGATGGGCCACAGGCTTGGGGCCCCTGCCAACCCTCAGGGGCAGAAGGGGCGTGGGTGCCGCAAAGCAAAGCACCCGGGCCCTGCCCAGCCGCCAGAGCCCGCCTGGCACAAACCCCAGCTTGGAAGGGCCAGAGCTTTCTGTTGGCCTCTGTGTGGGAGCCGGGAGGGTGGCCACTGCCAGGAACCCAGCTGGGAGTCCCCCTCCAGCCAAGTCTTGAGGGAACAGGACACTCCCTCAGAAGCTGGCCTGGCCAGGGGAATTCTGAGATGGAGACCTGTACCCTGTCACCGATCAAGGACCTGCATGCCCTCTTTCTGGGAGGGCTGCTGACCAGCCATAAGCTCCAAATCTCACCCTCCTGCTGTGCCAGGGAGCAGTCTCTGAGCACCCCTCCTGCCCTGTCCCACATAGGTGAAGCCTGAAAGAGTGGCAGGAGACATCCCCAAACCCTGGAGGAGGATTAGTGAGGGGGCCTGGATGCCATTCACTATCAACACAGGGCAATTTGATCACCCATACACTCACCCCACACCTAACATAAGACCTCACAGCTAGCAGGTGCTTAAGAAATGTTTGTTGGTGAAGAAACAAATGCATGCATGAATGAAGTATGGCAGTTGTAGCTGAAGGTGAGGACTGGCCCCTTGGGTGACACTTGCTAACTGTGATGTCTCCATCAGAGGAGCTGTGACAATTCACTTGGGGCTCAAGCCAAAAAACCAAAATTCCCACTCTGGGGGGATGATGTAAGTCTGAATAATGTAGTAACACAAGCCTCCTTCTTGTCCCAATGTCCATTTCTTCCAGAGTCGCTGTCCTCTAGCAGACCTGCTGTGCTCTGCCTGGGAGCATGCCTGAGGTTCCTACTGCCACAACACCTCACTGCCACAAAGGTCCTCCAGTTCTGCAGAGCCAGCTGCGCCTGCCACCTCCTTCCACCAAAGGCAACGAATGGGCACTTCCCTCCCTGGGATATCCCCAGCACATTCCTTGTGTTGTGGTTCCACCCTCGGGGCACTTCCCATCTCCTGGAGTCTGAGAAACCTGGGTTGAAATCCACAGCCCCCTTCCTAGCTTATGTTTTTGAGTCTCTTTATCTGCATTTACAATACAAGATGATCATAATAGCACTGGGATTATTACGAGTCCTGAACACAACGACTCCTGTAAAGTCTCTGGCACAGAAGCAGTCCTTGGCAAGTGGCAGTTTTCAAGCTCCTGGACAGCAGGGGCTGTATCGTGTTTGTTCACCAACTGTCTCTGTGGCACCTAGCAGCCAGCCTGATGTGCAGTCGGCGCTCCAGGAAAGTGCATTGAGTGAGCTATTGCTGCACTGCCTTGCTTGGCCAGGTGTGGTTCCCACACTGGGCATGGCTGACCTTGCAGGCCACTGACGGGGCAGAGGGAGGGAGGCAGGGGTGAAAGTCTGGGGTAGTGGTTCAAAAAGTACCTACCTCCAAGGCCAACTACTTGCAGATTAGGAGTGGAGAGGGATCGAATCCCTTCACTTGCCTCCGTAGTCCAGTGCAGTCAGGATTCGGAGGGCCTGGCTGCCTCCCTGTTTCAGTGCCCTCCACAAGATGGCTGCTCCTGGAGGTCTGGGCAGGGCCAGGGCTGCAGCTCAGGCGAGCTTTGTGCCCCTTGCAATTTGCCTAGTGACCCAGATTTGTGGCCAGGCACCAGTCTAACTCCTGCCTGGTTTGGCTGGAGCTAGGGTTTCCAGTTTTAGCAAATAAAGATGCAGGCTGTCCAGTTAAATGCGATGTCAGATAGACAACGAATAGTTTTTTAGTATAAGTATGTTCCAAAGATTGCATGGAACATACGTACACTGCAAAACTATTCGTTGTTTATCTGAAAAACAAACGTAACTGGACTCCCTGCATTTTCTCTGGCAAGCCTCTGAGCTTTGTCCTGCGGCTGGGGATTGTGAGGGAATCAACCTTGGGGGTGGAGTGGGAGGGAACTGCTCCCACCGAAAGTGCTTTGAATTGATGTCAGAACAATGGCATGGGTTGTTTTGCTTTTCTTTGCATAGAAAAAGAACATTCCATGTCACTCAAAAGAAAACAGAATGGTGAATTTCAGCTCTCTGTCTTGCTCCGTTGATGTTGACCCGGAACATGCCTTGATTCTGAAAGGGATATTGACTGTTAGACAAGTAGCTCTTTCATTTTCCTCTGAACTCTCCTTCTAATGGTTAGTGCGTACTGCCTTGGGTCCCATTCGGAATACACTTGGGATGGGATGCACAGTGGCCATTTGCCTCTCCAGAGGGTGCTGTTCTACTCGGCTCTTCAGATGCTCCAAGTACAAAGGCCACTTAATCAAGTGGCCTTAGCTACGGACTAGGGAGCAGATATTATATTAAAAAAGAAAGAAGGGTAGTCCAATTTCCTAATTTCAGATTTCTGCATTACACAACCTCTAATCTTCACAGTGAGGCTGACAGGTCATATTATTATTCCTATTTTACAGAGGCCCCGCCAGGCAAAGGTCTTGTGTAAGGTCATAAAGTAAGTGAGTGCTGAGGCCATGGTTCAAACCCTGCTCTCTTTGAATTCAGTGCCTAAATTCTTCCCCATTGTCCTGCTCTGTGACTTTTGTGCCATCTAGCTTGCTCAATCCCTGCTCCAGGCATCATTTGTTAGATGAGGGACACAGACGAGATGATCCCTGAGATCTCTCCAGTGATTCCCTTTTGATAGAGATCACCAAAGAGATGAGTTCACTCACCACTTACATGCATGTGCTTGTTGCAGGCAAAGAGATTCTGAGAGTATTTTTCTTTGCCTCAGAGCAAAAAAACTGACCATCATTTGTATTGTAAAAGTTGGCCAGCAACTCAGGGGGCTGCTTGTCCTCCATAGCACGGGCCTCATGGCTGTATACATGCACCAAAGTCAAGGCCTCAAAGCACCCTCTGCACAGGGATGGGGCAGCAGGATTAGCTGCACACCAAAAATACATACAGCATGCTTGTAAGTATGGCACTTGTAAGTTATGGGCCCAGCCTCTTCACCTGGATGACACACTGCCAGATGTCATGAGAACAAGGGAGAAAGCTGCTCTGAAAAGACTTGCTCTGCCCTCTCCTCCTTTCCCTGACCTGTTCCAATCAATCATTGCTCATCAGCAACTCAGCAGTGGCACAACTGAGGCTGACGTGCACCAGGGTTGGGGACCAGGAGGTGATGCTCTTTCTCAGGTGGGGGCCAGCTCATTGATTTCAAGCCCTTGTGACTTCGCCTACCTTTCTTTCCCTGGCTAACTCTCTCCATTCTTCAAGACCCAGCTCAGGGATCACCTCCTACAAAGAGCTTGCCTGCCCTCACTGCCTCAGCCAGATGGAGTGCAGTGCTCTCCCGTGGGTCCCTGTGATGTCTCGTGCCTGTCCTCAGAGTGGTTATTTTGCATTCTCAGCAAATCTGTCTCCCCACTGGGCTGTGAAGACTGTGCCCAACTCTTTCTCATCTTGTCGACCTGGAGTGCTCTACTCCAGCTCCTTGCATGACCAGCTCGTTACTTTCAAGTCTCAGTTTCTATGTCACCTCCTTGGAGGGGACTTCATTGACCTCCCCGGCTAAAACTGCCCCCTATCCAACTCTGGTTATTCTCTTCCAGTGTCTACATAGCACTGATCACTGTCAAATGCAAGTGATGTATCTACTTTTTATTGAGGTGAAATTTACATAACATACAATTAACCATTTCAAAGTATACAATTCAGTGACATTTAGTATTTTCACAGTGCTGTGCAACTGTCACCTCTATCTAGTTCCAAAACATTTTCATCATCCCAAAGGGTGACCCGTACTCATTGTGCAATTACTCGCCATTTTTTCCTACCTGAGCCCCTGGCAAGCACTAATCTGCTTTCTATTTCTATGGATTTGCCTATTCTGGACCTTACACATAAACGGAATCATACCCTATGTGGCCTTCTGTGTCTGGCTTCTTTGCCTTAACACAATGCTTTCAAGGTTCATGCAAGTGGTAGCATGGATCAATACTTCGTTCCTTTTTATGGCTAAATAATATTCCATTGTATGGATAGACCACATTTTGTCCGTTCACCAGCTGATGAACGTTTAGGTTGTTTCTGCCTTTTAGCTATTGTAAATGCTGCTGCTATAAAATTCACCTACCAGTTCTGGTGTGAACATACGTTTTCAATTATTTTGAGTGTATATCTAGGAGTGAAATTGCTGGGTCCAATGAGGACTCAATGTTTAACTTTTTGAACAACACCAAATTGTCTTCCAAAGTGGCTGCACCATTTAATATTCTCACCAGAAATGCACAAGGGTTTCAATTTCTCCACATCCTTGCCAACACTTGTAATATTATTCATCATTTTGATTATAGACATTTTAGTGGGTGTGAAGTGATATGTTGTTGTGGTATTTTATTTTATTTTTTCTTGTATCACCTCCCTCCTGAATGTGGGCTCCATGAGGCCAGGGGTTACATCTGGCCTGTTCTGAGCTATATCCTCAGCTCCTAGCCCCTGGCACATGGTAGGTTCTTAGCACATGGAGGTTGAACCATGAAGTGAATGTGTTTTCCTGGGATCCTTGGCTCCCCACCAAGGGCCTGCTGCAGAGAAGGCCTGCAGTGGCTGTGTGTTGTGTGTCCTGACTCAGTGGCTCTGAGATATAGTCTGGCCCCCAGGGGAAGTGGATATCAGGACTATCTAAAGCAGCAGTCCCCAATCTTTTTGGCACCAGGGACCAGTTTCATGGAAGACAATTTTTCCATGGACGAGGGGTCAGGGGGATGGTTTGGGGATGATTCAAGCTCACTACATTTACTGTGCAGTCAAACCTCTCTGCTAATGATAATCTGTATTTGCAGCCACTCTCCAGCGCTAGCATCACCACCTCAGCTCCACCTCAGATCATCAGGCATTAGATTCTCACAAGGAGCTCACAGCCTAGATCCCTTGCATGCACAGTTTACAGTAGGGTAAACTCCTATGGATGTCTAGTGCCATAGCTGATCTGACAGGAAGCAGAGCTCAGGTGGTGATGTGAGTGGTAGGGTGTGGCTATAAATACAGATGAAGCTTTGCTTGTTCACCTGCCACTCACCTCCTGTTGTGTGGCCCAGGGGGTTGGGGGATTGGGGACTGCAGACCTAAAGGATAGAACCCCAGCCATGTGGCTTGAGGCTTAGAGCAGTGAAATTTCCTTCATAGGACCCGGAGCAAGGGCTCAGCCCATGACAAGGACACCTGTTCCATGTGGTGGTTTGGAGGGAGGTGAGCAAGCAAGGCTAAGGCTCCCCCAGGAGAATTAGCTCATCCTTTGTAAGTCCTCTTATATCTGCCCCTTAGGAGGTCCCATCCAGCATGGCTTCCCTGAGTCATGTTGCCTCTTTGTGATTATGAGACCAGACCCTGGGATAACAGCTTGAGAACTGAACCTCTTCAGATACAACTTCTGGTAATTGGCCCTCAGATGCTAACAACTATGGGGGTGGGGAGCCCCCCTCACTGCCTGGTGGGGAAGGAGATGGCTTGCCAGGGGCTGGTGCTTCTAGGAATTCTTCTAGCCTGCTTGGCTTTGCTCTCCCATGCTCTAGGATGGGGCATGGTGGAGCTTGCAGGCTGCAGATCCTGTGTCACTTGGGCTCTGTTCCCTGGGCACAGGAGCAGACACAAATCTACAGGCCTTTCCAAAGGCAGCCCTCAGAAAACATTTTGGTGTTTTCTCAAAAAGTTGAGCATAGAATTACTACGTGACCCAGCAATTCCGCTGCTAAGTATAGATCCCAAATCATTGAAAACAAGTGTTCAAACAAAAACTTGTACGCAGTTGTCCATGTCAGCACTATTCACAATAACCAAGAGGTGAAAACAACTCAAATGGCCATCAAATGATGAATAGAAAAACAAAATGTGGTATTGCCAAACAGTGGGATATTACATAGCCATAGAAAGGAACCAAGTTCTGACACAGGCTACACAGATGAACCTCAAATGCATTATTAAGCTAAATGACAGCCAGACACAAAAGGCCACATGCTATGTGATTTCACTTATATGAAATACACAGGATAGGCAAATCTATTGAAACAGAAAGCAGATTAGTGCTTGCCAGAGGCTGGAAGGTGGGATGGGGACTGATTGCTTAGTAGGTACAGGGTTTTCTTTTGGGTGATGGAAATGTTTGGGAACCAGGTAGAGATGTTGGAAGCACAACACCATAATTTTACTAAATGCCAATGAATTGTATGTTTTAAATGGTAAATGTTATGTTATGTGAATTTCACCTCTTTTTTTAAAAAAGCAGCCCTCCCTACTTAATTCCCATTTAGACCTCAAGATTGCAAGCCCTCATTAGGGTTTGCTTTCAGGCAAAGGCAAGAAAATAGTAGGTAGTTTCATGCCAGGAATCACTGGGCTTTGGCATAAGTACCCACTTTAGTTCCCACGTGGGCCCACTGTCCTGCTCTGATAACGTCTGTTGGCATTTTCCCCCTTGAGAGAGGCAACCTAATCAATACCTATTGTTCATACCCCTCCTGAGTCAATGTCCAGAAACTGTGTGATTAGAGACTCCTGTGGCTTTTCTCATTCAGGTAATCCCCAAGAGACTTCTGGGGCTGGCACACAATCAAAGTGTGGAAGGGCTTGCACTCAATTTGGCAGTGAAAAATAGCAAAAACCTGCTTCTGCTGAAGAGTGGACACAGTCACTTCAGAGAGCGATGTCTGCGTGAGGCTCACAGCGTGGGGAATTGTCAGAAGCCTGGTCTTGACAAGTGGGCAAGCGGTCAGATGAGTGATGCTTCTGAGCCAGGGTCTGCTGTCCCCTAAGGCTTCCGGAAGTATAGGGATCCTGCAGAAGACCTCAGAAAGAGCAATGAGGCTTTCAGGGGGCTCCCCTCCCTTCCTAAAGAAGATGCCAGTGCATTCAGGCTGTTGTTGGACTCAAAAGGCCACCTATGCTAGAAACCAGAGCCCAGCCAAGTCCTGAGGTCAGCCCCAAGCTGCCTTCTCCCACAGCTGGGTTGGTCCTTCTGACCTGGTGAGACCAACAGAGGCCTCTCAGCCTAGGTCTGCTCTGAATCTGGAACTCTGCCTCAAATCCACTTTGGAAGCATGTAGGAACTAATTCATACGTTAGCTAATATAGCCTTCAGTCACGCCTCCTGATGCCAGACAGCTCTTTCTAGAGCACATATCAGAACATGTCCTGCCCTTGCTTAAAACTCTCTTAGGTCACCACATTGCTTCCTGAATCAAATCCAAGCTCCCTAGCCTGCATTCTAGAACATTCGTGGCTCCCAGATCCTTCCTGCCAGCTCTAGCTTTATCTGACACCCCCCAACCCCCACACCTCCCTTCTGCCACCTAGCCAAACTAGTCTGATAGTGTTCCAGCCAGGACCTGGGTTCTGCAGTGGAGGACAAGGGACTGGGCTTTGGGGAGCCAGACTCTGGGGTCCAGAGGGGCCAGGGAGATGTGAGGCTTCAGAAGATACTACCAGTCGCTCAGAGATACGGCCCAGACCCCAGGACAACAGACCGACCAGGTTCCCGACTCTAGGTGACGCAGGTGTGCTCCAGGTCTGCCCTGGCTGCCCTCAGTGGGCTGGGTGGAGGCCCCCTGGTTTTTGCTTTGCAGCATATTAAAGTCACCACCCAGGCCCTCTCACACAGCTGGACAACCCAGCCCCATGGAGCCTTTCCTGGCCTTTGTCTGTCCCCTCAACTTGCAATGCCCTTATGCCCACTGTTAACATTTTAAACAATATACAAAGTTATTAGCTCATATCACAGGAAGTCCAAAGATAGGGCAGGTCCAACTATATTGCCAAGCACCCGGATTTTTTTTCTGCCTTTCTTCACTATCATCTAGGCAGATTCCTGTGTCCCTAATGTGACTGCGATAGCAACTCTGGCTATACAATTCCTTGTTCAAATTCACTGGACGAGAGAGCAAGTTAAGATCTTAATGAGCCCCCTTAGTTCACCTACTCACCCCTGGATCTGTGACTGTCGTGGAAGGAAATGCTATGTGCCATTTGGCTTAAACCTAGATTCCCAAGTTTCATCCATGACCATGTGTCGCCAGGCTCCATCCCCACCCCAAATCTCCAGGCCAAGTCAAGCAGTCATTCCCTTCTCAGGGCTCCCCCAACCTTTGTGCTTCACTCTGTCATAGCACTGCTGCCACTGTGTGGTCAATGAGGATTTTTACTGTCAGCTCTAGGAGGACAGGGGCTGTCTTGGATTCTCTGTGGCCTCAGGGACTGGCCCAGAAGAGCTGCTTTGCAGTCTTTGTTGAATGGAGGGGAGAATGAGTGAATGAGTGGTTGGTGGGTGCAATGCCTGACTGGGCGGGTGTGGGGCTAAGGATGAGACTGGGTGGGATAAAGAGGCCATTGCTACAGGTGGGGTCCTGGGTGTAGGGGCCGAGTGGCAGTGGGGTATGGCTGTGTGTGAGTGTCGAAGCAGCACAGGTCTGAGCTCTCTCCTCCCAGCAGGAAGCCCTGGCCAGCAGCCCCAGGGAGCACAGGTGGCTCCTTAAAGCAGCTGGGCCAGCACCAGACTGATCCATTCTTCTCCCTCCCACTGACTTTCCTGGATGCTGACTTCACTCCTCCTTCACCTGCCTGTCCTTGCCTCACCTTCTGGCTTTGACACACACTGGTGCCCTCTGTCTGGTTATTAATAATACTCAAGGGTCATGCTAATAGTGCCCATTCCCGGAGCACTGTCTCAGCGCCAGGCCTGAGCTAGGGGCTGCTCCAGGCACTGGATCTCCTCCCAACCATGACGTGACATAGGAGGCATTACCTAAATCCTAGAGGAGCATTGGTTGGGAGTGCGGGCAGAAAGGTCCCTCTAGGGTGCTTGCTGCTCTCTTGTCATGCCAGGGGAGTCAGGTTCTTAGCTGAGGCCCAAGTCAGGGTGCAGTCCAGGGCAAAAGCAGCAATTCTCTCTTTCAAGGGAAACCTTAGGTGAAGTCCCCATAGAAAAATGGGTCACAGTGGACCTGCTCTGGCTGGGAGTTGGGGCTGGAGCCCTGCCTCTCCACCTCCCCATCTCCTGCTCAGCAGACCCTGAGGCTCAGCCTGGGCCTGAATTCTAGCTCTGCCACTTGGTAGCTCTGGGCCCTGAACAAGTTACCTTAGCTATCTCAGCCTCAGTTTCCTCTTCTGTAATGGGAGGGGGAGTGAGATTCCCACCTCAAAGGATTCTGGTGGGCATGGCATGAGATGCTCAGAGGTGAACAGGTCCATGCACATGAAGTGCTTGGCATTTGCCTGGCACCAGTCATTGCTCAGCAGGCTGCCCAGGTACTGCTCCCTACTTCCCAAGAGTCCCTTCAAAATACAAGCCCATTTTTTCTCTAATTCTTTTGAGCACCTCCCAATCTATCCTTTATTGCCCAAATTCCCTCCCCTTCCATCCATCCATCCATCCATCCATCCATTCATCCATCTACCCATCCATTTATTTCTATGACAAATATCTGTTGGGCACCTACGATGTGCCAGGCACTAAGCTGGGTACTAGAGGCAGAGGCTGAGGAATCTGCCTTCATGATGCAGTTATGATCATTCAGTGTCCGAAGAGCTGAACTAGGGAAGCAGCTGCCCCCCCACACACTCCCCCAAGTATCCACAGGATAAATCCATTCACGTCTCCCCAGGGGCCTGTTAAACAGAGGACTGGAAGCCAGCCCCCATGGCCCCTACACTTTCTGCAAGGGAGGATCTGGGGTGTTTCCTGATGCTGGTGGGAGAAGACAAATAATGTGATGCCAGCCTCCTGCCCCTACCCTTTGCTGGACTTTTCCCAGTGGTCTGCTGGATGCTGGAGCCCTCAGCCATTAGGTCATGAAATGGGTGCATATGCTAGATAGTCTTGAGCCCAGGAGACCCTCTTGGCGCCACTGTGGGTAAACTCTTTGGGGCTTGACTCAGCCAGCTGGAGAACCCTTCCCTCTACCGTGAACCTAAAACCCTTCTGAAATCACAACCACTATAGCTGAGGGGAAGAAAGTATTTGATTTATTGAATCCCGTGTATACACAAGCTACATTCTAGGAACATAGCCTGTAGCTTTGAGTGATTTTCTGGGTACTCTGTGGTTTGCCACCTCTCCTGCCATGGGCACAGCCTTGGGGAATGAGGAGAATGGCCCACCAATGAGATGGCCACACTGCCTCTTCCCACGGATCCCTCAACCTGGGCCCACAGGGGCCCCGGCTTGCCAAGTGGGGCTAACCCTAGGACGCCAGGCCTGCCAGCCTTGCGGAGGAGCTTGAAGATCCTCAGCTGAAAAGGGCAGTGGCTCTTCAGATTGTTGAAAGGTCAGTGCGCCGGCAGGAGCATGTGCTGTCGGCTTTACCTGGAATGCTCTTCATTCCCCAGATGCTTGGGGGTCTTTCAGGTCTCATCATAGACATCACTTCCTCAAGGAGTGACACTTCCCCTTGTACCCTCTCCCCTGGCCAGGTGTGACCTCCCCCTTTGTTGTCTAACAGCCCCCTGAGTTTGCCTTGGCCATGGCACTTACCATCCTGTATTATCACATCTCTTTCCCCAACGACCCCGTGACTACTTCCTGTTGTCACTTACAAGTACCTGGAATATAGGAAATGCTCCAGAGAATGAGTGAGTTAGCAATCCTATATTGAGAATATCTTCAAGGGCAAGAGAGATGAGCCATGCCAATCCCACCACATGCCTCTGATCCTCCAGGCATGGCCCTGGCAACACAAATGGTGGTAAGAAGGGCTCATTGCCAGACACTGGGGACAATTAGGGAGGCTGGGTAACTGCCTGGAAGAGGTATGCAAGGTCCTGAGCCCCCACAGGGGCAAGGACCACACAGTGTCCACAGGGCCTGCCAGGGGTGGCATGGAGCCTGTTGGAGGAACAGGTGCCAGATCTAGGCCTGGGGGAGGGAGGAGTGAGTGGTGACCCTCTTGGCCTGAGCCCTGAGGGCAGTGTTCAGGAGGCACCTACAGCTCCCTGGGGGAGGGGTGAGTGTTGATGGCAGTTTGGTAAAATGCCAGGCCTCTCCAGCTGGGACCCCTACAGCCTATGACCAGTCTTCCTGGAAGGTCAATTTTGCTCCAAAATTGGGCAGAAAGGATTACTTTAACTGGTAACAAAAATATTTTTTAATCATATTTAAACAAGCATGAATGTATTATATATTAGGATGTAATCGTCATTGGATTTTTGATCTATAGCATAAGGTGTCAAAAAGGCTGCCCTCGGCGTCTGCAGCTCATTCTCTTCAGTGGTTAGGGAGACCCAGCGGAAACACCCGAGGAGAATCAGTGTGCTGGCAGAGAAACGTGGCCTTTGGCATCAAATGGACTTGAATTCCCATCCCACCTCCCTCCATAGCTTGAGCTCACTGTCCATGAGGTTGCTGGGATCTTGAGCAGGTAAGTTTAATTCTTGGAGGTTGAGGAGAGGTTGCCCTAGAGACTGGTGTGAGGACTGGAGACTAAGGAAGGAATATAGGTCCTGCACAGACCCCTTGCTGGGGCCACAAACCCGACAACCTCCCCATATGGAGACGGGGGAGTTGGTGTGACCGTGGGCACTGCTGAGCCTCATGGGCCCAGGACTGGAATCCTTAGCATCTCCCAGCACTCAGGAAAGGGAGACCAACTCCCATACTGTCTACTCTGCCAGGCACCGGCTGAGCCCTTTACCCCACGATTGCCCTTTACCTTCCTACCAGCTACAGGACACATCTGGGAGCATCTGGGGTGTCCGAGAGGAGAGATGGTGAGGCGTTGAGGTCCCAGAAAAGCTCTTGCTTGAACACTGAGTGCTGATTGGCTGTTCCCACCCTTGGGGAGGCTCCCTGCCCCTCCCTTCCATGGCCTCCTCAGCTTCTGGGTCTGCCTCCCCTGGTCTGGCCTGTCCATGACCCTAAGGGATGGGAGCCTGTTCTCAGTTGGCTGAGCTACGGAGGGAGCCTGTCTTGGTCTGCCCAAACAAAGTGCCATAAACTGGGTGGCTTAAACCACAGAACATATTGTCTCCCAGTCCTGGAGGCTGGAAGTCTGACATCAAGGGGTCTGCAGAGTTGGTTCCTTCTGAGGGATGTGAGGGAAAATCTCTTCCAGGCCTCTCCCCTAGCTTCTGGGGATTTTCAGGCCATTTTTGTTATCCCTTGGCCTATGGCAGTATAACTTCAATCTTCACATGGTGTCCTCCCTGTGTCTCTGTCTTTGTGTCCAAATTTCCCCTTCTCATAAAGACACCAGTCATATTGGAGTAGGGCCCACCCTACTGCAGTGTGACCTTATTCTAATGTAACTAATTACATCAGCAATTACCCTATTTCCAAAAAAGGTCACATTCTGAAGTGCCAGGGGTTAGGACTTCACCATATGAAGCTTGAGAGGGGACACAATTCAATTCATAACAGAGGTGGGATGGAAATTCAAGTTCATCTGATGCCAGAGGCCACATTTTATTCCAAAACGCTAGTGCGTCTCAGATTTTGCCACTGAGCCTGCCTAAGAGCTGAAGTGAATGAGAGGCAGCCTCTCACATGCAGCCACTACAGGTGGTGGGGAGAGGGATTTTGAGTGCTTATTTCCAGTTCCCGCTCCCAGGACCTATTTGCTCAGGGCCAACTCCTGCTGTTTCACGTGCCTTGGTCCCCTGTTTCTTATAAGTTTCCTCTCCTCACCCTCTGGCCAAGTCCAAGGTAGCTTTGAGCTCCCCAATTTGTCCTAGAGTCCTAATCTTGGTTTTCCAGCCTTTCTCACGGAAGGAAGCCCCATGCAGAGAGGCTCCCCACTGGTCTACTACCAAGATCCCCAGAGTGCTCTTAGTGGCACCCAGGATTGGCTCTCATGGGTACTCTTACTGCATTTCATTGTTCCACCCCTCTGTAGCATTCCCTAGACTGGGAAAGAGTTCCTTCTGAACCAGGTGTCAGGGTTTGTTGGCAGCCTCCAGATTGCGTCTTGAGGAGCGAGTGCTTTGGGGGCCATGTGCAGCCTCATTTGCAGAGGCCGCGTCAGAGCCTGGGGTTTCTATTATTGCCATTTCTGCATGCTAGCTGTATGCTTATTTTAGACTCCTCTCAGGAAAGCCTGCTCCCATTTAATTCCTTTCAGCCACACTTTCACACTGCTCTAATCTATTTATATTTAACAGTTTGAGCACTAAAATGCCTTGATTAGAATAATCAATTCTGTATTAGAAACAGCCTCCCCAGGAACGAAGAATCCAGCCAAGTGCCCAGATGCCAAGAAAACAGCCCTCTCTTTCCAGCTACATCCTCCTAGACCTCAGGAGAGCTGTGTGTGGTGGGTTCTCCAGTCCCCAGGTCCTGCCATTGTGGAAAATGAAATCAATTTTGATTTAATTCTTCTCAAAGGATTTATGAAAGGGAGTTGTCCCATCTGCACAGCAGCTTCAGGGTTTAAGTTTGTCAGCATTTGTAGTGACCCCGTAGGCGGTAGGTACATTTAAGGACAAGCAAGAGTGTGTGCTAATAAGATGCTAATCGCTGAGGCTCTTGGAGTCCTGACCACGTATCAGGCAGGTGCGGGGCCAGCGGCTGTCCCTGCAGTGGGGTATCTTGCTTGACCCTTGCAGCCTCCTTCTGGAGCAGATCTTATTATTATACCCAGTTTACCAATGACTAGATCAGGGCTTAGAGGAAGGAAGTAGCTTTGAGATCATGTAGTTAGTAAGTGGCAGCAGTCACATTCAAACACATGCAGTCTGGTTCTACAACTTCAGAACAGAATCACTCTCCTGAGATAAGTATTGTCACTAGGAAGAAAGTTGAAGATTTAATCAAACCCCTTCATGTCTAGGTGGGGAAACTGATGCACGGGGTGGGAAAGGAACCTTCCTGAGTTCATAAAGCAGGTTGGATACACAGACCAGCACAAGTTCACAGGTCCCCATGGCCAGGGCCTGAGGGCGGGGGGAAGTGAAGGGCCCTTGTGGCTAGTTTGGTCAGGCACTCTACCCCTTTGGTAGAGGTCCATCCTGCCAATGGGCTCCTCTGTCCTGTGGCAGTGAGGGAGGCCCTTATTACTGCCCCTTCAAGGACATCTTCAGTTTCACCACTGTCAGAGAAGGTGGCAGCAGAGTGGAGCAGGAAAGCAAGAACATAGCCTGTGGCAGAGGTCAGCCTCTGGCCAGCTCTGGCTCGTGGTGCCTTATCCCCACCACCAGCCCAGGCCAGCTTACCCCATCCTGCCATGGGCAAATTGTCATCTTTCCCAAGCCCTCCCTGGTCTCATTTGTAACTGGAGCCTGAGTTCCCAATGCCCACAGCAGGAGTTCTCAACCATCCTGGGGCTCCAACTGCATGATAAGACACTGGGCTTTCTCCTTGGACCCTGGGAAGCCTGGACTGGGTGCCTGGGGGAGCCTCCTGAAGTCTTCACACCAGGAGCCTTCAGAGAAAGGACACATGGTGAGCCGCTGCTCTGTAGAACCCAGGCCTTGGAAAGGACTTCATGAAGGATTCATGCTGCCCCTGCTCCTATAAATCACCTCTTCAGCTCCTCTGCCAAGAGGCTATCTTAATCTCCTTTTTGCTATTGTGGTAAAATGCACATAACTAAAATCTACACTTTCAGCCATTTTAAAGTATACAATTCAGTAACATTCAGGACATTCACAACACTGTGCAACCATCACCACTATCTACTTTCAGAACATTTTATTACCCCAAAAGGAGACCCCATACCCATTAGCTGTCACTCCCTATTCCCCTTTTCCCCAAGCTCCTGGTGACCATGAATCTCCTTTCTGTCTCAATGGACTTACCTATTCTGGATATTTCATATAAGTGAAATCGTACGATATATGACCTTTTGTGTCTGGCTTCTTTCATATAGCATAATGTTTTCAAGGTTCATCCACATTGTAGCGTGTACCAGACCTTCATTCTCTTTTATATTTGAATAACATTATATTGTATGGATATAGCACATTTTGTTCATTCATTCATCTATAGATGGATATTTATTTCCACCTTTTGGCTATTGTGAATAATGCTGCTATGAACATTAATATATAAGTTTTTGTTTAGATACCTGTTTGCAATTCTTTGGGGTATATACCCAGGAGTGGAATTATGGTAATTTTATGTTTAACTTATCAAGGAATAGACAAACTTATTGTTTTCCACAGTGGCTGCACTATTTTGCATTCCCACCAGCAATGTATAAGAGTTCTAGTTTATCTACATCCTTGCTAACACTTGTTATTTTCTTTTTCATTTTAAAATAATAGTCATGCTAATGGATATGGGATGATATCTCATTGTGGTTTTGATTTGCATTTCCCTAATGAATAATAGTGTTGAGCATCTTTTTACGTATTTATTGGCCACTTGTATATCCCCTTTGGAGCAAAGTCTAATCAAGTCCTTTGTCCATTTGTTAACTGGGTTGTTTGGTTTTTTGTTGTGGTGTTCTCCCTTCTCTTTTGAGGCCCTTCTGGGAGCAGAAGCAGGGATTGCCACTTTTAGGAAGCTCTCATTTTTAGGAACTCCTCCTGGGAAAATCACCTCCACTGGTCCTACTTCTGGGTGTTAGAGCCACACGAAGTCTGTAGCTTCTGTCCCATGAAAGCCCCTTAGAGAGCTGAAGGAGAGACCACTTGCTTTCAGAATTGTCTCTACTCTAAATATTCCCAAGTCTTTTAAATCACTTCTCAAATGTTCTGGGTCTTTTTTTCATTTTTTTTTTCATTATATTATGGGGGTACAAATATTGTTAGGATTACATATAT
>VBSM01002350.1:633863-667497 GCA_008086735.1 Cheirogaleus medius | reverse complement strand
ATACAAAGATCTTGGGTTACATTGACAACTGGCTCCTTCTTGCAAACCACAGATCCCAATAGAAAGAGTAAACCCAGAGCCGTACACAGTGTCTCCTACTTCAACGTAGGGGTGGAAACGGGTCTCCATCTCACTAGAGTTAATGATCCCTTGGACGTCTAAGCAAGGGGCCCATTCCCACTAAACTCTGTGGACAGAAGGTGTAGACATCTGGTCAAAGATAACTCAACAGACTCAAACTCCTCTAAGACGTTACAGGACCAGAGCACATACTCCCCAGCTCTTCCAAGGATCATTCCTTTGGAACCCCAGAACACAGCTCATAACCAAGTTCCAGCACCTCTGATCCTCAACAAAGTATCCAGATGAGGAAAAACCAGCGAAAGTTAACTGGAAGCATAAAGGATCAGAGAGAAAAGTCACCTCCAAAAGAAAATACTCGTTCTCCACCAAACGACACCAACTTACATGATACGACTAAACTAACAGAGGAAGAATTCCGAATGGATTGTTAGAAAGCTCAATGGAATTGAAGAGAAAATAGAATCCCAACATAGAGAAACCACAATAACAATCCAAGAAATGAATGAAAAATTCTCCAAAGATACCAAGGTAATCTGGAAAAACCAATCAGAAATTCTGGCAATGAAGGAAACATTCAACGAACTCCATAATACAGTAGAAAGCCTCAAAAACAGGATAGATCATGCAGAGGAAAGAATCTCAGAGCTTGAAGATTATGCCTACACCCCAAACAATTCAGAGGAAGAAAGGGAGCACAGAAACAAGAGACAAGACCAAAGCTTACAGGAAGTGTGGGATTATGTAAAAAAATTGAACCTCAGAGTGATAGGGATTCCAGAAGGGGAAGAGGAACAATCACAAGGGCTGGAAAACTTATTTTAGGCATATTGGAGGAAAATATGCCGGGCCTGGCCAGAAATCTTGATATACAATTACAAGAAGCACACAGAACTCCAGGGAGACTCGATGTGAATAGGAAATCACCTCGTCATGTGGTTATTAAGCTGACCAAAGTAAATGTAAAAGAAGCAATCCTTCGTACAGCAAGGCGAAAACAACAAATAACCTATAAAGGAAAGCCTATCAGACTAACAGCAGACTTCTCATCTGAAACCTTACAAGCCAGGAGGGAATGGGTGCCTATCCTTAATCTGCTAAAACAGAATAAAGCCCAACCTAGAATTCTCTATCTGGCAAAATTAAGTTTCATCTGTGAAGGTGAAATAAAGTCCTTCTCAGATAAGCAATCACTGAAGGAATTTGCAAAGACTAGACCAGCCCTACAGGAAATTCTCAGACCTGCCATCCACAGTGAACAGGTCAATAGATACCCCCAAATTCTTATCTCTAGTCTGGACCTTGCCTTTGAGGACAAGGCCTATAGATCTAACTGCTTACCTGATTTCTTAGGTGTGATTTTACACAGGTACCTTAAATGTAGTGTGGACAAAACCAAACTCAGGATCTTCTCCCTCAAACCTGGGCCACTTTCAGCATTGTCTATCTGGGTGAATGGGCTCTGACATCACCCACTTTTGCAAACAGAACCACCATACATATGCAGCAGCCTGGGATCATGGTTAGGAGCACTGGCTTTGAACGTTTGTTTCTTGGATTGGCCCTTCCTAGCTGGGGAGCCTTGATCAACTCATTTAAGTTGCCCGGAATCCTATAGCCAGAAAGTGACTGAGCTGTGATTCCAACCCAGAGCCTCTGGCCTTTCTACTGTACCATGTGGCTTCTGCCCACCTGAGAAAATGTAAAGTATCAGGAAGTAGCCAAAACACTTCTGCCATGAAGATCTCATTTTGGAAAATGTGACTTTGGGGACCCTAAAGTTTGCTGCATGATCATTTCTGGGCATTTCCCGGCTGGGGTTGGACAGACTGTGGAATTCTCCCTGGGCTGCCTGTGCCAGGTTCCCAGGCTCTGCTGCTCTCCTCTCCTCAGCCCTTGAGCAGCTTGTCTCTGGCACCTACGCACCCCTCTCTTGGGGCCTGGAGCACAGCCCAGTCCAGCTCAGCTCTGTGCATCAAGAGCTTTGAAGAGAGGCAACCTTTGTCAGGCTCTGTGGGACTCTCCTCTCACTTTCCCAGAACTAAGAGGGGCTGGGCCTGGGATTTTCCCGTGGTCAAAAATACTTCTTTAAGGATGTTGAAGAGGCTGGAAGAGGGGCAAGGCATTCTAAGTCCCACCTTACCAGGCACCCACTAAAAATATTTGGCCCAGTGCCTGGTGTGTGCATGGAAGACACAGCAAGAATGATGACTAGTATTAAGAGCAACTTCAGGGGAAAAGACACTTTAGTCTAAAGACAAAATCACTCAGTCTTTGGGTGAAATTTTCCATTTTTTAAAATGCTGGCAGTGAATTCAAATGAGAAACACAGCATCAAGCATTTGGGGCCCTTGTCCTCGTGATACCTTCACTCCAGCAGAATGTGAGTCTCCCTGGCGGTTGGAGAATATGGCCATCACAGCCCCAAGGCATTCACAGGACCTGGACAAATCACAGAGGAGTCCAGTCCACTTCATGGGTGAATCAGAGACCTGCCTCATAGAGAAGCATTTTTGGAGATGTCCTGAAGGCTTTTTGATGTTCCAGGGCTTCCTGCCTTTTCAGTCTGCAGCAGACCCTTTCGATCACAACAGAATCCTGCTCTATTTATGACCATGTTCCCCATCCCACACCAGGATTGTGCAGGTACATGCCGGGCACTGTTGGAATTACCTGTTAAGGTTAGAACGGGAGTCAAAGAGCCCTCAACACTGGCCTTCCTTCTCACCTAGTTTCTGTCCCACTGGAAAGCCATTGAGCAAGGACATTGAACAGCCAGGAGCTAGGAGGCCCACTGGGCTAGGTAAGGCCCCCTGTGCTTTGACATGTGTGCGCCTCCTGCAGAGCCTCCTAAGGGGAATCCAGACTACCTGGAACTACTCCAATGGTAGTTACCGAGGGGCCTTCTGTGCAGCTCTCCTCCAGCTGAGCTGATGGCCCCATGCCCATGATGCCAGCAATGCTGTCCCAACAGGAGGTCGGCAATGTCACTCATTCATCTCAGAGTGGGGCAAAGCACAGACTGCCCCACCTTGGGCTGGCAGCACCACGATGTGTTTGGTGGACAACTTGGCAGTGCCTTTGTCCATTCCCCCATCCAGGTCCTAGCACATCCTGGCACAGAGGTTATACTCCCTTGAGGGTCGCTCGTCTGCCTGCTGTGAATTGGGATGGTGGACCACGGAAAG
This sequence comes from Cheirogaleus medius, assembly GCA_008086735.1. NCBI lineage: Eukaryota > Metazoa > Chordata > Mammalia > Primates > Cheirogaleidae > Cheirogaleus > Cheirogaleus medius. The sequence continues at coordinate 664,228 of VBSM01002350.1, read as the reverse complement.
GGGAGAGTGGATTCCCTGCACCCCACTGAGACCTGCATTTTCATTTTGCAGTTTCTTTATTAAATAAGGGAGTGGCAGTCACCATTGTGACTATATCTCTTCTGCCTCTAGAGTAACGCCCGAAGGTAGACATCCTGCAGGAGCAGAAGTGTTTGTGCCTGGGGGAGCAGGAGGCCTGGATGGCATCTTTGGCTATTCCACAGCTGGACTTCACAGTGGCTAAGAGTGGGGGTATGGGAGCCCACTCCACCTTTATCAGCTAAGTGACCTTGGCTAAGCCACTCTACATCTCTGAGCGCTGGCTTCTGTCTGTGCGAAAAGGACATCATATCACTGCCCCCTGAGTGTTAGCAAGAGAAGTAAAGAAGACCAATGTCCCTAAAGCTCTGGGTTTGGTATCTGGGATGTACCAAGTGTTTAAGTGGGATTGTAAATTTATACCCATAAAACTCTTCACATGTGCAAAGAAAAAGCTTGCTTCATCATGTCTTATGATGGCTCTGTTCTTGCTCATGAGTCTCCACTGTGCTGGGGGAAGCAAGCTTTACCCTTGCTGACTGATGGTACCATGGTGTTCTTTTTAAAGTCACTCCTGCAGGTAAATGTGCCCCTTCCCAGCACTGCTTGCACAGATGGCGGCCCCGTCAGGCCCAGGTCTCCAGCCCTGTCCTGAGACATTGCTGGGCTTTCATGGCCTCACCACCTTGGACATGGCACTGAGCCGAAGGCAGGGCTCCTCCCAAGCTGTGGATGGAAGAAGCCACCTTCCTGACGTGCACCGCATCCACATACAGCCCTCACGGATGCCAGTCCCAGGGCGGGAGGTGAGACCCACATGTCTCCCTTCTCCCTTTTTCTTTCCTTTCCCTTCCATCCCTTTGGCCTGAAGTAGAGTGGGAAGGGGAGGGAGAGGGAGTGCTTCCCCCCTCTTTTCATCATATACTGAGTTTCTGCTACCCCTGACATATATTAAAGTGGCCTTGGCTCTTATGTGATCATGGGAACTGTATCAGTGAGGGTTCTACCAGAGAAAAAGAACCAGTAGGAGATATGTGTATATATATTGATATATATATATACATACATATACACATATATATTATATGCATATATATACACACATATACACCCATATTTGTACACATATACACATATGTGTATGCATATATGTATATGTGTGTGTATATAATATATATACATATATTACAAGGAATGACTAATGTGATTATGGGAGCTGGCTAGGCATGTTCAATATTGCAGGGCAGCCTGGCAACTCCGCCTCAGGACTGAAGCATTAACTCCTGCCTCATCAGTCAGGGTTCTCCAGAGGAATAGAACCAAGAGGAGATTAGATAGATTGATAGATAGATAGATAGATAGATAGATTTAAAGGAACTGTCTCACGTGGCAGTGGGGCTGGCAAGGCCGCAGTGTGCGGGGCTGGCCGGCAGGCTGGAGACTCGGGCAGGAGCTGACACCACCGACCCGAGGCAGAATTTCCTCGTCTCTGGGAAACCTCCGTCTTTGCTCTCAAGGCCTCTCGACTGACTGGCTGAGGCCGGGCCACGTTATCTAGGATTAGTGATCTTCACTTCAAGTCCACTCGTCGTAGATGCCACCCCAGCTGCCAGATACCCCCACAGCAGCACCTACACTAGGGTTCCATGGAGTCGCCGGGCACTAGGGCCTGGCCCAGGTGACACCTGAACCTGCCCACCACAGGATCCAAAGAAATTTAGAAGGAAAATCCTTTCTCTGTAGAGAAAGCCTGACTTGCAAGACTATTGTCTGGTCGTGGACACAAAAATTTTATTTTGAGTATCGAAAGCAGACAATCTTTCTTGTTATATTTTTCCTGTGGTCGCTTTAGTCTTCCGGTTGTTTCTGGAAGGTTGTGGAGAATACTGCCTCTGGAATATTGTGGATGGAATATCACCCACAAAGAAATGTAAATGAGAAAAATACATTTACACATTTTTAGTGGGACATTTTGCCCAAGGAATGGTATTTTGCCTTTACAATTACAAATCATCCCACAGAAGATGAAAAAGAAGAGGCAACTAGTGAAAGCAGTGATCCCACATTTGAAAAAAGCATGTAAAAAGTGGGGGCTTGTCCCCAGGCATGGTGGGCGCAGTCTATTGGAAAGGCACCAGGAACGCTATGTCTGGAAGGTCAAAGCTGAGAAACAGATAAGGGGAGCAGAAGATGCCAAGGACAGAGCAAGAAGCATGCTGTCAGCCCCACTTGGCATTAGGTCAAGTTCCCCAGAAGGGATGGGCCTGTTGCTTAAGGAGACCGGTTTCATATAACCACCTGCTAGAGGTAGGGAAACTACTCAATTCCTATTTTACTTCTTATCTGAGAGACAATCGCACTGCAGAGGATGCAGCTAGCATCTCCAGGTGGACAGGAACCTGGGAAAGAAAATGGTGGGGCAGAGGGGAATAGGCATCAGCCCCACCTTCCCTCCAGGCTCAGGCAGACCTTGGGTGTGTTCCTGGAAGGCTGAAGGAGAAAACAAGAGGGAAAGAGGTCAAGGTGGTCATCTGTGCACAGAAAACTAGTTTCTGATCCCAGCAAATGTGCAGATGGGTTTCTAAACCAGATGCTTGACTGGGCCTCCCCTGACCCGCACTGTGGCACTCTGCCCCTCCAACCTGTGGCCCCTCCGAGTCAAAGCCTAGCCTGATGCCTTGGTCCCTGCAGCTCAGACAGTGCCAGGCTGTGCCCAGAGGTAGAGAACCAAGTACTTGGGCTCTGTCTTGAAATCTCCTTGTGGGTGAACTTGCACGATGGCCCTAGCCACGGGGCCGGTGGTGAGGATGTCAGGAGAGGAGAGCCCTGTTCTACAGGCTTTACATGCACTCATTTTTCTTTTTTGTATTTAATTCAATGGGCAAGGACATTTATTTTATTTTTTGATGATCACCTATTTCAAGCAACATAACATTTTTAATTTTTGAAAAAAAACAGTTTTGTTGAGATATAAATAGCATAACATACAATTTGCTCATTTAAAGTGAGCAATTCAATGTTTTTTAGTATATGTGGAATTGTGCAACCATAACCACAGTCAATTTTAGAAGATTTTTATCACCACAAAAAGAGCTGTCACCCCTGATGCCTCCATGCGCCCCAGGCTGACAACCACTAATCCACTTTCTCTCTCTCTGGATTGGCCTGTTCTGGTCTTTCCAGTGAATTACATTGTATAATATGTGGACTGTTGTATCTGGTTTCTTTCACTTTAACACAATGTTGTCAAGGTCCATTCAAGTCGTGGCAAGTGTCAGAACTTCATTCCTTTTTATGGCTGAATAGTATTCCACTGCATGATGGACCATGCTGTGTTTATCTATCCATCTGTGGATGGACATTGGGGTTGGTTCTAATTTTTGGCTCTTATGAATGATGTTGCTATGAACATTTTTGTGTGGACATTTGTTTTCATTTCCTTTGGCTATACACCCAGGACTCTCCTGTGGTAATTCTATGTTTAATCTTCAAAGAATATATTACTTCTTTTACTCCTCACAATGGCCTTATGAGATAATACTATTATCTCCATTTGGCAGACAGGGAAACTGAGGCACAGAGAGGCTAAGTGGTTTGCTGACCTGCCCAAGGTCCCACAGCTAACAAGCGGTGGCACCACGATGTGAGCCCAGGGGCTGTGGTGCTGGAGCTCCAGTGCTTGACGGCTGCCCTGTGCTGCCCCTTGGCTCACAAAGTGTGTACAAGTCCCATGAGGCTCTGGGGTAGCTGGGTCTCTGCCTTTGGCCTGAGTCCACGCTTGCCGAGTCTTCCCATTGCTTCTTGTAGGCCAGGGTGGTCAGCATGCCAAGTCTGTTCTCTTTGTCCCCAGAGGAGCTTTGCAGCCACAGCCACTCAGGAGGAGGCAGGGCTCTGGGCAGGCAGCATGCAGGGTGGGCCAGGGCTACACGTGATGCTTTGAAAGGCCCGCACATTTCCTCATTTGTTGCTGACCATGGGCTACATTACTGAGTGTGAGGAGATTGATTTATCAAGTCCAAAGGCAAAGCAACCCTGAGAACAGAAATGACAGTGCCGCATTTCGTTGAAGCCTCTGTGCCATGTGCTTTGTGTCTTCAATGGCCAGAAGATTTCAATTGACAGAAAACCAGCAGATGCTTCCGCAGCCATGGTGAGCTCTGAGGTTATCCAGTGGGGAAGTCTCCACCTGTGGCCATACAGATGGGAAAGAGAAAGAGAAAAGCCCACTTTGGAAGGAAAGAAGTGGAACTGGCCTGTGCCTGTGGAGGTGGCCTGTGGGCTGGAGCTGAAGCCTTGCGTATGGGGCCAGGGCAAAGCCTGCTGCAGTCTGGGATTTGGAAAGCCTTGTACCTAAATCCACAGCCCCGTAGAGGCCCAGGCTGAGCCCCTTTCAGACATGGGCCAGGTCAGGTAACCCTGGGACAAATGAACCTTCTGGGGGACAGAGCTCCCCATTTCAGGAATGCACAACAGCAAAAGTGAGATCCTCTCATGACCCCACCCAGGGACAATCTCTGGTAACGGCCTCAGGTACCCTCTTCCTGATCAGCAGACTGTGTTACAGCAGGTGGCAAGAACTCTTATGAAGATATCACTCTGTGTATATGTGTGTGTGTGCGTGTTTGTTTCTCACTGTGTTGTCCTTATTCCCAATTTCTTCAAGCAGGGAGCCTCGCCTGGCTTCTTTAGGCACCCTTGCTTCAGGGAAGGTTTAGAGGACGAGCGATAGTGTCATGTAATGCGCTTTCCTTCCTGTCATTGGAAAAGCAGCTTGAAGCGCTGATTGATGGTGCTGGTGGGGTGGACAGGGTGGGGGCCCTGGGCAGGGAGAAGCCATGAGGAGGACAGGGCTTGCACTTTGCCACATCTCAGGTATGTTGGGGGGAGGGAGCGCCTGTTGCACACTTTCAAAGCAAAACTGAATCTTAATGACAGGTTCCCTTAAACACATGTATTTGGTACTGAAAATGAAAAGACAATTGGTATGGAGAAGAAAAAATATTTCCCTTATTGCAATTGTGTTTTACCCGAGCAGTACAATGTAGAATCACCAGTATCCATTTCCACATCCCTTGGCCTCAACAATCTTCTGCTTCACATCCTTAATACTGGGTCTCATCTTACTATTGACTTTACAATGTGAAGACACATGTGCGATGTGCATCTATGAATGGTCAGTCCAGGAAATGGAACAAAGCATGTTCAGTAGGTAACTTTCAATTGTGTAGCTGGTCATGGTGGTGTGCACTTGTAGTCCCAGCTACCCAATAACATGGAAGGGAGGAAGATCTGAGGAAAGAAGAAGACGGCTTCCATTTCAGAAACCTACCAGCTTGCCTCGCAGTGATCCTAAGATTACTACTGTGCAGTTTGGATGCTGGCACTGACATTGCATCCAATCTGCTGCCAGTGAGATCCTTTTGCATCATTCTGCATTTTGCTCCTACTTGCCAATTCCTCATCATTTTCAGTTCCCAGGAAGTACGTTTGCAATGCAATAAGGGACACCAGTATCTAATCTGATCTCCATCCTATGAGCAAAACAAACATTTAACCTCAAATCTCAGGCCCCTCAGAGTTTCTCTTTCATGGAGAAGCACAAAGTTCCATTTCTACTGCCTTTTTGGTTGAGTTTTTTCTTAGTCCTGCAATTGGAAGAACTCTTCTAGCAGAGGGGAGTGGTAGTTGGTTAGGAGTAGGGCTGACGGTCAAGTTACTGAGGCCCTTACTTGGCATTCCTGAGGGGGATGGATGAGAGGGTGCTTTCCTCACTCGGAGGTTCAAAGAACAATTCATGAAATGATATTAAAATTTAAAGCTCAATATATTCTGATAGCATAAATATTGAGTAAGCATTTCCAACAAGCAAAATGATAATGTCTCCTCTAATGGCCTCTTTTGTTGGATCTCCTCATAACTGTCCTGCTCTGAGGGCAGGCTTCCTGGTGGAGGGTCAACTTACTGAGGCCATCTCTCAGCGTTTTTGGGGAAGAAGGATGAGAAGCTGCTGTGTCCTCCCAGGAATTTTCTTTTGAGGGTATCTGGGAAGGCGTAGGAGCCACATCTGTGGTGGATCAGCGGAGGTCCAATCACAGCTTGAGACTCCTCTTGGATCTTTGGATGTGAACAGGAAGGTGACGCTTGAGGCTCTCAAACTGGTCCAAGTTGGTCTGGAAAGGATTCCAGCCTAGTTTGGGCAGTGGAACCCAGGCTTCCAATAAATGGTGAGTCCAGCGTGTTTTGTAACAGCTGCATAATACTGCACTGAATGCCTTTAACCAGTTCCTGTTTTGGACACTTGGAGATTTTCCAGTTTTTGGCTGGGTCAAACAATGCTGTAATCAACAATTTTGTGCATACATCTTTGAATGCCCACACAAGTTTTCTCTATAACAGATTCCTATCACATCAATAGCCAAACCAGTTTTCCTCGACCCTGGAACTTAAAATTCAGATTCCTTGGCCCTGTCTTAGCCCCACTAAATGATCATCTTTGAGGTTAGGGCCCAGGGCAGGCGTATATTTCAAAAGCTCTACAACTGTTTCTGCACAACCAAAGTTGAAACTCTCCCAGGAACTGCCAAACTGCCCCCACTAAAGTTGCATGTGTTCACTCTCCAGCCAGAAGTGAAGGAGAGAGAGAGGGCCTATGTACTCACGCTTCATCTACCTTGGCTATTATCACTTGTTACATTTGGGTCCAACCTGATAGAAATGATGTGACACAGCATTATTGGTCTTATTGGCATTCCTTTCATTATGAGGGAGGTTTAGGGTCCTCTAGACGTTCATTGGCAATTTGTATTTCTCCCGTTCGCTGACAATTCATGTGCTTTGCTCATTTCCTCCTCATTGGGTAATTCATCTTTCCCTTATTGATTGGAAAGAGCTCTACTTTTATTTTTTATGTAATGCATACAAAAGAATAAATGTTTATCAAGGTAAATATAAAATAAAAAGATGAAAATGGAAACAATTTAAAACAGAACAATTTTGAAAATATTAAGACTACAGGGACAATTCAGGTGAGAAAAACAGCTGAATGACGGTTTGAGTGATCAGTTTCTGCAAAATGTTGTCAGACTAGGTGAACTGAGACCAATCTGCTTGGTCATGTCACATATTGAGTGGCTGTTGAGTTCTCCCTGTGGTTTTGTGCTAAGCTACAATGGCTTCTGGAAAAGTGGTTGTAGAAAAATTGAAGTGTTCCTTTTACTCCTCCCAAATACAAACTTGGTCTCTGGCCTTTTTCTTCCACCTCAGATCACTAGATTTGTATTTAAAAAGCACCTCTGTATTTGAAAAAAATTATTTTCCCCTAGTATTTTAGGAAACTTTTCAAATGTTCAGCAAAGTCTGAAGAAATATACAGTGGATCCCCATAGAGCCACCTCCTAGATTCCACAATTAGCATGTCATTCTACTTGTTTTATCACATGTCTGTCTCTCCATCCATCCCTCCATCTATCCATCAATAGTCTTTGTTTATTTTATGTGTTTTAAAGTAAGTTGCAGGCATCAGTATACTTCACCCCAAGCATTCCAGCAGATCATTAACTAGAGTTCAATATTTGTTTCAGATTCTTCGATTGTGGGTGAAATTTACTTACAAGGAGATTTCTAGATCTTAAGTAAACTGTTCTCTGTGTTTTGGCAAATGCATACATACACCTGTGTAACCCACATCTCTATCAAGATATAGACCCTGCCATCACCCCAGAAAGTTCCCTCGGGTTCCTTTCCGGTCAACCTCCATCTCTGCCCAGAGGGTCCCATTGTTGATTTTTTTCACCGTAGATTACTTTTGCCTATTTTAGCACTTCATATAAATGAAATTATACAGTATATATGCTTTTGTGCTCTCAGCATAATGCATTTAAAATTCATCTCTGTTGTAGCCCATATCAGTGGTTTGTTCCTTTTCATTGTTGAGGAGTACCACTTTTTATTGATAAGTAGTATTGCATTGTATAAACATACCAGAGTTTGTTTATCTGTTCTGCTATTGATAGACACCTGGGCTATTTGCAGTTTTTGCCTATTATGAACAAAATTGCCATAAATTCTTATATTCATCTTTTTGTAGACAATCTACTATTTCTATTTTTAAATATTGTGAATATTAGCCTTTTTGTGGCATGTGCTGCAAATTTTTTTCTCTAATTTCATCGTTTATCTTTTGATTTTTATGGTGTGATTTTCTGTGTGCAAGTTTTTTTTATTTTACGTGGGCAATTTCATCAATCTTTTCCTTCATGGTTTCTGAATTTCATATCGTGATTGAAGAAGCTTGATCTACTGTGATATTATAAAAATATCCATCCTTTTTTCTTATAGTGCTTTTGTATGTTCTTTTTTCTATATTAACTTCGGAATCATCTGAATACATCTTGAGGTGGGGGATCCAGATGCATTGTTTAAACGACTGGCCAGTTTTCCCAGCACCAGGGATTGAGTGTCCCTCTGACTTGATTTGCTGCCTTTCCCATATCTCGATCTCCATGTGCACACCTCTCTATTTTCCTTCCACTGACCCTTCTGTTTTTCCTATGTCCAGGGCCATATTCTTTTAAATACAGTAGCTTCATGATACGCTTTAATATCTCCTAGTGCTAGAACCATTCCTTTTTTCCAATTTTTTAAAATTTCAAATGTTTTTGGTTACATGGATCGCTTTTGTAATGCTTGAGTCACAGCTATAAGTGCATCCATCCCCCAAATAGTGTTCATTGTGTCTGTTAGGTAGGTTTTCGCCCATCCCCTCCTCCCCACTCCCCCTGCTTGGTTTCCATTGAGTTTTACATTCCTCTGTGCACATGTATGCTCATCGTAGAACCCTTTCTTGATTCTACTTTTTAAGAAATTTCCTGGATATTTCTATTTTGTAGTTCCCCAGATGAATAATTTTGAAGCATTTTGTCACATTCTAGGAATAATCCTACTGGGATTTTTACTGTGATAACAGAGCCTTTGCAGATTCATTGGGGGAGAACCCCACCTTGACAGGACACAGAAGGGGTAAGGGAAAAGCAAATATCAAGAGTGACTCCTAGCTTCTGAACTCAGAGACCAAGAGGATTCAAGGCATTCAGGAGCAGGGCAGAGGAGTGTGATGACTGCTTTGCACTGAGTAGGATAACCAGGCTTGGGGGAACTAGGAAAAGTTTGTTTGGATCTCTTGCATTGGAGATGTCCCTGGGAAGTCCATAGGGGTAAGCCTGGGAGGTGGAGGCTCCTTCATTCATTCTGAGGTCCATCGTACACATGGGCACTGAAGTGACCCAAAGCTTCCCTGTGGGATCAGGATAGCCTCCAGGACACTGCATGGTCTGGGCCTGCCCATCTCCCCAACCCCTCTTGCCTTCCTTTCTTTGCCCCCTGGGCCTCACCCACCAGCCTCCTTCCCATTCCTCCTGGCATCTGCACTTGCTGTTCCCTCTGCCTAGAACATCTCAGCTCTTTGCACGGATTATTCCTTCCCATCTTTTGAGCTCAGCCCAAATGCCACCCTCTCAGAGATGTCTTTCCTGGGCATTCCACTTCCCAGCAGCCCCACCAAACTAGGGTCTCTCCCTCTTTTTTTTCCCTTAAGACACAGTCTCACTCTGTCACCCTGGGTACAGTGCAGTGGTGTCATTGTAGCTCACTGCAACCTCAAACACCTGGGTTCAAGCTATCTTCCCGCCTGAGCCTCCCAGAGTGCTAGGATTGCATGTGTGAGCCACCGTGCCTGGCCAAATCTCTCCCTCTTGTTTTCTCTCTCTCTGAGCCTTTTGTGTTTCTTTCACAGACCTTAAAACAAGTTGCTACTACTTTGCTAATGAGTTTACAGCATCTGTCCCTTGTGACAGTTTTATATGTTAACTTGGCCAGGCTATATTGGCCAGTTCATCAATTAAATAGTAATCTGTTGCTGTGAGGGTATTTTGTAGCTGTAATTGGCATGTGCAATCAGTTGACTGTAAGTAAGGGAGATTATCCTGGAGAAGCTCGGTGGGCCTCAGCCAATCAGTTGAAAGACCTTAAGAACAAAACTGAGATTTCCCTGAGGAAGAAGGAATTTTGCCTGTGGATTGCAGCATTGGCTCTGCCTGTGAGGTTCCAGCCTGCCCTTCCTGACAGCCTGTGCTATGGATTTTGTACTTGCCTGGCCAGGTCCCCTTCCCCCGCACACCTGCTGGCTCTGTTTCTCTGATAGAATCCTGATGGATGCACACCGCTCCCCCGGCTGACTCCAGGAGGTTGGGGATCATGTCTGTCTACCTCCCTGCACCTGGCACATACGTGTTTGTTGAATCACTGAATGGCCACACACTAGGGAAGTCAATTGTACGTGCTTCTTCAGGACCTCATATCTAGTGCCCAAGCCCTGGCTTACCCTGCTGGAGGAAAAGTGAGAGACAGTGGCTTGTACACAGACCTTGGCACTGGGGTTTCCAGGGCCCTGAGCCTGCTCTGAGGGAGGAGAGAGATTCTGAGGTCTCACATACTTCCCTGGGGAATTCTGGCAGTATCCCTTGGGGAGGAGAGGGAATGATGGTGTAGGTTGTGGAGGGAGCATCTCCCCCCTAGAGATTGTGGTTCTTTCTGTACCTCCCATGGGGAGGCCTTCAGGGGCCACAGGCAGCTGAGTGCCTTCTCCCCCAGAGTCCTCTCAGGGAAGAACTTGCAGCCAGAAAGAGGGGCCCATGAAGGGCCCCAGGCAAGGCTGCTGTCAAAGTAGGATGAAGGTGGCCTCTACCATGGGAGGCAGCCTCCAAGCTCTTTCACCCTTTCTTAAAGGGGCCTCGAGCCCAACAGCTCTGCCCTGGGGGCTGAAAGTTAGGGCCCTGACCAGACACACCATGCTTTCCTCAGCCGTGATGTCAAGGCATTGAGGTGCTGGAGTGTAGGCTTGGGACCAGTTAATGTGCCCAGGGGAAGAAGCCAGAAGGCAGGAAGAGGATGCTGGAGTCCTAGCTGAGTGAAAGGAAGTAACGGAAGGATTAACGTCTTGTAGAGGGGCAGGAGGGAATGGGCATCAGGGTGGGAGAGAAGGCCAGGCTGCAGGCCAGAGGGAAAGAGGGGTCCCAGCAGAGCATGGGCCCCTGGAGGCAAAGGGCAGCAGGTCTCTGGGAGGAGGGAGAGTCCAGTGCTGCTGTAGGCGGCTGTAGGGACAAGTCTGCCAAGGGCTGAAAAACTTTGATTGGCTTTATGGTCGGGAGGAAGTTGGCACTTTGACCAGAGTACTTAGGGGGAAGGAGCTGAGACTGGAGCCAGACTGCCTGGGGCTGAGGGCAGCAGAGAGCTAGAGCTAGTACTGGATGGGCCATGGGGTTGAGTGGGTGGTTTTAACATGGCCAGGTAGAAAGCCTCTAGGTGGCACCTAGCAGAGAGGCTGCTGGTGAGGTGAGAGGACAGCTAAGTAAGGGCAGAATGGTGGGGCAACCACCACCCGGAGAAAGAGGGGCAGGGATAGGACTGTTGGGGGCAGTGAGGCCAGGCTGGGGTCAGGTGGCAGGAAGCATTCAGGGAGCTAGTCTGCACCACAGCCCACACTGGCTTAGCCCTCAATATGGTTGGGATGGGAAGTTGAACCCTCTGGGAATGGAAGATGGAAACAGCTCAGTGGGTCAAGTTCAGCTTTCATACTGGGTCTCTGAGGGCTGACAGAGCTGAGTGGGGACAGCTGTGACTCATGAGGCTTTCAGGCAGCTGAGGTGGCCCCACTGGGAGGGCTGGGCTGGGGCATCTGCAGGGCATAGGCTTCTGCACCGGATGGGCAGGTATGTGCAACACAGGGCCAGGGAAGGGCGAACGGGCCTCCTGGCGCCCAAGCCCTGCTGGCCCTGGGTTCACTGATAGAGGGGGACAGGACAGCTGAGCCCAAGTGCCCTGGTGTGGCTTGAGGGAAAGCGGGGCCTTCCTGGGGCCTGGCACGGCTGTGGCACTGGAGGCAGAGGGAACCCCAGGAGCTGCAGTGAGGCTGGCTCCTGGGGAGGCCTCCTGAGCAGCTGCTGCCTGCAGGGCCAGCGGGCTCCAAAGCAGAGATGGTAACGGGGGGTGATGACTGGCTGAGGGCACCTGTGTGACATGTCCTACAAGGAATGCTCAGCAGGAAGCAGGAGGGGCCTGTGTGAGCAGTGGGCCGACAGCCAGGGCTTTTGGATAATGACTCTTTCCATGACCCCTCTGGCCCACCTCTTGCCCCTGGACTGCGGAGGCTGCTTCCATCCCGTCCACCTTTGCCCTTAGTCACAGTCACTGAGAGTGCTGGGTGGGGGCATCTTCTTAGAGTATCTTTAGGCTCCGCTGGACACGACAGGTCTGCCTCAGAGCACGTGCCTTTCTCAGCCCCTGAAAGCTGCCATCACATTGGAATATTTTATACATTAGGCACGAGGATATCAACTCTCCCAGCCAGTTAGGGGGATAAATGTGACGATGTATTCAATTCTGACCACATCCAATCCCAACTGTTGCTTTAGCTGCATACTTACAGTACATAGAGGGTGTGTGTGTGTGTCCCACCTTTGAGGACATGTGGTTTCTTCTGTGAAGCCCTGCTTCCTGCCCACCAGGTCCTGGCCACCTTGTGGGAGAGGCACAGGTCTCAGCTGCCTTATTAGGGTCCCCTTTGGAATGAGGGTAACTATAGCCAAATTCAAAGCTCTGTGGGAGCCACCTTCTTGCCGTGATGGGGGTGGGCCCGAGGATGAGATGGCCAGGAGCCCCATTGTTTTTGCACAGTTTAAACTAGGAAACGGCCACCTGCAGCAAAGCCACTTACTGGGCCAGGGCTTCCCAGTCAGCTAGGATCAGCAGCAGGTCAGGATTTAAAGGGGCTGGGCTGGGACTGCTGGAGTGTACCTCCGTGGGAGGTGGCAGGGCTCCACAGGGGTGGGATGGCTGTGTGAACCTGAGCATTAACTCCCATTCCACTGGCATCTTGGACCATGAAGGCAAGTCAGGAGGACTTTGACCCTCCCCTCTGCCCCCGTCGCCCTCACACCTCAGGCTCCCTGAGCCCTTCTGGCTCCACTGCTAAGAGTGAACAGGGCTGGGTTGAGCCCAGGCTCTGTGCCAGCAACAGGGTAGGGGCGGCAGGAAGACCCTCCTTTCCTGGGATCACGCACTACAGGGGTGCTCAGCTGCCTGGCGTTACCAGGGTCTTGGCTGTCTTTGTGAAGTGAAAGTATTTCATTCCCCTATGCAGCAGACACGTGACCTGCCTCAGGGTCCCTCCGTCCCCATAGAACCACTCTATATGGTGTATCTTGTGTGGGAAGAGTTGGATCTTTAATTGGGTGTGTCAGGCTCTCCAAGGAACCACAGCAGCCCTGAAGTTTAGGCCTTTCTGTTCTTCCATGGTTTGTGGTCTATATTATCTCCCTCGATTTTTGAGGCCACATACAGATATCAAGTTCACAAAGTAACAAGCTCAGTTCTGTTTGGATTCACTGTCACTCTGTATTCAAAGGTGGTAGGGGCCAGCTGAAGAAGGGCAAGTGTGGTCTTCAGCAAGGCAAGGAGAAAAAGGTGGTGCGGAGAGTCTGGCTTCTCAGCACAAGCCCCCACCCGGCTGCCCCCAGCGCAGAGTTGCCTTCGTGGCCTCCTGTCCCCTCTGCGTCATCCCCTGTAAAATGAGGGGCTAGGCCAAAGTTAACATGTTTCTATGCTGTGATATGAAGTTCTCCCAGCACATGCTACACAAACTTGATACTCCATCCCCTCGGTGCAGCATCTTTCTGATGCACAAGACATCGAGCAGCCCACGGAAGAACCAAAGACACTAGTGGGCTTAGCTGACTTGGGTTCGTAGGTACTGAATTCCCCCTTGATAAATGAAAACATAGAGGCACTTTTCTCCTGCCTGTTTATTATAGAATGAAGAAAAAATGCACTGGCTGGAAACAGATGCCAGATTTCAAATGTAGAGGTGAAATATGAGGTGGCAATTAAAATGTGATTACACAAAGTCTGGACACTGAGAAAAGTTTACAGGACAGTGGGTGTGGGTTTCTATAACAGACATTTAAATGTACATGATGATAATTGCAGATAGAAACCATCAAAGACAAGCCCCAAATCAACTATTAATGTTTACAGATTTTTTTCCCCAAACCACAGAGCCTTATATCAAAACAAATATGGAAAGGCTTTAACCCAGGACCAGCTCGCCTTTATCCTGCAAGAGTGCACGCGAAGCTGGCACCTTCTCTCTGCCTGAACCATAAAGGTAGGAGGGCACTCCAGTTCCTCCAGGTGGAGGGCTCAGTGCTCGGCTTGATGTAAGAAACTCTCTCAGCCTCTCGGCAAAGTGTCTCTGGGGGGCACTTAAGGACAAAATGGTTTCTTCTGTAAATGCTCATTAGGAAAGAGCTAGCGGAGACTGAAAGGTTTGCAAAAGAGATTAAGAACCACACAAGGCGATAGAATATTTAGTGAAAATGGAAATAAATGGCCAAGTGGTTTTCTATTTGGCATTTGTCAGTTTGCCCAACACCTCTTGATCACATCCACATCGCTCATTGCATCAAAATCATAAGCGACTCAGCCACCTAGCTCAACAAGGTATCACTGGAGCGAACAACACAGTCTGCGTATTTGTAACAATGTATAATAAACACAAAACAATGCACAATAAACACAACTCTACTGAAACAAAAGCCGTCACTTTATTTACAAAGTCACAAAATGAAGTATAAATACTTCTGTCATTAATGTTTAGGAAAACCATTTACAAAATTTTCAAATATGTACAAGTAGCTTGAAAAATCACCAGCTTTCCGTTTTGTCACAGGTAGAGAGAGGGATGGGTGTGGGCTTGTGCCACTCAAATGGTAATGAGGAGACAACTGCAGCTGTCTGGGGCCAGGTGTGAATTTGCTCATGCCACTCCCTAGTGATGCCAACATGGGGGCTTCTATGGGCAACCTGCTCAGATTTAAAGCTCCCCAGCATTCTGGGGGAGTTGGCCAGCATTCTGGGCTGCGGCATTTTGGGCAGCAGCATGCTGTTCCAAAATGTCATCGATCAGCCTCAAGGTGCACACCCAGTCTTCACCTGGGCTCACACTGGAGCCTTTCAAGAGAGCTTCAATGAAATCCACCTCACTGCAGTCAGGTGGTGAAATCAGATCATTTAGTGGGGGCTGGGGATGGGGCAAAACGTTGTTGGGTGGCAGCTCAGGGGGAGTACTCATTCTGTTGAACAGACTTGGGAACTGGCTAGCGGTGATGGCAGAAGCAGCAGCAGCGGCGGCAGCAGCAGCCACATAGCTTGGCGGCTCAATGCCTTGTATGGGACTCATGGGGTGGAAGCTGGCCATGCCCTGCTGGAGGGACCTCATGGTGCTCGGTACAGGTGCCAGGCCCCGCACCGGGCTCTGCCTGGGGCTCTGGTTGCCCAGTAAGCTGAAGCTGGAGTTGCCCAGATCAGGACTCAACTTCTGGTCAGGCCTGCCTCCTGGGGCCATCTGATTGGGGGGCACAACTGCCTGCTGCGACAGGAATGCTGGGGCTATGGGTGGCACTCTCATAGGTGCCTTGGCAAAGATTGAGTTGCTATCAAAATGCTGCTGAATGCTATTATCTACTTGGTTTGGGTGTGGTTCCTTCGAAACTGCTGTGGTCGCAGCTGCTGCCACTGTGACCCATCCGGCATTGTTGAACACAGTGGGCATTGTTGGCACACTGGGCTGTCTGAGTTGGTGGGGACTCAGGGCCTGTCTGCCCAGGAGGCTAGGACAGAACCCAGTCAGGGGCACTCCTGGGGGGTTGGCCTTGGGACTCTGTGTATGCCGGCAGACAGAGCCAAGACTGCCCAGGAGGTTCTGGCCAGAACATGAGGGTATGGGAAACTGGGGGCTAGAGTTGTAAATTCCACACTGCTTCCCTGGAGTTGGTGAGATCATGCCCACGTCCTTACGGCTCTGGCGCCTGGTGGGTGGGATCATTCCTGGACTTAGATTGTTCTGAAGGAGTCCAGTTCTGGGTGGCATCATATGCTGGCTGGATGGGTGGCTTGCCTTGGTCTGGCTACACTTGGAGGTGACTTGTTCTTGGACGGCTACCAAAAGAGAGAAGTGGGGGTCAGTTTCAAAGGCATCTTTGACTCGGGGTCCCTACTGAGCCTCCCCTGCTCCACAATTCCTCTCAACTCCCCTCATTTCTTTGCCCTCAGCCTGGACTGCAGCTCTTCGGGGAAGCCCTCCCAGACTTCCGCATAGACTCTCCACGTCTGGGCTCACAGCCCCTCTACCAAGAGCAGATCATGCTGGACTCAGGCAACAGCTGATTTATCTGCCTCTTCAGGTAGATTGGAAGCTCCATGAAGCTGGGGTGTGTGTGTGCTTTTGCACATGGTACCCTGTGCACCCACCTGACAGATGGTGCAGGTTTTGCAGAAGGAAAGAAGGGGCAGGGTTGGGTGCCGTGGGGGGAAGCTAGTGCAGCCTCTCAGCTTCTGCACAGGATGCACGGGACGACAAGTGTGGTGAGAGCGAGTGTGGATGGTGTTTTGGTTCCCCTTGGTGCTCCCCCCAGCCTAGATGGCCCCTGAGCCTAGATCTGGGGCTCAGACATGTTCCATTGAACTGCAATGGGGGTGAAATCTAGGAGTTCACGTTCTGGAGAGCCTGGGGGTGGAGCGACACAGAGCAGAAGACAGAGGGTCGGTGGGTCCCTGGTGCCTAATTGGGAATTCATTTCCTCTCATTGTCATGAGAGCCTACTGTGGCCAATAGCTACTGTGGCCAGTATCACTACTGGTCTTTTTGTGGAGTGGAAACTGAGGCATGCGGTTTACCTGGGGTCAGGTAGGGGACAGTGAAGTCTGGATGCAAGGTCCGGTCTGTCTGAGCCACCCTAAAGTCTATGCTCTTAACTACGAACACTTTTTTTTCTCTTGTAACTGTGCCTAGGTTCTTTTATTATCATAGCATGAGTAAGTTTTTCAAATAGGTTGCAACCTAGCCTCAGAAGGTTAACCCCCCCAGTGACCACCCACCGTCCTGAAACTTGTCTCTGCTGTCCCTGCAGCCAAGCATGCCTAACATGCCACTCCAGCCTGGGCAGGCAGGATATAGACTCAACTAGTATTAGGCTAAAAGGGCCAGGGTTTTTGTATAAGAACGGAGGAGCAATGGTGTGGGCTACAGTGATGTTGCTGACCACCTGTCCAAGGGCAAGCAGCCTTCCCTGGTCGCCAGACTGGTGCTAAAGTGCTCCCTGGCCTGGTCCAATCTCACCCCAGTGGCTTGGAAGGATTGCTTAACTCAGGACTCCATGAAGTAGGACACATGCCTGGCTTTTTTGTTGTTGTTGTTGGTTACATTCATAGATGCCACCCATGGTAGAGTGGGGACCCCTGCTATCTGTGGAGGCTCTGGGAGCCTCCAACACAGACTCTGGAGCCGAGCCTCCCCAGCCCCTTTTCTATTCCCAATACCTGACGGATGGCCTAGGACCCATTTGAAATGCAGCGCAAGAGTGTTTTTGTGGTGGGCGGAGAGGAAGGGCAGGCTCAGAACCCTGGAAGTGCAGCAGCCCCCAGGTAATTCTGATGCACACCCAGGGGCCTGCCCCTCTCTCACTGAGAATAACTGCTTTAAGGGGCCTGACTCAGTTAAATCAGTCTCTTGAATTAAACAGTGATTTTGGAGCCATTAAGCCCGGGCCTTCAATTGGGATTTTCCTCTTAGAGTTGGATGAACTACCAATGTGAGAGATCCAACCTGTGTCCTGTTTAACTGACTTTCAGACCTCCCTCTCTCCCTCAAAGCTGCCAGGAACACAGACAGTAACTGCTTACTCTGAAATGAATTCAAACCGTACCTCCATGTATATGCCCCCTTGCCTGACCCTTTGGGAATACTAACCTTACTACTTACCTTGAAATTGACTCATCTGTTGGGCGATATATGCACTCTGCTGTTCAGGGGTCATTGCCATAAGACCTGATCTCTGTTTCTCTTGCTAAACAGAAGATGAAAAGGACATTAGATTACAGCTACCAAAAAATATTAACCATAGGATTGCCATGTGGGGACCTAGGACTTGGCTTTGGTGTAGCAGAAAGCATGAGTGAACACACCAACACACACTCACATGCATGCCCAGCCTCCCGCGCAAAATTCCACAGGTATAAATAAAAGTAGGATTCTGCACCTGAGTTAAAAAAAACCCAACTGCAATAGCATAGGATGGGGCAGGAGAGACAGAACTTAATAGCAAGAGCACACAGGAGAAAGATTTAGGCATTTTGGATGTCTGTCTGCTCAGGATGGGTCAACAGTGAGATGTGGTCACCAAAAGAACAAATGTAACATTAGGCTGCACTAATAGAAGCAGAGTATGTAGAAGGAGGGAGGTGACAGTCCTATGCTATTCTGCCTAGGCCAGACCATGCCCACAGTGCTGAAGGAGTCTGGACGTGCCCGTCTCAGGGAGACCCAGACAGACTGGCTGTGTTGAGAGGCGGGTAAAGCAATGAGAGTCGGGACTGGACTTCAAACTACCCAGACAAAGAATAGCTGAGCAAGCCAGGGCAGAGCAGACTTTGGGCTATGCAGTGGCGGGTGCCCAGCCTCTGCAGGGCTGTCACGGGGAAAGGACCGAGCCTTGTTCTGGGTGGTCCTGGCATGAACGGCTGGATGATCACATGGTCAGATGGACACAGTGTCCAACACCAGGAGTAGCCAAACACTCACTGTGCCAACTTTCCCCTTCTCCTGACTGGCTGCAGCATGGGCAAGTAGGAGGAGCTTCCTGTCTCCACCTCTAAGCTGGCTGGGTGGGCAGGGGAGGAACCAGCCTTCAGGGCCACAGTCCCAGCACTCAGTCTGGGATCTGCTCAAGGGTCACCCAGGAAGAACATAGCCAGGAGGGAATGAGATGAAGGCCCCAGGGCCCAGGGAAGGCATGACTAGTTCTGAGAGCCTCAGCTCATCAGTGTCAGCTTGTGACTGGGTCCTAGGTCTGACTCCCAGTCCAGTGCTGGAAGCCTCACCCTATGTAGTGGGGGTAGCCTGACCATCTCTGCTCACCCACCGCCATCTCTCTCCCCTTGTCAATGACCAAGGCAACTGTGTCAGGGAGCACATGCCCCAAGTCCACTTTTTGGTCTGTATCCCCCCAGATGCCAGCAGACGTGACCCTGCAACATGGCTCGCCCGTGAAGCACCTGCTTTTTCCAGCAAAGGGCTTCTGGGCAGCCCTTCTCTGTGCTCAGTGGGGCTGGTGTGGGAGGGGTGGGGTAGAGGGCCGGTGCTTGGGAGTGTGCCCAGCTCTCAGGCCTGGCAGCTGTTACTGGCCTCAGTCCCTGCCAAGGCAGAGAGGACAAGCACATGGCACCGGGAAGACTACACCAGAAGTGATTTCACTGGACTGGGCTCTGCTTTTCCATTCCGCCCTTAGCTGCTTCCTGCCTATCCCTCCCCTCCACTGGGCTGCTGTGTGGGTGTGGGAGGCTGTTTCTCTGCCACCCTGTAGAGCTGCCCTCTTCCTGCTACAGCACTGGCGGGGTGGGCGCTGCCTTCTTGAGTGCTCACTCTACTGAGCACTTTGCGCCCGTTGTTTCATATCCTCTAGCAACAGCCCACATGGACACCCAGAAGCACAGGGATCAAGTGACCACCCAAGGCCATGCCATCTGATCTGCCTGAGGTGCTCAGGGTGGGTGACCATTTCTGAAGGCAGCCCTTTCACTTCCGTTCTGCCCCTTGACCCTTACACCAGCCTGGGACATCAGGGTAGAAGATTTACAGTCCCCAGCTTACTGATGTGACATCTGAAGCTCAGAGAGGTTAAATGACTTGTTCAAAGTGACATGGCTATGGAATGTGATGTCTACTAACTGCAGACCAGGTGTTTCCACCGCTTTTGGGGACAGGTGCCTATGTGGCAGGCGAGGTCTCCACCAACCCTAACTCCATCCCCACTGGTTGCCCCATTTGCAAATACCACAGCTGTATAGGGGCGGGGCTGCGGGAAGCTGGAAGCTGGAATTGTGACAAGTCCACAGGAAGAGAGGGAGGGAGACAGGCCCAAGGCATCAGAGACCAAAGGAAAGGCTGCTGGGTGGGATTTAGAGGGACGCTGGCATGTCTTCGTCCCACAACACACACATCCAGAGCACCCAGCATTGAAGGGAAAAGCTGGTCGGCTGCATCACTACAGAAACTGCCAAAGCAAATGTCACCGTTGACACCCAGCCCTGGTACTGGTGCCAGCTCTGCAGGATCCCCACATCTGGGGTGCCACCAGCAAGTGGGGGCCTTCCATGGGCTCTTCACCCCCACTGGGGTGTCCAGGGGCATTGCCAGTCCTCTGCTCCCAGCCCGGTCCTGTCGTGCCTGGCAGAAAGAGCCAGGACATTCTCTGGGCCTCCCGAGGAGGCTGCTTCCTTTGTTTTGCAGAGGAGGCTCCCATCCTTTATTCTGAATCAATGTGCTCCAAAGATAAGCCCCAAGAAAACAGTTGTTGCCTTTTGACACTGACAATTAGAATCTTTGGAAAATGGAGAAAATAGGAAATGACATATGGTTTCAGTGACCAGGAGGAAATGGTGGCTGAAAGTTGCTGCAGTGACTGGGACACTGGCTTTCTGCCTTCTTGTGAAGGATGGCCCAGGCCATGTGGGTTTTTATAAGCAAAGTTATGGAGGATGTCATCAAATGACTCTATTTTCTAGGGTTGCAATTATCTTGGCACTTGGTCCTATTGTGCCAGGTGACATTGGCAAGCAGTACTGCCAAGTGGGCCCTGTGTGAGCCCAGGTGTGCTTCTCCCATGATGGCCACCATGGTGAGTCTAGGGCTGTAGCCAGCAGGAAGTCTCCCAGAGAACCAATGCCCGGCTCTTCCTCTGTCACACCCAGCTCCACTCAGACAAGAGGCAACATTCATAGACAGGTCTCAGCCAAGATGGCAACCTAGGAAATCCTGGGACTGCCTTTCTGGAAGCTGTAGCCCCCTCCTATCTCTGGGGGCTCATGGAAAGCTAGTGTCTCATCTTGTGTGCTGGGCAGGAGAAACAAAAGGCTAGGCCAGTGCAAACCCTGCCACTGCCTGCTGGCACAATTGTGCCCAGTACAGGGCCGCCAGCAGACCAGGCTGGGCACCATGCCAGCTCCATCCATCAGCTACCACATGCTAATGTCTCCTGTCCATCCAGCACGATCACCTGGATGCTCCTCTCTCACCACTGCAGAGGAAGAGCGGTCTCATTACTGATTCAACCACTGAATCAGGCAAAAGGGCTCTCTATTTGGGGAGAGGCAGAGGGCTGGTGATCAGGGACAGAGGCCCACAAAATGTTCCCAGATTCCAACCTGATTCAGACGAAAGTTCCTGGCCCCATGATGCCTTGGAGGAGAACATTCTGGCTTGGAGGGAGGTTGAAACAAAATAGCTTCTGAGGGATGGCAAGGAATGGAGCCAAGGCTTATTTTGTAAAGCATGTTGAGAGAGGGAGGGAGGGAGGAAGAGAGAGGAAGAAGAATTGGGGGTGGGGGGGGAGAGAGAGAGAAGGAAGAGGGGGGAGAGGAGGGAAGAGGAAGACAGAAGAGGGGACAGAGAGGGAAGAGAGGGGGAGATTATCTCCCCCCCACTAGGGAACTCCTGTCTCCTTTTCCCAGCAGACACTGCCGAATGAGTGTCCTCGTACGGAGCCAGCCTGCGGTGGAAGGCACTCAGCTATCTGTCCCAAAGGTTAATAAGCTGTAGTGTGGGTATGTTTGCTTATTACTCCACAAGGAAAAGCACCTTCTTTTGTAGTTTTTGGAAGCCAGAATTGGAAACAACTCCCCTACCCTTCTGGCTTTTCCCTTGACAGCACACTGCATGGGGGCCACCATGTAATCAACATCTGAGTTCTGGGGGCTCCCATACCCAGGTGGGTGGGCACCCCTGAGACCCACTGGCTCTGGCTGGCCATAGCTCACAGATGGACATAGACACTGCTGCCAGAAGCCCAGCTAACAAACGTTTATCATGAGTCTACTTTGGGCCAGACTCTGTCCCAGGTATGGGGATATCATTGTGGGTCTCTACTCTTCTGGAGCATACAATAGACCCAAGTTCTAATGACAACCCAACAGGCCAAAGGGATGGCGAGTGGCCAGGCACTGGTAGAAACCTCAGGTCAAGGCATAGGACTCTGAGGGAGAACCGGAACCTGTCACACCATTGTCTACAAAACCTAGAGCGATGTTGGCCTGTGGGGTCTTTCTTTGCTCCTCTGGACCCCTGGTGCAGGAGCTGGGGACCTCGCGCATGGTAATGGCACTGACTTTAGGTTTGAGCCAGTCCGAAGCTATCACTGGGAGCGTCACAAAAGAAATGCCATTGAAAGTGAACGGCAGAGATCTGCGTAAGTCATCCTTTTCACTCTCCATTTTCTATCTTTCCACTTGACTTACAACTGTGTAAACTCTATTCTGACTCCTCCTCAATCTTGGTGGTTTCAGGGCTGGAGGGTCTGGGAAGGGTTGGTTTATATGCTGGGAATGATCCCCGGGAAAAGGAAACAAAGGTCTTTCCAGCTCCCCTTCCTTCTTCCCCTGTGGTGCCTGTGTCCTCTGTCTCGCACCGACTCCCAGGCTAGACTGACAAGGCGTTTAGTGAATACAGGGCCTGGCCCCTGAAAGCCCCCTAGGTGGGGCCAACTTCCAAAGTTCTTAGAGAAGATTTGAGAACCACGCATCTGACGTCTGCTGCTGGGCAAAAGGCTTTGGCTTGGAAAGAGAGATAATAAGGTGTGGGACAGGAATTCTCGAGGCAGGCTAGCTGGGATCCTCTCCTTTGTGGCTTCCGAGGACAGGGAAGGGCGGGGCAGACCAGGGTGGAAATAGCGACATCCGGAGTGGACGACGTCCATTTTGCTAATTCTGTTTCCCTGGCAGCTTTGTGCTGGGCAAGATTCTCTAGTTTCAGCTGAGGAGTGAACAGCTGAGGAGCACTGCGACTCTGAGAGGGAGAGAGAAAAATCAATAGCCCTTGAACGGAAAGCACTGCTTGTTCTTCCAGGCCAGGGCGGGCAGGATAAAGAGAACAAGGCTATACATACCAAAGCAGAATTTCCATTAAAGGCCAGAATCCTGGGAAGCCCTTTCAGCTCAATCACCATCTTCTGATCACTATCACTTAGAAAATGCTCATGTCTCCAGCATTCTCTGCGGGATAGGGTAGGCAGCCTGTGCACATTGATATTTCATGCACCAGAACGACGACTCCATGATCCAAATGTAATTCTCTGCAAAGGCCCGCTCTGGTGATGTCCATCATTGCACTCTCACGCCCACTAACACGACTCTTTGGGGGCAAGTCAAGCCATTCCTTCGACTCTAGAAGCCAGAGGATGGTCCAGACGGCTGTGAGAGGGCTCACAGCCCTCTTGGGCAGGCTTGGCTCGGATTCCTTTTGCCTGCTCTCCCTTGACTGCCAGTCCTTCAGTGGGGCAATCCGCTTTCCCACTTCTAGGGTGCGGGAGTCCTGGGTGGGGTGCAGAATCCACAGTAGGATCGCTGGCAGGAGAGGCATTTCCTGAGCACCGACTAGGTGTCAAGCAGGAAGGCAGGCATTGTGTTGGGCTTTCAGAGGTGCAGAAGCACAGCCCCTGTCCTCCTCGGGCTCCCAGTCTGACCACAGGGACAGACAGGCAGCTGAGGAAAGGGGGTGCTGGAAGGTGTGCTGCAGAGGGATGGAGCAGCTGCACCCTGGGCAATCCCCTACTCATTTCCCTGGAGGTGATGCTGAGGTGCCTGGAGCACTCTGCTTGCTTGGGTTGGCCCTTTGCCAAAGAGTGCTGGGGAGAAAGAACAGAATAAGCAGGGCCAGAAAGCACTAGAGCTACCTCACAGGTGGATAGAGCTTTACCTTCGGAGCTTTCACCTCTTGTGTTCCTCCCAACAACCCTGTGAGGCAGGCAGGAAGGCTGAGCAGGGACTGCACCCCGTTGACAGATGAGGAAAGCGAGGCTCAGGGGGAGGTGACTTACCTGCAGTGTCGTAGCTAGGCAGTAGTGGAGCAGGCACCTGCCTCCAGGCCTTCGGATCCCAGCTGCCCCAGGGCGCTGCCTCTGAGGTGCTGTACGAGGAGGTGACTCGGGCCAGCTCATGAGCAAAGGAGCTGCTGGGCAGGAAGGACTCACTCCCCAAGGCCTGGCAGGATGGGGGCTGTCGCCCAAGGCTGACCTGGGGGGGCCTGGCTTCCCCAAGCTTGCAGGCTTTGTCTACATGAGTCTACAACAACCGATTGAACAATCCATCACAAAATGGTCCTGACTGATCTTGTCACTGCCCTGACCGCCTAGCTGGATCATTTGGGTGTAGACATAACAACTGGTTTGGTGAAACAAAACCAAACAGCTTTGTGGTCTTAGCTTGTTTTGCAAAGGTCACAGACCCCTTTGAGAATCAATTAAAAGCTATGGTCTTTCTCCACAGAAGAAGCACTTACAGTTTCTACCCCTTCCCAGACCACCAACATTATACATATAATTTTAGGGGGGGTTTCTGAACCATTTAATACCCATTGTGGATCTCATGTGAAGAATCCCCTGCTTTGAGCAATCACTGTCTTGTTGAAAATGGGAATAAACGCCAAGTCGGGTGGTTCATTGGCAATGACTTTGACCAATCCCATCGCTCCCTGCCCTACCGACCACCCCCACAACATAGCACACAACTCTAAACTGGTTTGTAGGTATGTGTGTGTAGACATGCTGAGGCATCTGCAAAACCAAATGGTGAGTGCAAAACCAAACAATCAAGTGTAAATTTCACAACAGCCAAATCCTGACCTGCAGCCCTCGCTGCACTTCACCCCATCAGGGCACCAAGGTTTTGGGACTTGTATGTGAATGGGACCTCCCTTTCCATCATGCCTTCAAAGATTTCACCAGAATTGAATATATTGAACATAGGACCCAATTCTTTTAGCCAAAGGCAATTAAAATAACCTCATACTTGATATCCATGTCAGAGAAAGCATCAAAACCCAAATGGGCAGCTGATATAGCCCTGGCACCCTGGTAAGCACACCAAGAGCTTAGCAACAGTGGTGTCCAAAAGGACCAGGGGGAAGTCTACCTTGACAAGAGGTTGTTCTTCTTTCTACATGAAGCAGAGTCCTTACTGTCATGCTTTTGTTACCTGAGCTGTGAGTGATCATCTGTGTCTGCTAGAAAACATTCCAGTGGAAAGGGAAATACTCGTCCCCCAAATCTAACTAAACAGTTGGAATCACTTCAATTCATTGCAATAAACACTGACTAAGCAACTATTGTGGGCAAGTCTTTGCAATGGATAATAGTCCAGTAGATAGCTGGAACCATTATTTGAAATAATAAAAATTGCCACTACTGAATTTATTGAGCATTTGCCAAGCTTCAGGTACTAATACAGGTACTTTAAATACTTAATCACATTCAGTCTTTATAAACAGCCCTCTATGGAGCAGGGACTATTAATGTCCTTATTTCACAGATTAGGACACTGAGACCCAGAGAGTTTCATTAAGTTGCCCAAAGTCACACAGCTAGTTACTAGCAGAGCAGGGTACAAACTCAGGTTTGCCTTGTTCCCAAGCCCACATGTAGTTTGTATGTGTGCATGTATTCAATTTTTAATTTGTTAAATGAAAATCAAGTTTTGAAACGTAGAAACTGATAAAATATGCCATTAAGAAAACTATAGGCAAGGTTTTACAGGGTGGGGGGAGCACCAGACAAATTTTTAAGAATAAATTATAAATATTTCAAAAATGGGAATAGGAAGACAACCTAACAACCTGGACAGTTTTAGAGATGACACCTATCCACTGCAAAAACCCAAGCAACAACAAAAACAAAAACCAACGTGAAATATTCTTAGCAAGTGAACTCAATGTACTTGTGAAAGACTCTGCCATCCCAATGGGATTCGTATCAACTACAGAGGGCTCGGGGCCCCTCCCTTTGGGGGACTCATTAGCACAGAGCTGAGCTCACTGGTCATCTGCAGCTTCATTCCATCAAGCTCCAATTTGTCCTTGCAACAAGGTCATCTGGGACATGAGCAGAAACATTGCTTTCTACAACTTGCAATTCGTTGTGCCTGCATACCTAGCTCCTTGATAACTTTAACATTATTTTACAGCCACGTGGGAGTTTTTAAAATCTCAATATGCAAATATTACTTAGGTTCTGATTACTTGCCCACTCCATGATGACACATTCTAAAAGCAATGAATGGGGCTTATTCGTAGAGAACTGAAGCGTTTTTAAGCCTGTGCTCAGGAATCCCTGGTAGCTTCGTGTGACTTGTACGATATTAGTGATGGGTCAAGAAACAGGACCCCTATCAGCATTAACACACGCTTGCAGTGCCTCAGTAGTCCATCAGGCAGAAAGAACTGCAGATGGCACGTGGAAATTACCAGTGGCAGGAGATGCCCTGACAGTGTGGGCAGCTCTGTTTGAGCACTCATTCAAGTGGAGCAGGACAGGAGCAGGCACTTCGCAGACCAATGCAGTCCCCAGTTCAAAAACGAATAAATAAAAGAGATGAGATGCAGTCTTGACTCTGACTGATTGGGAGCTTTATAGCTGATGTTCATGTGTTTTCTCCATTTTATTTAATTATGAAAAAAAAAAACATGCTTATCACACCGCTCTGAAAGATTGAGGCCCAACCTCCAAAGAAAAGGTTGTTAGGAACATTTCAACTTCTTGAGGTTTCCAAACATAAGTTAAATCCATCTCTATCTTCAGAATCACTGAACATCTCAAAAAAGCAAGTAAATCAGTAACTGCTGGGCATGATTACTGGCTCTTGGGCTGGCTGGTTCCACATTATTCTGAATCTCATAGAAGTCAGTCATGGTACAGATAGGGTTTGATAGTGGTGCCCCATTTCCTGGAGCTCACACTCACTCGTCCCCCTGGACTCTGGGCTGCACATGGCAGCCAAAGGGCTTGCTGGAAGCAGGCTGGTCCAGGTTCCCTCACCCTGAAAAGTGCTCCACTGGCTCACAGCAGACTAGAGACACAAAGCACATCCCGTTAAGCCCTGCTGTCAGGGCTCCATCCCTTAGCCTCCCACACTCCCTGCAGCCAAGTTTTGTACTCTACCCTCCAGTCACACTGTTCTCCTCGGAGCTCTCCAGACAGGCTGCCACATGTGTTTGGCCTTCTGTGCTTGTGCCCCTTGGTTTGCCCAGCCTGAAGTGCCCTTTCTTCGTGATTCCACTCTGAGGATCCTGTGAGTCCTTGGAGATCTAGCTCCTCCACCCTGGAAATTCTGCCCCTCTGTTGAGGTCCAGCTTCTGTGTCTCAATACCCTTGGTCGACTGAAGACTTTTGCTGGGCCAAGTCTTAATCATCTCTAAATCCCTCTGGTGCCACACAGTACCTAGCACAGGCAAAGGGCTCAGTGAATACTTGCAAAATTAAACAATTTACTCTGTTATTAGCTTGGCACTTGGGTGATGTCCCAGGCACTTGGGAGATTATAATTTGGTGAGCACTGTGCTGGTCTCTTTTTGGGATGAACATCAATGCTAAACTGAGCCTTTACTCTCATTTTAGCACATCTACTCATCCCTTTTAAATGCTCATGGGCTTATAAAACCATGAGAGGACCAGAGAGTGATCATAATCATATGGTGAAAATAGCATCAGCTAACACACTGACTGAGCATGCACTGTGTGGGACACTGAACCCCATGCACATATGCATTTGAGATAGACTGTCCCTACTTTACAAGATGAGGAAGTAGAGATAGACTTACTCAGGCCACACAACGGCAAGGTGGGGTACAGACAGAGTGGCTAAAAACCAAGCAACCCCTGGGTTTGGAAGTGCATGGGCTCCTTCTCTGCACATGGAGAGGACCAGTCAGGCACTCTTCCTTCTTCACACTGAAATAACTCCTTGTTATTGGCTATTCTGTGATATTTTGTGCTATTCTGTAGCTCAGATGGGCTCTGGTGCAAGGAGTTCAGGTATGACTAATCTCCATAGATATTCAGCTGTTTTGCAAGAAGTGGATGACTGCTCTGACTTTTAAAATTATTGACTGAATGAGATATTGGATCAATCTCTGCTATGGTGACTCAGAAGGAGGCATATGTGCATTTGCAAGGTTATACAGTAGTACACTGTAATCCCACTGGCTTCTGGGAGCTTGTACATTTCTTGATTTACTCATTCTGGGAGTTCGGGCTATGGATCCTCAACTCCTTTTTTTTCTTTCTCCAGCCTTTACCAAGCACATAATAGAAGCAAGCAGAGAGAATCCAAGAAAGGGAACTGGAGACTTGGTGAGTGCTAGAGCCAGGACTAGAACCCAGGTATTGTCTGATTTCAAAGCCTGTGCTCTGAGTTTTGCATGATCAAATTGCCCAACGGAAACTCTTATTATTGCCACAAGCAGACTAGCAGCTAGAATATTTTGGAGGGCCGCTAGAGTTCCACCGGGGTGCAATGGCTGCAGGGCTGGCTATTGTGTGACCCAGATGTTTTTTTCTTTTTACATTGACTGTATCCTGAAATGAGGAGAACTCCAAGTTGCAGGGTTTCTGTTATGATATGTGTGGTATGAAGGGGAGGGGGATAGGGCTCACTAAAGAAATTATGCAAAAAACCCTAGGGTAGCACCAATCCCACCCATTTTGTGGATCTGTTCTGTAGATCTGCATTTTGCAGATGTTTTCTTAGAGCAGAGTATCCCTTATGCAAGACCTGGAATAGTTTGAGCTTTTATGGATTTTTTTCTCTATAAATGTACTTTAACATTTCAAAGTTTAAGTGTCTAAGGCTTACTAAAATTGACCAGGCCCAGAATCAAGTTCACTTTGTCACTTAAATTCTCAGACTTGGAATTTAATCATAGGATTAAGTTCAACTGGTAAATTGCTATTTTGCCTAGGGAAAAAAATAACCCAATAACACAAAAAGGTAATATATAAATCAATTAACACATTGTGTACTGCTCACAGGTTTTCTTGTGTTTTGCGTGTCATCTGTTAAGGACCGCTCACGAATTTTCTCGTTTTTCACGTGCCATCTGCTATGGACCTTAGATGTCAACACACTGTCTTGTCCACATCGAATGAAGCGATCTCATTGATGGAAACCGTGCAGGTCAATCTATGAAAAACTGTATAATTGCACGAATCCATAAAGCATTGCAGTTACATTGTATTTTGGTCATTCGAATAGTGTTCGTCTTCAAGTTCCTGGCGCTTTTAGAAATGCCCTCTCTCAGAAAAAGGAAATCAATGAAACTGATACACTTCCGGAAGTATTTAACGATAATTTATCAGATATTCCTAGTGAGACTGAAGATGCGGATGACTGTTTTGACGATTCTGGAGAAGATTCTACTGATTCTACTGACAGTGTAATTATTAGACCTGTAAGGAAGCGCAAGGTGGTGGTGCTTTCAAGTAATTCCGACACTGACAAAGCTACTGATAATTGTTGGTCTGAAATTGACACACCACCATGCTTACAAATGTTTGAAGGTCATACTGGGGTCACTACATTTCCATCTCAGTGTGACTCTGTATCCTCTGTGACCAATCTCTTTTTTGGTGATGAATTGTTTGAGATGTTGTGCAAAGAGCTGTCCAACTATCACGATCAAACCGCAATGAAATGCAAGACACCATCTAGAACACTAAAGTGGTCTTTGGTTACAGAGAAGAACATCAAGAAATTCCTTGGCCTAATTATTCTGATGGGTCAAACAAGAAAAGATAGCTTGAAAGACTATTGGTCAACAGATCCTTTGCTATGTACCCCTATATTTCCACAGACAATGAGTCTCCATAGATTTGAGCAAATATGGACATTCTGGCATTTCAATGATACCACCAAAATGGACAGTCACTCAGGGAGACTTTTCAAGATCCAACCTGTGCTGGATTATTTCCTGCATAAATTTCGAACAATATACAAACCAAAGCAACAGTTGTCTTTGGACGAGGGAATGATTCCATGGAGAGGACGTTTAAAATTTCGCATGTACAACCCAGCGAACAAAACAAAATGTGGTTTACTTGTTTGGATGGTGTGCCAGAGTGACACCGGCTATATCTGCAATATGGAGATATACACTGCTGAAAGAAAGAAATTGCAAGAAACTGTTCTTTCAGTCCTTGGACCCTATCTTGGCATATGGCACCATATTTACCAGGATAATTATTACAATGCTACATCTACTGCTGAATTGCTGCTAGAGAACAAAACTAGAGTCTGTGGGACTATTAGGGAGAGTAGAGGTTTACCACCAAATTTGAAAATGAATACATCAAGAATGAAGAAATGTGACATAATATTTTCCAGAAAAGGCGATATTCTTCTCCTAGCATGGAAAGACA
>VBSM01002350.1:622030-633763 GCA_008086735.1 Cheirogaleus medius | reverse complement strand
GTTATGATGATTTAAATAATGTGCAGTTTGCCCAAAAACATGCGGTCCCTGGAGAATGTCTTAGAGATTTCTATGTGGTACACAATGTGTTAAGAAATGAAGGAATAAATATCTACTGGACAGTTAACTCCCTGGGGTAAATTGTTGCTCTGACAGTTTCCAGAAGGTTCCTAATGTCTCAGATATGATGATGGTGGCGATGATGATAATAGCTACCATGTATTGAACATATACAATGTGCCAGGCACTGCGTCAAATATCATATAGTTTTTATCTCATTTAATCCCCATGGCAAGCCTGAAAGGTGGGCATCATTATTGTCCCCATTTGATAGGTGGAGAAAATAAGATTCAGAAAAACAAAGTAACTTGCTCAAAGTCACATGATAAGTAAGTGGCAGAGCTGAACCTGGGTCTGATTTACTCAAAAATTCAGGTTTTTCATCACACATGCTAAAAATGCTTCAGTATGAACGGATGTTCAAAGCACAACCCTTGTGCTTATGCGTACTGCCTCACCCCACCCTCCGGCTTCCAGTTTCCTCAGTGTCTCCTTGCTGGGTACATACAGTAAGCACTGCCCATAGGCCCTGGGGTTCCAAGGGAGCCATCCAACTAACCATCACCATCAGGCAACCGAGGAAGGGAGCGGCAGGATTTCCTTTGGAGACTTCCAGATTTAGACAGCAGATTTAATGCACGCATCTAAAATCACTCCCTCCTAAAACCCCATTAAAACTACAGTAAAGGTTTATGTTTTCTTTTATTTTTAAAGAAAAAATTCCACCAGTAAGAGAGAATAGGAGAGGAGATAATGGCACCATAATTTACGAAGCTAAAAAGTAGATAGAGCAGAGTTAACTGTCTACACGTCCCCAAGGAAGCTAAATGGCAAGACAGTAGAGGAAGAAGTTGAAAAGCAACTGGGCCTATATGGCAGAATCTTCCTGAGCCTCAGGAAAAGGGGTCCCCACTTATCTCTGAACAGGGAGGTGAAGTGGGATGGGTGGGTGTGGCCAACATAATGGGGTTGGGCTGAAAGCTGTTAAAGAATCAGGTGGATTTCTGGATCCCCTCCCTGATCCTGAGTCCCTGGGCATCTGCTTCTCCACCATGCTGGCAGAGGTCTAGTATGACCCTTTGCTGGTAAATTTCCCTCTCTGCCTTCCCCGTCCTGCTGGCTGCATCAGCTGAGGCCACACACTCGACCCCACAGAGATGCTCTGTGCTGCCTTACACCTGGAGCTGGAGGTCCTGGAGGCAGACTATGGAGAGCTCACAAGCAAAACACAGAGAGCAGCCCAATCTCTCTGAGCATACTTTTTCTGCATGTCCAGTACCATATTCACAACTCCGCCAGCATCCTTACGGTGGTGGGCTCTGCACTTCCCAGGGGGGATTGTGCCTTTAGCCACTGACTTCCCTAAGACGGAAGCTATGGGAAGATGATGACCAGAGACTACTCAGCCTCTCCTCTTCTGGAAGATTTCATCTAATAGTGGCCTGGGACTCTTTCCTTACACACCTAGATTGTGCTCACACTCAGTTTTTGAAAATGAAGCAATCGCATGTTTGAGCCCACGAATAAGTGATGAATCTTATTGAAACACTGCATTCCAACATGTCAATGGTAGTTATTTCTGGATTATTTGTATATTAAATGTTTGTATATTTTATTATCCCACAAGGTTTGTGTTTTCTCTCCACTTTCCAAGTTTACTACAAAAATCACACTCTGGTAATCAGAAAGTCATAAGATGTATTTAAAAAAGACAAAATCCCCATCTAAAATTAAAACTAATAAGGATCAAGACAAAATAGATGAGACGAGCCGTCTGTGGAAATCTACACAGAAGATAACTATGCAAAGAAATTGGTGATATGCATAATCTAACTAGGATGAGCTCAAAGCCCATCAGAGTCTGGGGTCTATTTCTGGAGTTGGCTCATGGGTATCCGGATGGTTGTTATCTCTGGGAAGGGGGATGGGTACACAAGGGGCTTCTAAGATATTTTGAATGTTCTATTTCTGAACCTCATTGGTGAGTACATGGGTGTTGGTTTTATTATTATATGTTTTATACAGTCTTATGTATGTATAGCATGGGTTCCAAAGAAGATTTCCTTTAGGGAAAGCCAGGAATCATGTAAGTAGAAAATACAGTGCTATGTCAAAGGAACCACCCAAGTTTATATAAAATCATCATCATTTAGAGGTTAAAAAAGTCGCTTTGGAATTTTGGTCTTACTGACTTGTCTTTTCCGAAGCAAATCACAGCTTTCTGGAGCTGCTCAGGGCAGACGGGATTACGGCGGGTCAAGGCTGCAGGGACCTAGATCAGCATACTCTCCGCAGGATTTAGGGTTTGCCTGGTGTCGGCTCTCTGGGTTCTTGTCGGGAATGCCAACCCTTCCTGGGCTCAGGATTTGGGGTCTGCCTTCTTCACCCAGATTTCATCCACAAGGACAGTCAAGGAAGTATCTCAACTACCAATAATCTGTGCTTTCCTACTACTCCTCAGGGCAACCTGTCTGGTCTCCTTCTTTCCCTACCTTTATGGGAAGGGGACATGATTCTCTTCTCTCCTGTCACCGAAGGCCTCATCTTCTGTTTCCTTTTCTGGTCCATTGCATCTCCCTGGGCCAACTCCTCTCCTTACCACCCTAACACTGTTGCTACCTGAGGAGAAATGAGAGTTCACCTCGGCAAGTTCATCATTCTCTGTAGATGAAGGAGAGATCCAATGGTTTGCTCAAGATGGCCAAACAAATTAAAGACAGAGAGTCTGAGAGTTGGCAAGACCTACAAAGAGCATGTATCTCTATTGTTTTGTAGGGACTCCGTCTCTGTGTGTGGAGCCCCGGAATACCACTCTTTCAGAAATACTGACTGACACCAACTCTCCACTTGCTAGGTAAGGACACTGAGGCTCATGGCAGGAAAGGGCTTTGCCCCAAGCAGAGCAGACTAGAACTCATCACTCCTCATTTTCAGTCCAGGATGCCTTGTTGTGACCCCTTTATCCCAAAGGCAGCCACTTCTCCTGGTCTGAAAGCCAGGAAGGGAGAAGAGGAAAGTAGAATCTAGAATCTAGGTAGAATCTCGATGTACAGCCTGGTGAAAACAGATCTATGTGAGAAGTAAATGCCACAAGGGAGAGGAGAAGGATGTGTCCCATACAGAGCTGGCCTCTTTCAACTTCACTTTGATTCTCACCGAGAGTAAGTAAAAAGGGCACTCTGCATTTCTGAGTTCAACAGTGTTGGAAAGCCACTGCACTCCTACATTATCCCCCCAGGGCTGTGCTGCTGCAAATGGCCCACAGCCTCAGTGCCTTGCCCTAGGGTGGGCCTCTCTAGACTGCATTTTGGAAGACGGGACAGAGGCTTTTTGAGGCCCACATTAAAAACAGGGGAAAAGAATGGGTGAAGTAGGGGATCCTTGATGGTGAACAAGATGGAGGGACAGTAGCCAAATGCCAGGCCTCCTCTGTGGCTCTAATCCAAAGGCTCTGGGATCCCTTCCAGGGCAGAGCATCAGGCATACTTCCCCCTACTATCCTTGACAGTGATAGCAGCCTAACCAGAGCCTCGGCACAATTCTATCCAAGATGCCCAGGTCTGAGACCAAAACTCCCTTTTCTGAGTCCTGGTCCAGCTGCATCTCTCTCTCTGACTCTCTGAAATGTCTGTCTGCATTTTTTGTCCCATCAGGAAGCAAGAGCTCTCACTAGGCCAGGCTCTGCCAGAGGACAAGTCAGCCTGGTACTCAGCTACTCCAGGAACTCTCTTCTCCCCATTGCCCCTCACCTCCCAGCTATCTGGCTTCTAGTTTCCCCAGAACTGCTTGTTTCTTTATGGTCCTCTGTGTTTTTTTGCACACATATTTTAGTCATTAGCATACACAAATGACCTCTTAGGCCAGTTTACACTGAGGTCAACAGCTGGAGCTCTGAGAGTTGTTGCACACTGGCACAGGACAGGGGGCTCTTCCTGCAGAGAATTTGAAGGACATTCCCACCCACTTACAACAAATAGCCCACTGACTGGGCTTGACAGCAGGTGATCTGAGAACTAATGGAACTGGGTTAATCCTGTGGCACCAATCAATGAGGGGAGCAGTGAGGGCACTGGAAAGTGCCAAAGGGAGAGGCAGGAGGTCTAGGTTTAGCTCCTCCATGGAGTCGGCAGCTGTGCAACCTAGACAAGTGGCATTACCTCTCTAAGCCTCAGTTGTTTCATGCAGGAAGTAGGAATAACAACAGAATGCTCTGCTTGGGGCTGTTGCGAGGACAGGATGAAAGGACAAAGGGAAGGCCCTCAGTATAGGGATCAGTGCAGAGGAAAAACTGACACACTTCCAAGGACTGGTTCCACCCTCTGCCCCCACCATCACTAGTATAAAGAGCTCTGGCCTGTAAGTAGGGTGATCTGAGTTTTAATCATGGCTTTGCCATTAATTGTGTGAACTGGAGAACGTCCCTTTCCCTTTTTACATCTATTGAGATGATCATGTGTTTTTTTGTCTTTTATTTTGTTGATATGGTATATTATGTTGATTGATTTTTATACGTTGAACTAGCCTTGCATTCCTGGGATAAATCCCACTTGGTCATGGTGTATAATCCTTTTTATATGTTGATGGATTCAGTTTGCTAGCATTTTCTTGAGGATTTTTGCACCTCTCTTCATAAGGGATATTGGTCTAGCTTCACCTTTTAGAGCCTTAATTTCCCATCTGTAATATGATGTAGTTGAACTAGACAACCTGCAATGTCTCTTTAGGTAAGTATTCATGTTGTATTATTCTGTGATACTAAGACAATTAAGAAATAGTGATTATTAGGCACCAAACAAAAATTAGACTCTAATTAAAAGGACTCTGTAATCAAATGTTCAATTTGCTTATTTCTTAAATAACTTTGGTCTCTCCATTCTATCCCACCTCTGAGGCATGCTAATCTTTTGATGCTTAGGATGGAAACTAAAGTCTGCCAGCTAATAATCATTTTAAACTCCTTCCAAATGCATAGGGCTTTATTTTCCTAGACCTGGGGTCAGATGGAGGAATCAAACAAACAAAGGAAAAGGGGGAAAAACCAACAATCCAAACATTGAGTGAAAAAGCAACAAAGCAGCACAGTCTACCTACCAACCAATCAAGCCAGTGCTGGCTCTGCTCTCCAAAGTGGTCTAATTCTAGCCCCTGCCTCTGTTCCTGTAGCTGTCTACTGCCTACCAGGGACTCTGGGAATGGTCTTCCCAGCCACAACTACCAAAGGAAGGATGTGGTGGCCATGCCAATGGCTGTTCAAATCTCCTGCCGTGGAGCATAATTGACTGATAGCCTCCAACAGCTGCCCCCTTGGGTCTGGCACTGTCACCCATATTCTGCTGGGGCTGCATTCCCAGCCAATGGCTGAACGTGGTGAGTAAAGTAATGTGGGCCTACTCCTGTGAGGCACAGGACTCTCCATCGGCCTTTTTTCCCTACTCCCCTGTCTCTCCCCACACCACCCCTGTGAATTACCATGGTGAGTGCTATGGTCTAATATTTGTGTCCCCCAAAATTCCTATGTGGAAACCTAACCCTCAATGTGACAGCATTAGGAGGTGAGGCCTTTGGGGGTGATTAGATCATGACAGCAGAGCCCTCATGAATGGCATCAGTGCTCTCATAAGAGGCCCAAGAAGGCTGCCTCCTCTCTTCCACCATGTGAGGATGCAGCAAAAAGACACCGTCTATGAACCAGGAAGTGAGTCCCCACCAGACACCGAATCTGCTGGTGCCTTACAGCTTCCAGAACTGTGAGCAATAAATATCTGTTGTTTATAACCACCCAGTTTAAGGTGTTTGGTTAGAGCAGCTTGCATTGACCGAGACAGTGAGCAACACAAGAAGCATTCCTCCACCCCCATCTCGTCCCTTAAACACACAGCTCATTGCTTCTGTCTGAGCTTTACTGTAGTTTCTGCAGATTTCTTGGGCTAGATATGTTTTTCTGTTATTTTCCTTCCTCACCTCAGTCACAAATTGCTTGTTTTAAAAAAGACAACATAAGTCATGGAGAGAACTCCCCCAAGTCTACTCTCCCAGGGCTCCTGATAAGAGGTGACTCAGCTAAGCCCTCTGATGTTCCCCACCTGCTGAACCCCAGCTACCCTCAGCAAACACGCAGCCTGTACCCTGCAGAGAAGGTTCTGGTGTTCCACCATACTGTGCTCTCTCCCTTTTAAGCGCCTTTCAACCCAGCAAATGGGTGGTTTATAGGTCTGTTTTGAAGGAAGAAGTGCCAGCTCCGGGGACCAAAAAGGCAATCGTAAGTGTAACCTGCCACTGTGCCTGGGAAATCAGACAACTTTTTTCACGTGTGAATATCCAGTGAGAATGGGATCCATCAATTAGTTACATTAAACTTAGGCACAGTCCTCAAATTCAACATATGTGGGACATACTTTTAGTTGGTTTGTGGACTTTATGTGCAAAAAATAATCTGCCTTCTCTAGAGAATTTATTTTAAGTGGTTTGGTTTGATTTAATTATAAAATTATATTTATTGGCAGAGAATTACAACACTGGTGATAAACTGTATGTAGACTGTAATAAGTTCATATCCCATTCTCAAACTTGGAAGTTGCCTGCAGATGCATTCAAAGATGCGGAGTGTGTGAGCCTGGAGTCAGGCCGAAGTCGGGAGATTCAGGCTATTACTTGGGGCCATTTTATAGCCTCACTGGATTCCTGCTTCCCCAGGGGGAAAACACAGCTTCACCCAGATAAGCTCTCCAGGCCCTGGTGAGTTGGGCATTCTGTGAGCTGGAGGGTTCTCTATTGCCTTCAGTCAAGTGCCTATCTACAAACTGTACTGAATGGGGGAGGAGACAGCTGGGTGCTAAGGGGTTGCTGTGTGGAGAGAGGAGGCCCCAGGTGCCTGGTAAGGAGATACACTGTGCCCTGGAGGGCACCAGATTCCTAGCAAGAAGGGGAAGGAGCTATGAAAAAGTTAGGTGCAAATGCCAGGGACACTGGGGTTCTCCATCAGTATGCTTATTTCTTCTGAGGACTTGTGTCATTCCTTTGGAGCACCCACAATCATATTGTGGGATGTATTGTATAGATTGCTTGACAGTTCTCCACTGTAATAAAATACTGTGGCTGGAATCTGCTCACAGTCTGTCTTTTATAGCACCTGTGCAACACATATTTACTGAGCACTTACTGTGATCCAGGCCCTATGCTGTGAAAACGTTGATGGACAAGACAGATACGGTCCTTGCCCTTTTAGAGCTGGTGCATTTATATAATGGAGGAGCACTTAAACAGGGATTTATAATAAAGGCTGCTAAGTGCTATAAATGAACACTGCAGGGTGCTAGAGGTCAAGTAATAGGAGAACCTGACCTAGGCTGGGGTGAAGGGCTTGGTTAGAGGAAGCTTCTTAGAGGAAGTGAGGTTTAAGCTGTGTCCTGAAGGACGAATAGATGTTGGCCAGGTGAGAATCCCTGGAACAGAAAATTGGCAAAGTCCCCAAATCAACTTTATCTGTGTTACAGCTTCACCCAGTGCCACTAAGACCTGATGGATACCCAGGTCACACAGGGAAAATGTTTGCAAAATGTGGCCAAAGGCCCCAGGCTCTCCATGGAAAAAGAGCTGCTTTCTGCAGTCACATGGCGTCATCCCAAAGAGTGCTGGGCTGCAGTAGATAGGGGAGGGGAGGGGATGAATAGCCTTTATATTTCTGCTCCTAACTTCTTCAATTCCAGTAAGTTCACTTTCCTGAAGCCCTAAGGTGGCCTTCACTTTCAGCCCTGCTTGTTGAAAATTAGATTACAAACCAAAGCAGGAGCTCCAAGATGTTTTTAGCTGTTCACATGGTAGAGCTGGGTATATCCTATTTATAAAAGTCTCTATCATAAGTCAGCGTAGAACAGAAGAGATAGCTAAGAAAAATGTGAATCCTAGATGTCAGAATCAGAAGGGCTCATAGGGAATCGTCCACACCAGAGGTTCTCAAAGTGGGGTTCCCTGGACCACCACCAGCAGCATTCTCTAAAAACCTGTTAGAAATGCAAATTTCTGGGTCCCATCCAAATCTACTGAATCAGAAACTCTGGGGATGGAATCTAGTAATCTGCATTTTACAAGTTCTCCAGGGCACATTCCAATGTGAGAGCCACTGATTTAATCCAACCCTCTCATCATGCAGAATAGGAAAATGAGTCTCAGAGAAGCATGGAACACCTGACCCCTGTCCAGCAGGGTATGATATTGATGATGGATCAGTGACCACTGTGTGCTGCTTCCCAACTTCTCCTTTCCCAATGGGAGGTTTTTTTCTTTTTCCTGCACTCCTGCTCTTTCTTTGCCAAGCTGAGCATGGTGGCCAGGGGGCCCCGGAACATGAAGAGCTACCTACTGACCAAATTGAGAGGATGGCACAT
This sequence comes from Cheirogaleus medius, assembly GCA_008086735.1. NCBI lineage: Eukaryota > Metazoa > Chordata > Mammalia > Primates > Cheirogaleidae > Cheirogaleus > Cheirogaleus medius. The sequence goes on along the minus strand of VBSM01002350.1, from coordinate 625,319 downwards.
CAGCTGGGGTTTCTGGATTGGAGCTGGATCCCTTTGGGGAGGGGATAAGTAGGTTTTCCATAGGAGTGAGCATTTGGGGAGGGGTATGCATGGGAAGGAGGGAGTGTATGAATGAGAATGGCCAAAGAGATTGATTGCAACAAATACCGTTGGTTGCCAACATTAAGTTTTCCTTCTTTTAATACCTTCCCCTATTTTCATTCAGATGGGCTCACTTGCCCCATGCTGCTGATATGCTTTGGGGGAACCTGACTCCATCCAAGCTTCTAGAGGTGAGGCATTTAGCTTGTCTGATAGGAAGTAGCATAGTAGGCTAGTAGGCATCTGGTCAATTCAGACCAGTATGCCCACAGTTCTTGGGGGCTTTTGGGAAAGAAGCCTCCTTGTTGTTCTGATAGATTCTAAAAGCCACTCTCCTGCTCTCTGAATGCAAGCAGGAGAAAACTTGTAGCCCCTAGAGTTGCTGGCAGTTCTCGTGTGCCCACAAGGGGGAGCCGGCCTTAGGATAAGGCCTATGCTAGGGAAGGCTGAGTAGACAGCCAGAAAGAAATAGTATCATTGGTGTGACACTGTTGAACTGTCGATTCAAACCAACCCTGAAATCTGCCCAATCCCCGGACTTTCACTTGCAGGAGTCAGTAAGTCCTTTTTATTGTTTAAACCAGTGTGAACTGGGTTGTCTGCTACTTGGTACTGAATACATCCTAACTGATAAAGAATCTAGGCTGGCCCCTCAGACTTCTGAGTTCATGAGTTCTGCTATCTATTTATTTATTTATAGACAGGGTCTCGCTCGGTTGCCGGGGCTAGAGTCCAGTGGTGTCATCATAACTCACTGCAAACTCACACTTCTGGGCTCAAGTGATTCTCCTGCCTCAGCCTCCTGAGTAGCTGGGACTATGGGTGCGCACCATTGTCCCCAGCTAATTTTTCTATTTTTAGTAGCGACAGGGTCTCACTCTTGCTCAGGCTGGTCTTGAACTCCTGACCTCAAGCTATCCTCCCGCCTTGGCCTCCCAGAGTGCTAGGATTATAGGTGTCAGCCACTGCACTGGGCCATGATTTCTGCTTTTGACTTTCAACTTCACATTAGAAAACAGCTCATTTCTAGTTATGAGGCTCAGAGCCTGCTGAATCCTGCTCAGCCTTGATTCATGTTCCTTTATCCATAGACCAGGTCATTTGAAGAGAGAAATCTAACACACCTGAATGGTCTGCACAATGCACTCCAGCAAATACATCCAGTGCAGATCAAATATCACAATCTTGGGCTCTTCATTCAGATCTCAAGTGTGGTACTCAAGCTCTTAAATATGCATTAGTTGAATGTGATACACATTTTAGAAGCAATAGTCTAGCTTAACAACATTAAGAATTTCTGGATCATATTCAATTCTGATGCAAACTTGAATATGTACTTTGTGGGTTTCTGTGAAGAAAATAATTGATGATCCAAACTGGAATTCACCTATAGAAAATAGGCAGTGCTAGCTTCTAAAAGCAATTATTGGCACTAGGCTCCTGAATTTTTAAATCCCTTGAAAAGTTCAGGAACATACCAGAAAGTCAAGATTTGATTTCAGAGGTAAGAACTGGAAACAAAGAAATAAAATAAATTTTAAAGCCTGTAAAAGGCGTTGCTGAGTAAGATGGTGATGGCTCTAGAAACAATTGTGAAGGTTCATTCTCTTTCTCAGTCCCTAGTCCAATATTACATCAAAAGCTTTATGTACTGGGAGAGTGGAAAATAGACCCAAATTAAATTCAGGGTTACAGAGAAATGCTTAGCCTTCAGGAACCTCTTTTCTGGGGGCGAAGATATGAGTAGGAGTTGGGGTGGACAATGAGCTTGGGTGGGGCAGATGGAGGATGTGTCCACCACCCTGGCCAGTGGGATGCACAGGGGCGGGGGGGAGGGGGCAGGAACAAAGTGGATCACTGGAAACAGGAGGAGTGAACTTCCTGCTTTCCTCTCTACCAGGCCACATGCACCTGGCCTTGCTCACCCAGAGGGCCTCACTCCAGTGCTCTGTGCTCAGTTCAGACACAAGTGGCCAAGACAAGGGCAAAGAGTCACGGGGAGGAAGGAGCCTCAGAGGGAACATCACAGTTGTCTTCACAACTCTGTAGAGCTCTTAAGCCTTGGGGGGCATATTGGACTAGAATGTTGATCTACCTCAAGATTTTGTAATTTATCTCAAAAAATGGGGCATGGAGAAGGATTCTGAACTCTAAACTGGATGTCATTCTAGCTTTGCCAAGTCACAAGCAGATTTCTTGTTTGTAGCAGGGACTTGGTGAAGTCTAAGTTTCTGAGGCTATGCTATCATTCCAAAAGTTAACACAATTTTATCAACAGTGGAGTCCTTGGATACAATCTTGCCTTTTGCAGTTGAGGGTAACTACGGAGCTCATACTGCCCACCAGCTGCAGAGGAAAGGGCCAAGCAGAACAGATCTATATGATTCCAGATCTATATAAATTTAGATGGAATCGTCATGGTCAAGGTCATTGCCAGAGGCAGCTTTTTCAATTCCATTCTGCTCCTTTCTGGGTAGCGGGTGGGTGAAGGAGTCTCCTTGGGATGTAATCATTCTGCCAGAGAAGACATTTCCAAATTAAAAGTCAATAAAGCAAATAAAAGAAGAGAACAATATGGATGTCAAAATGACAAAAACAGAAAATGAAAAGGAGAGGCAGATAGGGAGTGGAGTTCCCTAGTGTTCCAGGAGGGTCAGGAGGCACGCTGGCCACACTCAGATTCTCTTTCCTTCCAGTTTGAGTCTTTGTGTGGCCTTTGTGGATCTGTGCAGTGCTTCAAGGTCATCATGGTGAAGCCATTGCCCTACAGAATTGAATTCAGAAATAGTAGTAATTGATTGTCAAAAATGGCAGATTAGGGACGATCTTCTGGCTCTCTGCTCTCAGATTGGGAGGTGAAGAAGGCGACCTGAATAACACGAGGGGGAAGAGAAAATAGAATCACAACATAGAGAAACCACAAGAACTATACAGGAAATGAATGAAAGATTCTCCAAGGAAATTGAGATGATCCTGAAGAACCAAACAGAAATCCTGGCAATGAAGGAAACAATCAAGGATATCCATAATACAGTGGATCGGCTTCAGGGAACTACAGAGAAGCTTCGAGGGGCAGCAGTGCTGGGAAAAGGAGGAAAGCAACGCAGTGGATTTACCGAGAATCCGAGTGGTGCAGCGGGGATTGGCGTGCAACCTGGCCGCGCTCAGCGGCTAGCCGAACGGGACTGTGTGTTTTGTGCCACAGCGG
>VBSM01002350.1:583813-621930 GCA_008086735.1 Cheirogaleus medius | reverse complement strand
ATTTTCCATGAATTGTTTTTGTGTGTTTCTCAATTAAATGGCACAAAATTATTTTTAAAAAAAATGACAAAAACAAATAAAAACAAAAACCCCAAAAGATAGTTTCCACAAAGAATGTAGAATCTGCATTTGTGAACTAGTAAAAGAAACCTCTTAATTTTTTTTTAAACCAATGGTGGGAGCTTATTCAAATACAATCAAGTGTTTCTGTAAGTTTCATTTTAAGCCTACCAGGAGAACATATGCTGAACAGCCTTCAAAACATGTTCACTTGATACTGTGCTAGTCATAAGGAAATAGCAGAGTTATAAACATACTGTGTGTACGTGAAGACCACTCACTGCTCTGAGAACTGACTGAAATCTATTGGTTTATGTTAAGAATATTAGTGCCACTCCAGAATGGTAAGAACGAATCTTAACCGGGAAAAAGCAACAAAATGCATGACCTGAATTTCTAAACTAGCTTTATTTGGCTTTTCTTATCATGTGCTGCTGTCACTGTGGTATGTGAAATGGCAGCCAGAAGTCTTGTTTAAACGACGACGACAGCAGCAGCAACAACAGAACAACTAGTGCAAATTACTACTGGCAATATATAAAACTGTGTATTTGTTGGAAGTTGAAGAAGTCACATGTATTCAGACATTGCCCAGGCGCTGTGGAAGGACTAGAAGCTTAACTGGACCAGAGAAATGCATCACGGTGGGTGGGTAATGGCCCCATATGCAGATGCAAATTTCTCCTTTCTGTCCAATGGGAGAATTCAAGAGTCCATCAGGCTCCCAAGCCTTCACGACTGAGAGCTTTTATTAGTAATTACTCTAAAACACTCAAAATAGTCTTGGGAACTTAATACTCTGTAAAGGCTAGCAGATGCAATTCATTCATTAGTTCATCCCCCACCCCCGCACTCTTCCACTCATTCATCCAAGGGTCATTCAACTCACGTTTACAGAGCTAGGTAAGGCATCTTGCTGTGCCTGAGAGTTTAATACCAAGTGGGACAGCAGACAATACACAAAGAACTCTGATGAAGAAGTGCACATCACTAAGCCCTGAGAGGCAGAAACCAGAGGTCTTCCAAGCTGAGGTATGAGTAGGGACACAATGACCAAGTGTGCCAACTTTTCAAAAGTCATTTGGACATTGTTCAAAGGCTTCCTACTTATGTGTGCTAGTGTCAAGGCCTTAGGAGCTGGTTCTCCCTGTAGTTGAGATCTTCTTAACCTTTTCCAGAACTCTATCCCAAGGCCTAGCACTTGTTCCAGAGGGACACTTTGCACAGAAAGCCTGTCGGAGATAGTGAGTCACTAGCATCATTGTGTTGGCTCTTGTATTACTCAGCAAACTGTGAGTCATCCTGGTGTTTCCAGACTTGCAGATGCACCAGAGATCCAATGAAGCAAGAGAGGTTTCTTATCCCATTCAGCAGCAGGGATGATGTCCGTTTCTATTTACAGTCACTTCTTTGTTTCCCCCACCCACATTTTGTCATTTCTTCAAAATACCCAGAGAGGGACAGCCATTTTGCTCAATTTACCAGGAATGTTATTTCCAAGCGCTGGCTATGCTCATGTGTTTAACCACACATGCACTTCACTAAGACATGATGAAAGCCCAGATGGCCCACACAACATGCTGAGTGGCCATGCAGTCAATAACACTCCTCCCTGAGACAGAAAACAGGCGGCTTGGCTTGCTGCTGCTTTTCTTTTGCACACTAATATTATTGGAAAAGAAAAGACTGTTTTTGATTAGGAGAGGATTAGCAAGTGTTTTAACGCTGTAGTCTTTTTTATTGTGGTAAAATATATATAGCATAAAACTTCCCACTTTGACCATTTTGAAGTGTACAATTCAATGGTATTAAGTACACTCACAATGTTGTGGATCCATTACTAGCATTTATCTCCAGAAGTTTTCATCTTCTCAAACTGAAACTCTGCCCCCATTAAACACAAACTCCCCATTTCCCCTTCCCCTAGGCTCCCGGCACCCACCCCTCCACTGTCTGTCTCTATGGATTAGACTACTCTAGGGACCGCATGTGAGTGGAATAATACAGTGTTTTTCCTGCATCATGTAATAAGTGGTTAGCTTATTTCACCGAGCATGACGTCCTCAAGGTTCATCCACATTGTAGTACGTGTCAGAATTTCCTTCTTTTTAAAGGCTGAATAATATTCTATTGCGAGGACATACTGCACTTTGTTTATCCATTCACCAGCTGACAGACTCTTGGGTCGCTGCCCCCTTTTGACTATTGTGAATAATGCTGCTGTGAACCTTGATGTACAGATGTCTGTTCAAGATTCTGCTTTCAATTCTTTTGGATATATACCCAGAAGTAGAATCGCTGGATATAATAATTCTATGTTTAATATTTTGAGGAACTGCCAGACTGTTTTTCACAGAAGCAGCAATTCCCACAAGCAATGCACAAGGTTCCAATTTCTCCACATCCTCTCCATTACTTGTTATTTTCCCTCTCCCTCTCTGTGTGTATGTGTGTGTGTGTGTGTGTGTGTGTGTGTTTATAATAACCATCCTAATGGGTGTCAAAATGTTGGTGTTTGAAGATGTGGAACCAGGAAGCTGGAGTTGAGTGCTTTGCCTGTTCACGTTTTCCAAAGCTCGTCTTTGAAAGTGTTGCCTGATAAAGGGGAGGATCATGGAATTATTTCCACTTACTCCTATTCAGGGATGGGTGGAACCTCCCACACCATTCAAAGCTCTGTCATATGGAAAGGAACGATCATCAATCACAATCACAGATGAGAAGTCCACCTTCACGGACTGGCCTGCTGAGCCAGCTGGCTTTGGCAAACTCTCTTCATCCAGACGTGGGCTATCTAGACGTGGCCTGAAAAAGAGTCTGTGTCCCCACAGCTGTGCTCCCCTCCTCTGCTCAAAAATGGAGATGGCAGGATATGGTGGAATGCTGCAGGGAGAAATGCCAGCCAGAACCTGTGCCTTTAGCTGCAAACCCAAAGCTTCCCAAAGCATAGTAAGAGTGCGGACCATTTCTGATGAAGCAGACCTATGCATTTGTCAGGCCCTGAAGGCCACATTTAGCCCAGGACTATATGTATAATGTCCTGAATTGCCCACTTCTTTTTCCTGTGCACCCAGCCCCAATAACCCCAGTCTAGATCTGTGGGCTCTGTGCCTTTCATTGGTGCGAGTGCAACTAGACCTTTTCTAATCTGTTAGAACATGAAACTTGGCTAACATGGGGTAAAGGAGCAAAGCATTGAAGAAATGAATGAATGCTGAGCCTTCAGTCCACTCTTGATCTTAGGAGCTATTACTCAAATGGGAGTCAGGAGTTAGCAAAGTCCCAGGACAGGACAGTCACAGAGGTGAGCCTGTGGGTGGAGTGGTGCAGCTCTTTGGGCCTTCCTGTTGCTTTTAGGTGTTAACAACCTTATTGGTTTGGATGGGAGGAACTGACATAATAAGCCCTCATCAAGCCAAACACCACAATACAATAAAACAAATTGTCATTGTGGGCAAAATAATGAAATCAAATAAAATCCCAGCCCATTTGAACTCCTTGGGCAACAGCAGCAACCATTTCTTTGGGGTGCTGGGGTAGGGTGCTTTAACTGCTGCCCCCTTCAAGCTCAGAGGACACATAGCTGCTTTACACAGCAGACCCAGGTCGTGGGAGCTGTCAATCCCCAAGGGACAGAACAGGCTAAAAGTACAAATAGACTCAGGAAAGGATTCCATAAATCCATGATGTGGGACCATGAATGGATCTGAGAGAGAGAAACTGGGGAGGGTGCAGGATGGGGAGGGGGGTTACGCAGTTGAGCCCTGTGAACACTCATCCTCTGCTTGCCTTGATGGGTCACCCCCTTGTCACTCTGCACCATCCAATCCTGCACACAGTGATAATACTGGCTGGAGGTTTTTGGGCCACAGCTGAATGGAAGAAGTAAGTGCACTGTGACTTCTACCTGCTCTATACCTTGCTTATAGTGTGCTAACTTTTCACTCGGGGACGTAACCAGAATAGAGCACTTCTCTTTCATATTTGCTGTACGGACAAAACTGGACTGCCACTCCACATGGCATTCTGCATTTTGGGTTGGTCCATATTTACAAGGAGATACAGTTTAAAGCAGCACAATATGATGATTTATTTGTGTCCTCCTTCTTATACTCTTTGAAAACTGCAATGAGATTCCTTTCCTTGCCTTACAGTGACACATAAGTTGTTTTAATTCACTTCGTATAAAGTAATGTATACACTTCATTTTTAAGAGGTCTCATTTTGGGCACCCCAACTTTTGCAAGTTTTCTTGTTTCTCTTCAGGTAGGCTAAGATAAAACAAACAAAACAAAACAATCTGACGGAAGGTTTCTGAAAGTGGTTGTCTCTTCAGCTGTAGTAGCCAGTTACTAAGCAATGGAAAGATTCTATTGTTCTCTGTGATCACTGACGAAGACATCTGCAGTGGGGCCTTTTTCCATCCCCACAGGGTTTGGTGTTGACTACACTAAGTGATGGCTCATTAGTTACTCCAGGGGCACAACATAAAGTTGCTTTCGTGGGAACACGTCATCCCACTTATCCTTCAACTTTTGATAGTAAAAAAGGTTGACATTTAACAGGTCAGCATTTGACAAGCTGCTCATTTTAAACTTCTGCTTTTTGGAAGGAACATAGCTTTGAGGTGGAGATCACTAACAGCTCTCAGAAACTGGAAAAGAAACTGAAAAGAAAATTGATTCTTGGTGACATTAGTACCAAGTTCTGAGCCTACGTTTCCAAATTCAACATCCTATGTTGTTTCATTTCCTGGCAATGTAGAATGGTTAAAACAAAACGTTTCCAACTCTGATATGTCACTCCCTAAATTTTCAAAATGCATGTTACACTGTGCCTAATTATAGTTCCTCCCAAAGCAGCTAAGAAAAAGTGTCCCCAAACCAAATAGCTCTCTGCAGCTCAGTTTAGGAAGAATGGAAAAACTAAACTTGTATGTACAATCATGTTTAAATGCAAAATAAGAATGCTCATGCAGGAAATCATTTCCATGTCTGCTAGAGAAGACTTGTGCAGGGCAAGCCCTGGGCTCTGACCCATGGGCTCTTTGAAACCTGACTCTCTGGCCCCCAATCCTTTATCGGGCAAGTTGAGGGCCCTCCTTAGTTGTCATTTGACTGGTGGACAGCCCAGAGCTTCCCCCAGAGGCCTCTGCTCTTGCATTTCAGCAGGAGTAACCTTTGAAATGAAATCTGTGATGTTTTCCGCCAGAATTGGTAAAAGATGAAATGTAAAGAAACTTCTCTGAGAACAGCACTGCTCTCCTTTAGCCCTTACCCTCAAAATGAGAGAAGAATTCAGGGAAGTGGGTGAAAGGACATGCAAGTCCAACGTGACAGGCCCTTCCTTGACAATATGTGATGCGTCTGATTTGGCTGGGGGTGGGTTATGTGTTTCAGCAAGATAATAATAACTTTTAAAAAATGTTAATGAGTGATTCAGAAAATAGGAAAGGGCTCACTTGCCATCTCTCCTGACTCTTTCTCTAGTTGCGAATGGAGCAGATGTAACTTTGATCAGAGTAGGGAATTCTCTTGGCCTCACTAACTTGGTTTGATCGTTTTTGTTTTCAATGGCAAGTCATGGTTTGAAGGTAAAGAATTTAATCTGCAGTGCTAATTGTGACAGCAGTAATTAAAAGTTATGCTCTACTAAGCAAGCTAGTCTGGGTTTGGCAGTTCCAACCAAAAAGAATCTTGCGGCCGGGCGCGGTGGCTCACGCCTGTAATCCTAGCACTCTGGGAAGCCGAGGCGGGCGGATCACTCAAAGTCAGAAGTTTGAAACTGCCTGAGCAAGATCAAGACTCCGTCTCTACTAAAAATAGAAAGAAATTAATTGGCCAGCTAAAAATGTATATAGAAAAAATTAGCCCGGCATGGTGGTGAGCGCCTGTAGTTCCAGCTACTCGGGAGGCTGAGGCAGGAGGATCGCTTGAGCCCAGGAGTTTGAGGTTGCTGTGAGCTAGGCTGATGCTACGACACTCTAGCCTGGGCAATAGAGTGAGACTCTGTTTCTCAGAAAAAAAGAGAATCTTGGGTTTCTGAAAAGATTCTTTTTGGAGGCTTTAGGGGTGGGGGTGAGTGGTGGAGAAGAGGGAAAGAAAGGGGAGGAAGGAAGCATGCTTCAGGATGAGTGCTCTGTGTGCTGTGCATCTACCTGTGGCCCAGTTTGGTTCCAAAAACCAAGGCAGATAAGCCTCCAGTGCTGTGACCAAGCAGGACCAGCGTTGCTGGTGGCACTGGTGCTGGGCATTCCAGCAAGCATGGCCCTCTCTTTGCCACTCACATACACACTCTCCATCCTACTCACTGTCATGCCTACCAGCAGCAAGTCTGGGTCTGGAAATGGCAAGCAGCCCTCAGCCCGCTGCAAGCAGCCAGGGGCAGATCTAAGCCGCTGTAGGTGGAACTGAGTTGCTCCTCATGCCCTCCTCTCTGCCCACCTAAAATCGTCCTGGGGTCACATTTCTTACTCAGCACCTCGGTTGGCTGTGCCTAGAGGAAGGAGGAACCAATGTTCTTCCCTCTCCACTGGTCAGGAGCACTCAGGAAGCCACAGCCTGGCTCAGCTGCTTTGCTCCCTTCTAGGGACACCAAGCTGTGTCTGCTGCCTTGGTTGCTCCTCAGCCACTGGCAAATGTCCTCCCCGACACCCTCTCTCAGAGAGCACTCCACTCGGGAGCTTTCCCTGGCATGCAGTCCCAGAGTGGCAGCTGACAGGGATGGAGCACAGTTGTGTGCCAGGCCCTATGCCAAGCACTTTTACCATGTCTCATTTAACCCTCACAGCAGCCCCATGAGGTAGGTATACCAGTATCTCCATTTCACAGCTGGGGAGACTGAGGCCTGGAGAGGGTAAATAGTTTGCCCAGTGAAAAAGCGACAGAGCTATGATTTGGACCTAAGTGATCCAAATCTGGGGCTCTTTTGAACTTGGCCATCAGCCCCACCATAGGGCTGGTCCCCTACCCTGTGCCGTCTTTCTTCAGGCCCTGGGTGCCAGAAGTGCTGCACTTGGGAGAGCTCTGTCTGCCAGGGACAAGAGAAGCTCACGGGTGGGGATGGCAAGGGGGCTTCCTCAAGGCCCCACGTCAGATGGAGCTGCCCAGATCTGCGTGATAGGCCCAGCTCCTGGTTCACTGTCTCTATAATTGCTGGGTGTTCACTGCCACCTAAGCTAAGGAGACTCAAGGCTTATGTCAAGGTAGGAAGTACATCAGGCCCAGCAGGAGCTTAACCCAGCCTTTTCCAAGGCAGACTTGACTCCCCTTTCTCTACCCTCTTCGACTTTGTCAAAACAACATCATGTGCCTCCTTGGTCTATTTCTCTGCAGCTGCCCCCTCCCCCTGTGCTGAACAGGCTGCCTCAAGAATAAGATTCCAGGCTTTTTTTGGTCTTATTCCAACTGGCCACTGTCCACATCCCTCCTCCCCATGAAGCTGCACTCCCAACTCTGCAGATCTGAGCAGGGCTCAGATGCACGTGCACGAAGGGCACTGTGGCTGAGGCCACCTCTTGTGGTCCCCACCCTTCCACAGCGCAACTCCCGTGTCCTTGACAGACTTGTTTTCGTCTTTGAGTAAATGTAAGTTCTGTTCTCCAGTGGCTGATGGTAAAATTGAAATAAGTCCTAACCCCGATTTTTGCAACACACTAAGGTATCTCCAGTAGCCTTTGGGGAGAAAGGATATCAAATTATGGAAACAAAATTCACTTTGCCTCACTTTGGTTAAAAACTGAAATATATCACCTAGCATGGGAGTAGGGTGGGGAATATGGTGAGGTGTTTTGGGATCATTAAACTCTAACAAACCAGGGCTGGTGTCACGACTCCAAAAAGAGTTAAAAATCCCTCCCTTAGTAATTTCAGGTCCACATCCCTTATCTATAATTTCAAGTCTAAGAAGCTCTGAAAGCCAATTTTTGTTAATTTGGTGCCAAATTTTATTTGGGGCAAAATTTGACCTGGACTTGGTTAAATATCCATATTTATATTCAAAAATAAGTCCCAAATGTTCTAAATTTGGAATCTCATCTGGCCCCAGGAATTTCAGATCCAAACCAACAAACTTGCACTAGCCCTGGCTGAGCATGTGGTGTGTGTCAGGCACTGCTCTAAGAACTTTCAGGTTAGCGTCTCCTTTGTATTCCTAACGTCCTATGCAATGGGGACTGTTTCTTTCCCCACTCTCACTAAGGCTCAGAGGGGCTAAGTAGCTCACAGCACCCAGCTCAGTCAGCATCTGCGACTGGACTCCAGCCTCAGTTCTGTCTGCATCCAGGGCCACACTGAACTGCTGCCCTGAAGCCAGATGGCATTTGCCTTTTACACCTTAAGCGGATGTGAATGGTCCATTAAAAATGGATCATTCACCCAACTAGTAAAGTAAAATCCCCCAAATTGAGCAATATTTGTCTGCAAGTAAAAATATGAGCTTCTGTAGACAACTGGATTGGGTATTTCTGCTTGCTCAGGAGTTTGTGTCTCAGCTCACATTTAGAAACCACTCTTTTAACAAACCAAGATCCGAATTCAAATGAATGTCTACTTTTTTCACGGTAACCACTATCACCCACAGGAAGTGCAACAAGCTAGTAAATGCCATGCCAGAGGTCATCAGTGTTTTTGCTGCTCAGCTCGGTCATCAGTAACACTTGAGAAGTTTGTTTGGCCTGCTGCACTTGAGAAGCATGCACTTCCCCACCATCAATGCTGCCATCTGTCCTTCCACAGGAGTACCAATTCTTGCCTCAAACACTCACCTCTTTCTTCCTTTGTTTCTCTCCCCTAGAAGAGTGGCCAGGGCTGAGTCCTTAGACCTTAGAGTTAATGGGAAGAGGCCAAAAGAAGGAACAGGGGGCTGTTGAGATGCCCAGCTTGCAGCGTTGTGCAGTGTGTTTTGGCTAGAAGGATGCCAGGTAGGGCACAGAGTGTTCGGGGAGGGGTGAAGGGACTGCGAGAGTTCCAGAAGAAGTGAAGGGGAGAGCCACAGCCTACGTGGCAAAGATGGCCCTCTGTCCTTTCCCACCAGACTGGGAGCTGTCCAGGAGGGGCAGGGCTTAGAGCAGGAAGAGCCCACGAGGCTCGTAGACCACACAGCACCTGTCAGCCTGTGGCAGGCGTGGGGTCTAGAGACAGCACTGCTCATGTCTATCCTGACACAGCTCCCGGTTTAGAAGACCAAGAGCCAGATGTGGGGGCTCAGGGTCAGGAGTTAGAGTTACAGTGACAGCAAACCCTCTGTTGGTGCCCACTTTGTGCCAGGCCCTGTTCAAAGTGCTTTAGGTGTATGAACGAACACGCTTAATCCTCAGGCAACCTATCATCATCCCATTTTATAGAGGACATAGCAGTTAAGAGGTTAAGGTAGGAACAGAAGGCTCCAGAGGCAGTGCCCCACACGTGGCAGTATTTGCGTGGGCTCTAGCTGATGTCCTGCTCTGGCCCTGACTTGCTGTGTGACTTTGGGCAACTCTGCTGACTTCTCTGTGCCTTTCTTCTCAACTTTAAAAGGAATTGTAACAGCTCCTACCTCCGAGGATTAAGATGAGAAAAGGCAGGTGGAGCACTAAGTCCCATGCCTGACCACGGGCATAGGCCAGCACTGCCTGGGAAGGCAGATCTCGGTGGCAATAGCATGCTATTTGGGGAGCCCAGCCTCTCACCTCTCATGGCTGAGGGCACTTGAGCCCTCTGTTGTGCTCCTAGCCTCAGGGAGCTTGGCCTTCTCCTGAACACCTTCTGCAAGCCCATCTAGGTAATTGGTTGGGTGTGACTTACATGACCTGCATCATGAAGAATTCTCCCTCTGAGCCAGCTCATCGGCTCTGGGGCAATACAGTGAGGCTACAAAGGTACCCAATTGAAGACAAAACAAAACAAAAAGCTCACAATGTTAGATGGTGCCACGTCTCCAAGGTGAGGATCTTGCCTGCTAATGTAAGAGTTCCAGTGCTGATGCTGGCGCTCCACCGAGCTAGCTGCAGAAGTCCATGCAAACAGATGGCAACAGCCCTATAATAAAATCAAACCAAAGTGCTCCTGAACTGCTGACAAGGGCCCTGAGCCCCCAGGTGGCCCGCCCTGTCCTCCTGCTTTGCCTGTCTCCACAGCACTAACCCTGGCCACCCCCATGGGAACGCCATCAAATGACCAATTGCCCAGTGTCAAGCACTCTGCTTGCTTATGCTCTAGGAGGCCTGGCAGAAAAAGACATGGTCTCTATCTCCCTGGGACTGCCATGGTGCCCTCACACGGGGCTCTTGAATAAGAGGTCATTCACTGATGGGGCGAGAGAAGAAAGGTGGGAAGGGAAGGCCAGGCACAGGGATCGGCAGGAAGCAAGGCCAAGACTGCACAGAGTGGCCCAAGAGCAGCAAACCTTTTAGGGTTATGGAAATGAAGTGCAATGCAGGGCCCGATGGCCACAGAACCTAAGGAGGCTGGTGGGGCCTGCTTGTGGGCTCCTGGAGACTTCTGAGCTAGTGTGAAACATGATCAGGCCACTGTTTGGGCAAGGCAACTCTTAGAACAAATGGATGGTTTATTGGAGGAAACCAGTTAAGGGATCAATTGGATGAGTTCAGACAAACAATGAAGAGAGCCTGAACTGGGCAGTGATAAGGGCAATGGAGAGGAGGGATAGTGGCTAACTGTTCTGTGTAGGCAGACATGTGACATGGCCCAACTGAGCCCTGCCTCCTGCTGTTCACACCTTCACGTAATCCCTCTGGCTTATATGTAATGAACATCCCAAAAGTGGTGGGATGTTATTTCCCAGACTAGGTATAAATACTAAGACTTCTGACTTGCTGGCCCCACCCTCCCCCTGCACTCCCTGGCTGCATGCTCCCTCTGGCTTGCTCAGGTGAAGAGGTCATGTGGCAAGGAACTGAGGGAGGCCTCTGGCCAATAGCTCATGAGGAATTGAGGCCTCAGTCCAACAACCTGCAAGAAACTGCTTCCTGCCAATGACCATGTGAGTGAGCTTGGAAGCAGATCCTTCCCCGTTGAGCCTTGGGATGACTGCAGCCTTATGAGAGACTAAAGTTGTGCCAGGATTCCTGAGCCCCAGAAACTGAGTTAACATATGTGTGTGGTTTTCAGCTGATGCTTTGGGGGAATTTGTTACACAGTAACAGATAACCAATGCAGGTAGGGGCAGAGCAATGAAGAATGGGAACTGTGTAGATACCATTCAGGTAGAATCAGCTGCATTTAGTGACTGAAAAGGCTGGAGGTGATGACAGAGGGGAAGAAGTCAAAAGTAATTTGTAAAAGAGCAGAGGTTCTGGAGTGAGGCTGCCTGACTTCCAGTTCTTACTCTGTCCCTTGCTAACTGTGTGACTCTTGGATAGCCAGTTCTACTCTCTGAGCCTCAGTTTCCTGATTTGTAAAATGCAGATGGTAAGAATAATTACCTTACGAGTACCTGTCTTATTCCTCCCAAGACCTGCCCTGGTACCCGGTACAGCAATGAACAGCACACTGAAGTTGCAAGCAAAAGTTTGTTGTGAGTCTACCCTCCCCAAACCCCTAATCCCTTTCTAGAAGGCTTACTGTTCATCTTTGTGCTAGCAGGGACAACATTTAAATGCTTTAGTGCGATTTCCTTGCATCCTAAGAAGCCTTCACTAGTCCTGCTACACAGCCCAGTGCAGGGGAAGATAGTTCTGCATAATTCTGACTTATCTCCCCTGCCTCCTTCCCCTGGGAGCACCTAGTGGGTGCAGCTCTCCTCCCAGGAAAGATAGGTGACTTGAACAAACACTGAAACCATAACCTTGGCCTCATTAACACTGTGCTTTTACACAGATTAGCTGACTTCGATACACCTTTACACCTTTCCAGAGTCAATTCCAGTCTCAGAGAGGACTACAGCCTGGATTTGCCCTCGGAAGCCAGGCGTCAATAGCATAAAACGCAGTTGTTATTTCCAAAACAAAGGAACACAACCAGATATGCGATTGTCTTACCTGTCTGGGCAGCGCAGGCATGGAATCCGAGGCCACTGGTTGCCGAAAGCGTTGGGGCTGCATCATCTGCTGCAGGAGGAATGAAGAATGGTCAGGCTGCTGTGGTGGCTGCAGGGTGGCAGTGGCAGTGGAGGAGGCAGTGGTAGAGGAGGCCTGCGTGGGCGTCGGCTGCTGCAGGTAGTGGAGCAGAGAAGGCTGCCGAGAGGTGGCAGGCATGGGGGGCATCTTCTGGGGGCCTGGCTCAGAAACAAAATGGGACAAGGGCTTGGTGTTGCCAAAAGTAAATGGCTCCGGGGCTCCTGGGCCACAGCCCGCCATCCCCTGCTGCATGATCATGCTCAGGGTTTTGGATGAGTTGGGGGTCACGGGCTTGAAGATCGCGTTTGCTCGCTGCTGCTGCTGCTGCTGCTGCTGGCTGAGCAGGCTACTGGTGGGTGTGAGGCTCCGGATGAGCGAGCACTGTGGGGTGAAGGACTGCTGCGGCAGGCCTGGGCTCGAGAGCTTCTCTGGGCGATAGGGTGGCGATGGCTCAGGGTTGCTGGTGGGCAGAGCAGACATCAGGCGTCCTTGAGGGTTTTTGGTGGTAGAGGACACGAGGTTGGCAAGAATAGAGCTCTGTGGGCTGAACTGCGGCTGCTGTGTGAGAGCAGGGCTGGGGAGCTTCTCAGGGGGGTAGGGCATGGTGGGCCCCAGGGCAACATTGCTGCTGGACGCCAGGCTCGAGAGTAAGGCATTGGGAGAGCCTTGGACAGTGCTGCCTGGAAAGTTGCTGGATGACATGCAGGACACCATGAGACTCTGAGGGCTGAATGGTGGTGGCGGCGGTGGTGGAGGTGGCGGCGGCAGTGGGTGAGGTGATGGCACTGGGCGGTAAGGTGGAGAGAGGCCTGGAGGAGGCAGACCAGACCAACTGGGGGTTGCCCCTTGCTGCTTTGTAGCAGATCCCTGCTTGCTGGCTGCCAACGCCTTCAGCTGGTGGGCATGATGCCACTGAGGCACTGGAAGTGGGGGCAAAGTGGCAGGGAGCATGGCCTGGACCTGGTTCTTGGCCTGTGCTGTTGCAGAACTGGGTGAGACCATCTGCTTACTAGTGGAAGGGATCGAATAGTTGATCCCTGTGGAGGAGGGTGGGATTTGAAGTGACACGCCAGTGACTTGGCTGCAACTGGAGGCAAACTCGTTGCCGGAAGCAAGGCTTTCCAAGTGCGGCATCTGAACCGAAGGCTTGGGAGTGGTGCCTAGAGTTGCTTGGGGATGATCTAAGACCAGTGGCTCTTCTGGCTTGCTTCCCAGTATCTTCTCAAGATCCAGCTCATTCTGAGAAGGTTCTTGAATTTTCGTTAGCTCCTCCAGCAGATCTTGAAGTTCTTGGTCTACAGCCGGCATGCTGTTGATTTTCTCATAGTAAGGAATGGTGGGCCCTTTTAGCCCCATTTCTGCAGTTGGTGGCACCACAAATGGTGAATCCATAATGCTGCCATTCATGGTATTATTCTCGAGTAGTAATGACTGGCTAGTTACTCCTACAGCTGCAGGGCTAGGATGCATTGTTAATGGAGGGACCTGCAGCTCTGCACAGGGGATACTGGGATGGGCACTTGGACCCATAGCAAGGGTGACATCTTCAAGGCAGGGCCTCTTAATTTTATTAGGGTAACCCCCATCAGCCATGCCCAGAAACTGGAAGTTGTCTCCTTCTTGTCTCCTCTTGATGGTTCCCTGTGGCTGAAAGAGAAGAGACAAAGACACACACACACATACACACACACACACACACACAGAGAAAGAGAGAGGAAGGAATTTTTATAAAGGTTTGGCACATTAAAACTAATGAACATGAAACTTGCAAGATAAAATAGACCCCTCAGTTTAAAGATTTAAGCAGTTGTCAAAACTATAAAATACAGCCTATTTTTGGAACCATAGTGCTTGTTCCTTTGTTGCTATGTTTCATTTAAACTGTCTTGTTGCATTTCGAATAAGTCATTATGCTGTCTGTATACCAAACAGGGTAGAAAGTCATGCAAAGGGTGTTCTTTGCCCACTTCAAGGAGAGTTCAACAAAACTATGCAGAAGTCACTAAATGAACTGCACTGCCCAAGGCAGGCATTTGAGAGCAAACTAGGTCTAGCTAAATATTTTTAATTCCTACCTCTCTAGACACAGGCCAATTTTAACAAAGGAAAATTATAACATAGACATTGAACTTTTAGGCTGCTTCCCTGTCTTGGTTAAATGCATCAAGCTGCAGTGATAAAACAGGACACAACAGAGCCCTTACAGTAATGAAGTAGATCTGGGCATGTTCTTTTAGGCAGCTGTTTAAGATATATCATTAAGGGAAGCACAGGTTTCAGAACAGTCATTGTAGTCATTGTTCCATTTATTTTCACACACACACAGACACACAGACACACACACACATGCATTGCTTATGTGCACACGAAGATAGCTTGGAAGTACTTATACCCAACCATTTGAAGTCCTCATCTCTTGGGGGTGACTGGCAATTCACTTTTAACTCTCTGCATGTCTGTATTGCTTATTTTTCACAAGAAGGACTTGTAATCCAAAAAAAAATATATAAAGTTATCTAAATAAGAAATTCCTCTCTGCAGATGCATCCTCAGGTTGGAGAGATATCAAACAACAGGAAAAGGCCCCAATCTGGGATCTGCACCGTGGGGGAACTGCCCGCCATTTATAAAAGCATAGCTTTTGGGTACAAAGCAAAGTCCCTAGTAAGGTGGCATTTCCTACTCTTTCACAGTTTCATGCAGTCAAATGTGGCTGTCACATTAATGATCATGGCCTGTATGTCAGCAGGTAAAGGGGAAAAGGGAGTGGGGTGCAATAGTATGTGTGGGAATGATCAAAATAAGGAAAGGGAGAGAGGGACCCGGAAGTCACCTGAATGCCAGCAGGCAAACGGATATCATTCTTCTAAAGCGCTTAGCTTTGGAAGTCTGACTAGGATACACAGTGCTGATCCTCTGCTGTCGCCTCACGTTTGGCTCTTCTGGTTTGATGATCTTGTAGCTCACTGGGAGCTCAAGGCGTGCATGGGGCCACTTGCTAGCACGACAGGGGTCATGACTCTCATGGCCAAGTGAACATCAAAGTAGGTCCCCAGGGCTGCACGTCTCAGGCCTTGCTGCCCATCAGAATCACATAGAAACATCCACATTCCCAGGCCCTCCCACCACAAACCGATTGCTTTCATCTCACCGAGGGTGAGGCCCAGGCACTGGGAGTGTTTACACAGCTCCCTGGCTGATTCTGAATGGACAGCCAGACTGAAAACCACCGGGCCAGAGCCCTGGGCCCAAGGCAGACACAACTAGGTGCTGGCTTTACCATATAACCTCTCTAAGCCCCAGTTTGTTCATTTGTAAAATGAGTGTAATTATAGTTCATATCTCATGATGCTGCTCTGATTATTAAGTCAAATGGGGCAGATTGTGTGTCACCTACTAGATCCTCACTAACTGGTACCTGGGCACATCTGGAAGCCCTGGGAATCCAATCTTCTCCTATTAAACACAGGGACCCTCTGACCCAGGGAGGAGGCAGGGCTTGCCCAGAGCTATTCTGCCAGAGGGCAACATGGCCTAGGCCAGATGCAGGGCCCTCCATGACCACACAGATGCCTCCAAATCCTCTGCTTTCATGCATGCTGATGGCAGACACTGCATCATCCCCACAGAAGGGGCTGACCACCTTGAGTGACAGGACTTACGTACTTCTTTGACTATTTTTTTGAGATACCCATGACTTGAACAAGGGCTCTTTGCAGGGCAGTTCTGCCACCAAATTCATCTGACGCCTAAATACTGTGGGTCAGGCAGGAATGGGTTGGGGAGGATAGAACAAGGCACAAGAAGAGACCTATCCTGTCATCTGTGCCCACTTTTCCATGAGGAGCCTGGCTGGGCACAACACCCATAATGTCCCTGAGCTGTGCCTGGCCTACAGCAAGTGCTCAGTAAATAGGGAGTATAGCCATTCATGCAGTCAATGATGGAGCGGCACAATAAGCAAGCCACTGGGTCCCAAAGTGAAATTTGGTCTTTTCCACATTCCCCCAAAGAATTCAAAGGGATCCAGTATATTCAAGATAGAAACGTATGGAAGTAGATCAATTAGGGATGACTGAGTGTGGGTTTTACACAAGGATCCCTTGCAGGGAGTCTGAGCTTGCAGTGGTTGGGCCCAGTGTGCTGTACATGAGCTGAAAGACAGAGTTAGTGATAGTGAGGTCAGTGCACAACCAGGCAGGCCAAGGGTGAGTGAAGTGAGGTAAGGACAGGAGGCCGGAGGCTGTGGTGAGCCTCTGAAATCTGCTGGCAGATTCCATGAGTCCTGGAGCTTTCACTTAGTTGTTGGTCTGCCATCAATCTGTGGGGAGTAAGTTGCAGAGGGCAGGGAAGGCAGGGCCACCAGCAAAGAAAAGGAGGCTTCACCTCTTCCAAAGGAGAACCTGTGTGCACACAGCTTCTCTAGCACCCAGCAACTGCATCCCAGCAAAGGTCCTCACTCAACTCCAACTCTAGAAACCAACTGGCACCTTAATAACAAAGTAGACCCCAGGACACTCCTATTGCTGGTTGATCCAACTTTGTGGAGTGGATGCTACCTTTGCTATGCCAAGTCTACAGCTGGACAGCTGCTGGTGCTCACTTCACTGAACATTTAGGGATGATGCCTAATAAGCGGGCAGGCTCACTTTGCTGTCCCCAGGGATGGGGTGGGGGTGCCAACCGAAGATGCTGTTTCAGCAGAGTGTTAGGCCACCAGCCTCTTCTGAGCTTCCTTTTTCAGTGGACTTAAATGAGACTCGACTTTGTTATAGGCCATGCAGCCCCATGTTTTGGATTTTATGGTAGAAGCTTTCAACAGTTAGCCTGAAGCGCCCTGGCTGAACAGCAAGAACACCAGCCAACCCTAAACAAAGCCTCACTATAATAGCATCTGCTTTTACCAGGCGTTGGTGAGGCATGGAAATCTATTATCCAGTTAATTTTGCCCCAGTTAAAGGCTAGCATCAGTGTCTCCTCTTTCGCAGTCCCATGATTTGCTACTCATCTCAACTGTGGGAAGCTGGCTGGGCTTTTCCCCGTCCCAGTGCCACATTGGTGCCTTCACTGGGTCATCTGTGCCAGTGGCTGCTGCTGCCTCAGTTCTACCTGCCCAGGCTGGGTGTTTTTGCCTGAATCCTATGGCCACCATGTTAGAGCAAGTGCAGCAGATAGATCACTGCTCTGGAATGACTTCCCCCTCTCAACGTCCGGTGAGGGCAGCAGCCTCCCCCAGCCAAGCTTCCAGACTTTTCTAAACAAATCATCCTACTTCATGCACGTGTCTCTGTGGCCCCCGTGACAGCAAGGTATTAGTCCCAGCCATCAGCCAGCCCCTACTTCCTTTAGGTCATGCATTGCACATGATCTTGTCCTCTTACTGTGACAATCAGTAGATGCTGGCAGGATTCCTAGAAAGCATATCTCAACCTCTTCTTACAGAAAACAGAATGGGATGGGATTTCCTTTCAACCACGCAGTTAGTTAAGGAATAAGGACACCGGACCCAGGTGTCCCAACTCTCAGCCAGAGCCCTCACAGGTCCTGCCTTTGGTGGGGAGGAGGGGAGGAAGAGACAGTGCCCTGGTGTCTTTTAGAAATGAATTACTGTCTCTCTATACATAAATGCCTGTGGAGTCCCATTTCATAATCCAGCAGACAAAGCCACCAATGTGATCCCCATGACCTTAGAAACATTCATTAAAATGCATTTCAAAGCATGTGATGCCTCCCCACTTCCTAAATAATGAGAAAACAAAGGCAACCCTTCTGACAGAGGCAAGTTCAGCTCTGAAGTCAACATCATTTCTGGTTCTGTCTGAACAATGACGTAGGGAAACACTTCCTTTTCTCCACTTTTAGTCCAGAATGACAAAAAGGGCAAAGATTTCTTAGAAAAGGTATAGACTATAAGAATATAATCCAGGCTCATAAAATTGGCATGGGGAGAATAAAGAGTCTATTACATCTATTATTCTTTCCAAAGAAGTATGGCAGGCTATGAGAAATGCTTAATTTTGGACACTCTAGCTAAGGTTTAACATGGACACCAATAACAGGCCAGCAAAACGTATGCATAGTTCCTTTTGGGCAAGAGGCTAGGAGGTCAAAGGTAGCCAGGAAAGATCGACTCAGGGAGCCTCATTTTCCCTCTGAAGGCACTGGGTATGTAGACCCTGGGCAAAATCGTCAACAAGGTGAGAATCGCCTGTGGCTTTTTTAGTCTGCTCTGTCCCTCACCAGTGCAGCTCAGGCTCATTTGCTGCTGGTTCTCCTAGTGTCTCTCTCACAAGTACATCCACGCTCCATCAATGGCTTTATTCAATGTTATTACACTGCCTGCTGTGAGCTTCCAAGCGCCTGATGCTGGCCAGCTACATTAGATTTCAAGCCCTCTGAGGACAAGGATGGTCCCCAGTGGCTTATCTCAGAAGGAAATAATGAAGACATGAGGGGGCATGATGGGGGTGGCCCCAGAACAGATAAGACAATGAGGCCTCATGGCTGGGTTTGCAGGGGGAGGGAGACAGGGAGGGGGGGAATGTGAATGTGCCTGGATATACACATGAGCTCAGGTGAATATCCACGTGTACAGTATAAATGCCTATGTTTGGGCATGTGTCATTTGCATGTTTGCTTTTCAGCAGAATGTCCCAACAAACTGTAAGTGACACTTCTGTAGAATGAACATGATTTTTAGCATTTCCAGAATCGTAAGATGTGAGGCTCTGGAAAATCCCAGGGTAGTTGGGAATGGCAGGGAACCCTGAATGCTGACTGGCTTGAAGAGGAGTCCATTATGTCTTAGGAACCAATCTTTGCTAATGGGTGGTTTGGAGCAAGAATCTTGAGCTACAAATAGATCTATTGGTGCCCCGACTCGCCCTAAGCCAGCAGAGCCTGCGCTCAGCACTTGATGCAAGCAGAAGCAGACTGGGGTGGAATGCCCTGGAATGGGCATCCAAAGACTGGCATTTAATGAAGTCGTAGCTCCTTCACTTGTGTGACTGTGGGCAAGTCACTCCCTTGTCCGAGCCTCAATTTCTTCTTCTGTAAAATGAGTACTTGGCCTACCGCGTGTGCCTCACAGCATCATGGAGAGGCTCCCCCATGGATGAGGGCACACTTGGGGAGCAGTGATCACTACTGATGTCATTCACCAGGCTTGGGGTCTCCAGTGTGCCTCACTGCATTGGGCCTTGGTTGTTCTCTGACAAATAAGGAGACATCTGCTAGGATTCGAGGTGGGGTGGGAATAGAGAGAGACAGCCTAGTCCTGACAGCACTGACCTTTAAACTCCTGCCTCCTACTGCTCTGGGTCCTGCCACACAGTTGTCAGCACTCAAGCCACCCCAAGCTGAGGGTTTGTGGCTTCAACAAGCTCCTGTCAGAGCTATCTGAGCAGCAGCTGTGAATGGTCTGAAGAGCCCTGACAAATGCAGAGATGAGCAGACCTGGGTGGGCAGTTTTCTAGAACTGCTTTGTCCTTTTCTGTAGCATATACACACCAGTTAGAAGAATTGATAGTTCTAAGAATGACTCAAGCCTATAGATGAGTTTAATGAACTCATAATTTGTACTGTACCATCCCCTGAGAAGAATGGAAGTATCCCATCATCATTGAACAAGCAAATCCTGAAGGCTAGCCTTGTACTCTTAGGCTGTTGGAACTGCTGGGCCCTTTGAGGCAGGCTGCACTCACTAGCTTGTATTAAGGCTGGTGGGCCTCTTTTCACAGGGAAGAAACCCTGACCCAGTCTCCGCCAAATACATTCCCATGCACCATTATTACTGGGAGAAGACAAACATCTGGATGGACTTGGAGAGGCTGACTTATAGATGAAGGAGGTGATGTCTGGGGGCTAGAATAGGGACTGAAGGTGAAAGGTGAGGGTACTGTCCCAGTCCACGTGACTTTGTCTCTGCGGGACCCAGGTTAACAAGCTTAATCTATGTTTCACCTGAGTTAGGCTGACATGCCTGAAATCACACAGGAAAGGGGAGAAGTGGCAGCAGCCAACGTGGAAGGGCAGACCAGGGCAAACAACTCCCCGGCAAAATCACATGGCACAGATGACTACTGTGGCACTCAGCACTTTGTGTGCATTCACATAGTTATCTTTACAACTCTATAAGACAGGTATTCCCATTATCATCCTCGTCTCAGAAATGGAGAGCAGAGATGCCTGGAGTTCAGGTTTATCAAGGAGTTCTCCCCAGATTGGAGGGATCTGGAACTCAAGTAGTGAGTGGCTAGAGACAACAAGGAGCTAAGATTAAAGAGCCTGCCTGCTTGCCTTCCTCCTCTCCTTCCTTCTTCTTTTTCTTTTTATTTTGGTAAGGGAGACCTGATCTCTAGGTAGACCTCAAGAGCAGCTAATGATTTGGAATACTTGCTAAGTGACAGGCACCATGCCAAATGCACTTTATGCTTTACCTTACTCACCTGACAGTGACTCAGCGAAGTCCTTACTATTATGATCACCCCACACCCACTGTACAGACAAGGATGCCAAGTTGAAGAGAGGGGAAGTCACTTGCTTAAGGGTACATGGCTGGCTAATAAGTGGTGGAGCCAGGGAGTGGACTTGGGTCTGTCACTCTCCAGAGCCCCACCCTCCAGCAGAAGTGGGGCTTAGAGGAAATGGGCCAAGGTGGAATTCAGAAGATGGGAAACGGTTGACTGTGTGTGTGCGTGCGCGCATGCGCGCGTGTGTGTGCGCACATGTATGTGTATGGGGGGGAGAGGGAGACAGAGAACCAGTTCCCCCAAAAGCAGTGGAAATAACAAGAGCAACCAATTACAGAGCTTCTCTTCAAGCCCTTTACTACATCAATTCCTTTCATCTTCATCATAACCGTGCAAGGTTAGAAATCTGGGTGCTGAGATGAAAAGGCCTTTGGCCCAGGGCCTTCTGGGGAGTACACAGTGGCAGACTGCCTGGAAGGCACAGCCAGGAGACAGCTCTTCTGGACCCATGAAGCCCCTCTCCTTTCCTGGCATGATAAAGAACTGACCCCATTTGAATTGCAGTGACAAGGTCAGGGACCAAGGTGACTGTCCACTCCATTGCCAGGGCACCAACTAGAGTAGTTTAAATGGGGCAAATAGAAAACCAGTTGTTGTGGGAACATTTAAGATCTGCTCTCTTGGCAAATTTCAAACATACAATACAGTATTACTAACTCTAGTCACCATGCTGTACATTAGCTCCCCAGTACCACTCATCCTACAACCGAAAGCTTATGCCCTTTGACCAGCATCTCCCCATTTCCCCTTGGCACCCTTGGCAACCACCCTCCTACTCTCTGTTTCTGAGTTCAAAAAAAGTGAGTTCTATGAGTTCGGACAAAAAAAAAAGTAACTAGGTGAGGTGACAGATATGTTGACCAATTTGATTGTGGTAATTATTTCACAATATATATGTATATGAAACTGTCAACAATGTACTCCTTGTATTTATACAATTTTATTTGTCAATTATACCTCAATAAACCTGGAAAGAAGAAAGAAAAAGAAAGAAGAATAGTTGCTGGTTGATCAGAGCCTTTTTCCTGTACCCAGGTGGAGATCTCTTCTTTGGGGACTGAAGCTTATACAATCTGGGGGCCTCTTTATGAGAGAATATAATGGCAACAGGGTTTAGATCATGCAGAAATTTCCCTGCTTGAGAAACCCAACTGCTGTGTAGGTGGGAAAAGACTCCAGAGATGCCTGATTAGTCCAGTGCATTCTAGAGGGGTGTGCTGTCTATGGCCTCTTCCTGTCAGGACACACCAAAGACAGATGCTCCCAGCACTGGCCACAGTGGCTTTTAAAACAATTTCCATCCATAAAATGCCTTCACATGCTTGCCAAATAAGCCCATTTTAGCCACTGAGTGCCAACTTTTGGCCTGCAGAGGTACTAACTCCAGTTAGTAGACTTAGAGCTGGGCTGGTGAGCTCTGATGCCCTAGAAGCTGAGGCTTGCAGGAGACATAGGATAAGGAGCATCAGGTCGGTCCAGAGACCCTCCCCATGGCCTCGGTCTTCTCTTTTTTAATTGAAGTAAAATTGACATAGCGTGAAATTAAAGTTTTTAAGTGTACAATTCAGTGGCATTTAGGACACTCACAATGTTGTGCAACCAGCACTTCTATCTAGTTTCAGAACTTTTTTATCGCCCCAAATGGAAACCCCTTAATCATTAAGCAGTCACTCCCCACTCCTTCCTCCCCCAGCCCTTGGCAACCACTCATCTACCTTCTGTCTCTGTGGATTTGTCTGTTCTGGATATTTCATGTAAATGGGATTGTATAATATGTGACCTTTTGTATGTGGCTTCTTTCTCCAGAGTAATATTTTCTAGGTTCATCCATTGTTGTGTGCATTGGTACTTCATTCCATTGTCAAATAGTATTCCACTGTATGGATGTATCACATTGTGTCTATCCATTCATCCTTCAATGGACATTTGGGTTGTTTCTATCTTTTGGCTGCTGTGAATAATGCTGCTATGAACATTTGTGTATACTTTTTTTTGTTGAACACCTGTTTTTGGTTCTTTTGTGTATATACCAAGGAGTGGAATTGCTGAGTCATAGGGTAATTCTATGTTTAACTTTCTGAGGAACCACCATACCGTTTCCCATAACCGAGGTCCCCTTGGAAACTTCCATCATTGGAGCTATAATGGAAGGGCACCAGGAAGAGGTGAGACTCCAAGCTGACCTCCAGGCTGACAAAGAGAAACCTCTGTGGCTTCTTTAGAGAAGCACCTTTCTGATCCTGCTGCCTGTCTGCAGCACACTGTACCACAGGCTCTGCCAGGACCAGGGGCAGATGTAGGCAATGCTTTTCCCATCTCCAGGCCAAATGAAGGCATCCAGAGGCTGCCCTCCATGCTAATAGAAAGCACTAACACCTAGCAGAGGCTGAGGGCCAAGGGAAAAAGCATGAATACACGTGGCAAACAGAGGTTTGGCTTCTTCACCTTCTCAAGGCCAAGTGTCCTTTCTGATCTAAAATTGCCACATGGGAAGGATTTGGCAAAGCCTTAGTATCCTATTGGCAGGTTATTGCTGTTTGAATTAGAGAGGACATTATATTCCCTTCCTGGCTGGGAATGAGCCATCTAGCATGGACTGCATTGACCTTGGGCAAGAAACTTTTCTGAAGGCCTTGTCTTCCATAAGCCTGTTCTGCTGCACCCATCCCTCCACCTCCTAGCAGCTCCAGCCCAGTTCTACATCTGGAACCGCAGAAAGGTGAGTTCATCATATACTCCCTATCTACTCAACCAAGAGGGAGACCCCCCCCTAGAGCCATCTCTGGGAACAACATGGCCAGAAGCAGCAAGAGATGTGTCTGCACATGGACTGGGCAGAGTCTGCTTATGCAAGGGGTATGTGCCTGGGAGGCTGGCTCTGCATTTTTATGCACATACAAATACAGGAGATGGCCCCTGGTAGCAAAGCCTTTTCAGGGATGTGGGGGATTTATGATGTTCATAAAAATGACATAAGCACTCTAACAGTAGGCTGAAGTGAACTATACAGACTCTTAGGATGTTGAACTTTTCTAGTTCTCAGGCCTAAGTCTTGATGTTACCAACCACAGGCCTTTGTAAGATCCCAGCCCCTGTCAGTGGACAACGTACTTTCTCATTCACTTCCCTGTGATTCTAACAACAACCCCAGGAAGTAGGTGGGGCTTTGCATAGGATCCCTGTTTTACACATGGGTAAACTGAGGCAAAGAAGGACCAGGTGACTTACTAAAGTCACACAGTTAGTCAGTGGCAGAGCAGAGCCTGGAACTCAGGGCTCCAGAGTGCAGACCAGGTAGCAGAGGCCCAAGAACCTCAGGCATGTATGGTGGCGGATGCCTGGACACCTCAGCCATCAGCCAGCCTTCCCCAAATCAAGCCAGAGGTTATTCTAGGGCACAAGGGAAAGGCAGATCATTTCACTTCTGCATACTTACATTGCTATTAAGTCTCAGTGGTGGCAGTTTCAATTTGCCTGTAGGGATTGTTGTACTTGCCCCAAGGCTTTTCAAACCACACATCTCAGGGTAGTGGCAAATAGCAGAGACCTCAGAGAAGAAAGCTCCTACCGTGTTTCCCCAAAAATAAGACCTACCTATAAAATTAGCCCTAGCAGGATTTCTAAGCATTTGTGCAATATAAGCTTTACCCCAAAAATAAGACCTAGTGATGGGCGTGGCTACGCAGCATATCTGCACAACCCATGCATTTCGTCGCTGAAAGGTAAAGAAGATGAGCAGCCCTTCTCTTCTGCCCCATTTTGACAGCTACTACCTCAGAGGTGACCGGAAAGGTGCGGGCAGCCCCACCAACAAGGTCGGCTCCCCCTGTCAGGTCCCGGCCATCCCGTATGTGCTGCAAGCTGAGGCTTTGGGGGAAAAATAACACATTTCCTGAAAATAAGTCCTAGGGTGTCTTCTTGAGGAAAAATAAATATAAGACCCTGTCTTATTTTTGGGGAAACACGGTATTACAACTTTTACTATATACATTAGCATAGCTTGACTGCTGGTCCTACCACACCCAACCTTTTGGTTGCAAATCCCTTAACATGCCCTCATGTGTCAGGGTACATTGCTGTGTATCTGGACTGCCAGACACTCCTTGCACATTAAGGACTTAGCAGGCAAATGGATAATCTGACCATACAAAGAAACTTCTGGACACCAAATTCCAATAGCAGAACTTAGCAGGGTGGGGTGGTGAGAAGGCTAGAGGCAGGCCTTGAATTCTCACAGTCTGTCTAAACCTTGTCTCTAATTGGTGGTCACCTCGTGCAATTCATTTTTCCCTCTGATCCTGTTTTCTTACTTATAAAATAGGAAGAGTGAGGCCTATCACACAAATTTGTTACAAGGATTATATGAGCTTAGAAATGTAAAGTTAGCACAGTGCCTGGCACGGTGTGGATTCCAAACAAATATTATCTCTCTTTCCATTCTTCAAAATGCAAACACATTCTTGGTGGTCCTAAAATAGCCTTTAACATGGTTTACTCAGCAGCATTTGCCATTCGAGGCAGATCTGCCTTTAGTCATTGGCTCTGCTCCTGAACAGCTGTGTGCAAGGCTAACTTTTGTAAACCAAATCATAATAAAATGCAGCAGGAATTTGTCATTGAAAGGAAATCCTCAGTATATCCTTTTATGAAGTGAAAGATCCCTCATCCAAACTTGTCTTTTTTTAAAAGTGTGCATTTTGGAGTATTGCCCTTTCTTATAATAAATCCTAATTCAATTTTGGCCACAAATGCATGCTGATGTTTCACAGCCCCAAAGCACACAGCAACAGGAGCAGGCTATATATTGAAAATGATAATTTAAAAGCATGTATTTCACTCTATATGAACAGTGTCTGCGATTGCATCATGGAAAGTGTCATATACCCACAAGCATGTGCACGAGAGAGACAGAGAAAGTGGTGGTGGGGTGGTGGTGGTAGAGGTGATGATGATAGTAACAATGGTAATGGTAGAGATGGTGATGGTGGTGACGATGGAGGTAATAGTGGTGGTGGTAGTAGTGGTGACAATGACAATGGTGGTGATGATGGTGGTGGCAATGGTGATGGTGGTGATGGTGTTGATGGGGGTGGTGGTGGTGCTGGAGAGCATGGGGGTGTTCCCATAGCATATTTCCTTCTTGTTATACTGCTCTGTAAGAAGCTCCACTAACAGCCAGAGGAAGAAGGCTTACTCTGAATGTGTTATTAACAGAAATCTCAAAACAGTCTGTCCCCATGCAGTCATTCATAATTATCTTTTTTTTACCTGGAAAATTAAAGCTAAATTACTGGGGGAAACATAGGAGATTTTTGTTTGTTAACATGCTGCCAATAAGGTAATTTTATGTCAGATTTAACTACAGGAAAGGGCAAGGCATTTCTATGTTCCTTAGATGTCATGTGGATTAAAAAAACAAAAGAATGAACAGTAGTGCGCTACTGTACACTTAGCTGTTTGAAGCCATACATTCAGAAAGCAGATGTTGCGTGTTGGTGTTTGGGGACTAGCTTCCTGGAGGTATTCTATATAGGCCAAGTTCATTGTTCTCAACCCTAAAGGCTTGACTTGAAGGAGGAAAAGAGGCACAAAAATGTTTAGCTTTTCTGACAGTGTCACACAGGCAGCCCTAACATTAGACAACTTTAGCACCTGAAGCTGATTCTAGAAAAAGAGACAGCTAGATAGAGTGGCACTGAGCTCCCCCAACTACAGAGATGAAGGATTCCAAGAGCACAGGCGGGGTTGCATGGGGGGCCCAGAACAGACACCCCCACCAGAATGAGCACACACCAGGGAGAGAAGTGGTGAACCAGAGAGAAGGAGCTGGAATTCTAGTGGGGCAAACAACAAGCGAATAAAAAGAATAAGATCAGAATGTGATCAGTATTAGTCAAAAGATTAAAAAAAAAACAGGTGATATGATAGAGTGGCTGGTGGCTCCTCTGAGGAGACATTTAAGTGAAGTTCTGAATGCAGGAAGGAGCAGGCCAGGAAAAGGACTGGGTGCTGCAAACTCCACACAGGAGGGCAGCAAGTGGGAAGGCCCTGGGGGAAGGCTCTGGGTTTATTTCAGGGCCGAACAGGCAGCCAGCATGCCTGGTGCACAGTGAGCCTAGGAAGTAGCCATGAGCTGGCCGAGGGCCTTGCAGGTTATGGGAAGAGGCTTGATTGTATGTTGTTCGTAGTGGGAAGCCATGAGTAGAGGGTTAAGCAGAGGAAGGATTGGCTCCGTCTGTTTGGAAAAGCTCTTTCTGGGAGGAGAAATGAATGTTATAGGAGAAAAGTGACAGGTATAGAGGCAAGGACTCTCAAGAAATAGTAAATATCAGGCTTTGTAGGCCGTACGGTCTCTGTTGAAACTCTGTGTAGTAGACAACATGCTAATGACAGGGTATAGCTGTGTGCTAATAAAACTTTATTTACAAAAACAGCCTGTGGGCTGGATTTAGCTCACAGACTTTAGTTTCCTAACCCCTGACCTAGAGTGTGAGATGAGCATCTTCTTGGAGGGAAATGAGTTCTTTGTAAATTGCCCTCCTCACACTACAGGGGCCAGATAGGCCCCTTCTCACAGGGGAGTAGGCAGGTAGCCTTCTTGGAGCAGAAAAGCTTAAAGATCTGTACCATGGTGCAAGTTATGTGACCCTTTCTAAACTGTGCGAGCTATGCAGCAGTCCCAAATGCTATGCTCTCCCTGTACTAATGAGGCTTCTTACTACTCAGTGTCGGCAGGTGCCAGGCAGAGAAGGGAAATAGCATCTCTTGCAGCCTTGCCTTACAGCCTCGTAGGCTGTTGAACAATTTTCATTGTCTAGCGAATTAAAACACACCCTCCTCCCTTGGGCCCTTGGCGTCTCTATGATAATTCCCCTCACTTCCCCCCCAATCTCAAGTGCTCTGGCCACCCTTGAGGCTGCCATGTTCGGCCTAAGCATTGCCCGCCTCCACCACACAACACTCTGAAGGTCAGGGTGGTTTTTTGCTCATCTCCGTACCCACAAAGTGCCTCACCTCATGCCACGACTCAGCTGGCATCTGCAGATTTGAATTTGCCATTGAAGAAGATGGTACTCTACAAATGATCCTGTTCCCTTCCCATTTCCAGTGTGAGGCCTAGAGCTGATCACTTGCCAAAAACTGTGATGAATTCACTAATTGGTCCAATGACTTGGGGCATGCCCTTTCCCTTCTGTGTGTCCCTGACCTTCTCTTGTGTCCTACAAAGGAGGTAGCCTGGACAATTTCTAAGGGAACTTCTGGCCAAGCCACTGCTCATTGAGCACTTTCTGTGTGCCAGGCCCTGAGCCCCAGTTGCAGGGTCACAGGAGCAGCTCTCGGGGTCAGGGAGAGAGTGAGTGCTGGGTGGAACTTGGGAGGGTGATGAAACTTGCAGCACTGGAGGGAGGTGGACAAAGGTGGGTCTCTGCAAGGGGAGGTGAGGGCGAGGAGGCCAAGAGGGAGGGAGGCAGTGACAGTAGAGCCATGCCTGGGCCTTGAGTCTGGGCCCTCAGTGGTGAAATCCACAGGTCTGTGGCTCATGCTTGCCTTTCTAACTTTGGAATTTGGGGGTTAAGGATCTGGCAATAAGGGAGGAGAGGGTGAGGAGGAGAAGGGAAAGGCAGGAAGGAAGGGGAAGAAAAAGAGGAAGGGGGAGGGTTTGGACAAATTATTCTATATCAATTGCAGAGATCAAAATCTGTAGCCCAAACCTGAGAAGCACATACTCCCCTCTCCCCAACAAGTCTGGAATGTGGCACCCCAGAGGCAGCTTATAACCCAAATATCTATGTGTAAAAGGAGAAACATTGAGTCCTCCAGCTGGGGACTTTCAGTGAGAGCAAGAGGCCTCAGCCTGCACAGGTCAGTGCAGAGTTTGGAGAGCCCCAGGGCCACACCCCCAGAGCATGGCCCCTGGGTTTGCACACTCCCTAGATGGGAGTGGAGCCTGAGCCTTAGCTCTGTCTGCCCTGGAGTCCAGCAGCGTCCCCTCTCCTCCCTGGGGCAGTTCCGCCTCTAGATACCTGTTACCTTGGGACTAATGTCAAGGAAACTGAGGGAAGGGGCTAGGCAGGAATGCAGACAAAGCCAG
The DNA here is from genome assembly GCA_008086735.1 of Cheirogaleus medius. Classification (NCBI taxonomy): domain Eukaryota; kingdom Metazoa; phylum Chordata; class Mammalia; order Primates; family Cheirogaleidae; genus Cheirogaleus; species Cheirogaleus medius. The sequence goes on along the minus strand of VBSM01002350.1, from coordinate 593,192 downwards.
AGGGGTCCCTCAAAGTTCAGAAACAGGCATTGTCAAGCTCCCAGATGCCTGCGGAAGCCAGCTGCAAAGTGGAGCTCCTCTCCCATCCTCCCCTTCAAACAGACTGCGATTTGCAGATCACCGGTTTGCTGAGCAAGGCTACCCAGGCACGACCCAGATGCCAAGTCCAGTGGTGTCCTGCAAGCTGAGCAGTGCTCAGCCCTTGTGCAAGGGATCTGTGTGAAAGCAAGTCGGGTGTCTGGAACAGGAAAGGGCCCTTACTGCAGGAGAAGGAGGAGGGAGCAAAGGGAGCGGACAGCTGCATACTCCACAGGAAAGATCCCCAAAATAGAAAGGTGCACACACGCTGCAGCCCTTGACCTAGAATACTCATAGCGACACCATAAATCCAGCTCTCCTCAGTGCAGTGGGGCTGCTGATGAGGCTGTTGATGGATCCCCGGGGGTCAGGACACACATTTCCCATCACCCTTCTGATGGCAAAAAACTCAGAGCCAATTCCGACCTCTGATCATTAAAAAAGTGCTCACAGCAGTCACACCCTGTGTGGTTTAGAACATGTGCACATCCATGCCTTGTTCATCATCATCCCAGAAACCCTGATGTAGACAGAGAGCAGAGTTATTAACCCTACTTCACCGATGTGAAAACTGGGGCCGAGAGGCTCATGTGAGGTCTCAGGAAGTGGCAGGGACAGCTGCTTCCCTGATGAGCTGGCCCCTGGGTCTTAGAAGCAAGACCCCTGCACAGGGGCTCCCGTCTCTTGGGGCCAGTTTTTGCACCTGCGACATGCCCATAGTCTGCATAAAGCAGGGGATGCTGGCAAAGACTCAAACCCCCAAACCTGGGCTTCCTCTCGAGGTTTCTAAGAGTGCTGTTCGGACAACTCACTCCAGTTCTGGCTGGCTGTCCCCACCTCCTCATGGGGCTGTTAAGTAGCCTGTCTTTCTGCCAGGCTGGGCAGTGGGTGATGTCGGTCAGAAGGCTCCAGGGAGCCACTGGGACAAAGTAAAGATGCTTCCACTCCACTTGTATGTGGGCTGTCTCTGTCACTGGAATGAAAGCTCCAGGACACCTGGGACTTTTGTCCACTGCTCTAAGCTGAGCACCAGAAGGGCCCACAGATATCTGCACTTCTAATCTGGAAATGGGAAGCAGCAAAGGAGGAGGAGCTTTGGAGGCAGGCACTTGAGTTTGAGAGCCAACTTTACAGCCTCTTGCCTGTGCAATACTGGGAAAATCCCCATCGTCTCTGAGCCTCAGTCTCCACTTTGGGGAAGTGAAAATATCAATCTCTATATCACAGGAGCAAATGAGATAATGCACGCAAAGTACCTTGCACAAGAAAGCCACTCAACTACTCTCCTCCTGGTTCCACCAAGAACTACAGAGTAGGATGGATTTGTTCCCAGTGGAGGAAGCCTGGCCATAATTTGCTCCCAGACTGTGTCTAGCATAGGGCTGGGCACACAGAAGAGACTCTGGAAGTGTGGCAGGAGGCCAGAGATAGGTCCTTAGAGACCACACCCACGCCCTCTGATCTCAAGAGGAAAGGGATTTGCTCAAGGTCTCACAAGGTGCTAGCTCTAGCTCTGGAATCAAGTCTGAGGTCTTCTTGTTGAGTCCAGCACTCTCTTTGCTAGGAAAAGCATGTGCCTCCAAAGCTGATGGGCACAAATCTCGAATCCGATCATATACCAGGGGAAGAGGTGACTAGAGATCCTCTTACTGGTTATTTCTAAGGTCACCAGTCTAATGGAGAGGGATGGATAGAATGGGGCCAGTATTTTTATAGCCATCCAAATCCTCTACATACCCCATTACGCTGGGGCTCCTTCCTCAGCCCCAGTTGCATTTAGAAGTGAGAAGGAGATGTGCTGAGGGGTTGGTTTTGGTCACAGTGTGTGTGGAAAGCACACTGCACTTAGGGCCAACCAAATGACAGCCCTTGGTGTAACTCCCCACCTTCTGGATGGCCATCCTTCTGAAAGTCATTATATTTCTCAGACTTTATTATCTTTATCCATAAAGGACAATGATAACAATACCTCTCCCCCAAGCCACAGAGTGCCTGGGAAACCCAGAAGTAATACCGGACATGGCAAGTTATTGTAACCTATAGAGTGAGTCATTTATTAACATTAAATGGCTGAAAACAGAAGATATGCAAAGAGTACAGTGCCCCCTTCCTCCTCCAATGGTACATTTCATGACTGTAACATCCCCATTTTGTCTAGGAGCTGCCTTATGAATGGAATGGGTGGCTGCTCAGACCTGGGGGAATCTTTGCCACTTGCAGTAAGGTGTAGACTGAGACATGTGACATGCACACTGAATCTCAACTCCACGCAGGCTCCATAGCACTCCCAACTCAGAATGCTAACACCTTTGAGATCCTCGCACCAGCAACGAATTGACCTATTGATTTGGGAGAAGAGTCAAGATCTTAACTTCAAAGGGAAGGACCAAATGTTCTGCCTCCTGTTCAAAATCCATACAGAGACTGGATATCTTATTAACCTTGCATAGATGTCCAAATGTTAAAGAGGTAAAACTCTTCTTTTCTCCAGATCACAAGAGTTATTAAGCAATCATGCTACTGAATGAATGAACAAATGCTGAAAAGGTACTTGGATCGCTGAGATTTCTTATGATGAATTCATGACATGAATTCAGCATCCTGTGATTTCTAATGTGCTTTAGATCTAAGAGGCAGCAAAGTATGGTGCTGATGACACTGGGCTCTGAGATCTGCCACTTCTTAGGTCTGTGACTTTGGTCAAGTTGCTTAACCTCTCTGAGCCTCAGTTTCCTACAGATAATAATAACCTCTTCTTCTCAGGGTTATCATGAGGGTTACAGGAGATAATGTCCCCCAAATACTTAGCAAAGTGCCTAGCACCTAGTCAGTGCCCAATTAAGGGTGGTTATTCTTACTCTTGGTTCATTTTAACTTTTTTCTCTGGGATAGCAAAAGATGGGGAAAACCCCATGGCTAGATAGCAGTAGATGCAAGACTAGAACCCAGGCATCCTGAGCCTTAGTCTTAGGCTAAGAACAACTATCACACCAGATGCACATTTTCCTGTAAGTGTGAACTCAATTATTTACATGTAAATCTAAGGGCTGTTTAAAAAGAACGCTCCTCTGGGACTGATATAATTATATTTCAAGACTGTTGAGACATTTTTTTGTCTTTGTTAGCATGTTTTTCAGTAAAGGACAAGAGAACCAGTTAAGCTGAATGCTTGAAGCAGCTCTCCTGTTAGGAATGCTTTCAGGATGAGGAGAGTGGTGGAAAAAATGTGCTTCCATATGTGCCCATTTTCATGGGATTAGTGTTCAGGGTGTCATCCCAGGATGTTATGAAGTGTCAAAGGGAGAGAAAACAACAAAAACAACTGAGATCCAACTAAGGCCATATCCTGGAAATGTAAGCCCAGCTCTTGCAAAGGACCTCCTTCTGCCACTCACGTTCTAGGCCAGACCCTGCAATAGCTTGTGTGGACTGCAGGTTTCTTGGTGGACTCCCAGGGCATTGTACTTTTATTCTGTCAGCCTCTGTCCCTCAGTCCACAAGCACCCAAATGCCGAGATCCTTAGTGTATGCAACAGGGTCCGACGTTAGCACCAGGCACCTTCTGGAGGCTACAGGGATTGACTGACCATGAAAATTCAGCTGTTCTCAGACCAAAAGCTGCCCTGGCTGCTCCCCGATGGTAGCAGCAGTAACTGGCAGGCCCAGCCAAAGGAGTGGCATCTCTCAGTGTCACCCCCTTTGGAGCCCATATGTATTTTCCATGAAGAAAAATGTGGTTTTGACTGTGAAGAAGACTCATCTGAGGGAGTTGCTTACAGAGCCTGAGACATATTTTTTGTATCCCCTCAACTGGGGAGAATCCTTGGTCTTCTAGGACAGCTTGGAGTTCCAGAAATGGGCCGGTCAGAGCCAAAGGCAGAGAACGAGGTGTGCCACAGAGGAGGCAGAAAGGATGATTTTGATCTAGTCCAAGGTGTGAGTCTAACACAATAAATGTGAGTTTTGGCAAGGCTTACAAAGGGCTATAAAGCCACTTGCAAATAGAAGTCAAGCCCTGAATGGTGTATGCAGTGACAACTTCTGCAGAGTAAGAGCATGGATGGCCACTCCAAGGACCTATTCTAAGGACAGTCTTCTCTGAAATACAGCATTGAGCTCTGTAGTGATCAAAACCAAAGCAATTACTTACTAGTCACACCTTTTAAAAGAGTGTAAGTGGAGGGGGTGAGCAGAAGGGGAAGAGGACCCCTGCAACTACAACCTACCCACCCTTTTCTCCTAGGATTTGGCCCAAGTAAATGGAAACAAGTGGGAAACAAAGGAGAAATTTAAAGTCATGGTGAAACTGATCATGGACTCTGAGTGCATTACCAGGAAGTTTTCCATTACTGACTCAGTTGCTGACCATAAAAAAGAAGAAAGAAAGAAAAAGGGTAATTAGGATGGAGGTTAGAGATGTCCTTCTAGAAGATGCCTGACTAAAGCCTGGCAATTTGGAGGACGGGCTGCTGGGCAAGGAGTACTTCCATCTCTGCCATCCCACCTGACTGCCATCTTTGTGACAGCTGGGATGTCAGTAAATCAAGTTTTGTAAACATCCACACAATCAACTCAATATCACATTCTCAATATATTGTTGGTGGTTGACAATGAGGAAAAAGAAGAAGCAACATTTCAATCACCTTCTCCCACACCTGTGCACATATCAGAATCTCAAAATAAATAGAAAGTTGACTTGCTGAAAGTGGATTGCCCTGGACATTAGAGAAGACAGGCCCTCTAGTTATGTGAAACGGCATTACCTCAGAGCCCAGGGATTCTGGTTCTATGAACAGGAAGGAAGCAGACCCACGGCTCTATAAGAGCAATTTCCTCTCTGCTCTATTAATTTCAGAGATTAAGCAAGCCACTCCTCTGTGGGCCTAATACCCTGAGATAACAGCCATTGTGTTTGCTGCAACTCCTGCTAACTGAGCTAATCTTGGTAGACTGGCAGTGTTGCAGGCTTTTATTGTCAAATTCAACCAGCCAAGGGCTCTCATGGCCCCTTCTATCATCATTCTGGCCCCTAGAACTATCAATGCAATCCCTAACGCTGAGTTCCAGACACCTGGATGATGTCTGAGTTCCCAGGGAGGAAAGTAGAAGCGTGTCAAATGAGTTTTAAAAAGGACACTAGGGCCAGATAGTTGAATGGGAAGCCCTTTCTGTGTTCTACTCACGGGCTTCTTGTTCTCAGTCATACTAGGAATCTCATGCAATATATCCAGTGCTTGCCATTCTGACTGGTTTCTATTAAGAGAAAAAATAGAATATTCTTCCCTCTCATCTTTCCTCTTTTTTCTCCTTGAAGGGGTGCAGTGCAGAGATCACCAGACTGGGAGTACAGGTGGAGCCTTGGACTATATTTCCAACTCTTCCAGAAACCCACAAGTGGCAGGGGCAGCTCATCTTCCAGATCTTTTCTAGATCAAATTTTAGCTCCTTATATTTGGGGAGGGTTCCCTGCCACCAAACTTGCACAGAGAATTTCAATAACACATCTTATGTTCATGTTTAAGATTAGAAGCATTTATTACCCCCCTCCCCCCACAGCCCATTATCTGACCGATTCCTGGAGCTTTCTGGGCTCCTGACGATTTCCCACCATGGCGAAATGGGGAAGCATGCTCTTGATTACAAGCCGACTTTTCCAGTCATCCATTGTTTGACCTGCAATTTTATTCTTGACTCTCCAAGGCGCTTCCCAAACGACCTAGACACAGGGCTTAGGGAGACAAAAAGTACACTGGCTTTCAGATACGAAGATGAGACCACTGACCCCATGAATCACAGACTTTCACTTTGAGGACAGGTTTGTGTGGACTCAGCCACATTCTTTTCCTGTCTCTCTTCCCACCCCACCACCCTCATTGAGCACCCCCACCCCCAAGGATGAGGGTCACTTCTGTGAAGCAGTTGGCTGGGATGAAATGGCAGTCATTGGCCAGGGGGCAGAACAAAGTTCTGGGCTTACAGGCAGAGAATGTGGGTCCCAGGTCTGGCTTTGCTTTTGTGTGATATGTAGTGAGACCCAGGGAAAGGCTCTTCTGATTTTTGAGATGCAGTTTCCTTATATGAAAAACATGGTGGTTGAATCAGGTGATGACTTAGGGCCCCTTCAACTCTACTAGAGTAAGTCTTATGGTCCGTAGAAGGAGCAGCCAACAATTCTGGCCTGGTTAGGACCCAGCCAAGTGAGCTGACCAACAGTTCAAAGCCTGACAGACATCGGAAGGAAGCAGTGGATGTTGAAAGTGGCTCATGAAACCCTGGTGCACTGGTTTAAAGGAAACTAACTGGGCAGGAGATGACCACATCTACTCCAGTGTATGCTCTCTATGATGGATAAGCAGACATATGAAAACCCAGAGAAAGCCGTCATTTCTTTTTGTTTTTCATGAGTAGACCTGAAATAAGAGCTCTGTTAAGGCATTCATGTATAAAGGCATCTCTACTTCCCATAAACCTCCTTCACAATATAGCATCAGGCTCTAACATCTCAATGTTCAAACTTCTACCTCTGGAAAGATTGAGAAGTACTTTTTCTCATTCTCCTACTGAGTACAACGAAAACCTCTGGATATTACATATAGAACAAACATAACAAGATACCAAAAGGTGGAAATAAAAAGGTAGACTGGCTACCTTGGGACCTGAGGAATGATGTAGCATTGGGTTCCCTGGATTTTCTTTTTGCCTTATATATGTCAGACTTGGAGCTGAAGAAGCCCATAACCCAGAATGCCAATGGGCACTGACAAAAAGGCCCCAACAAAAGCCTGCTCTTTGTAGCAAAAGGCTCAGAAATGGGGTAGCCTATCAGGACAGAAAACCTTTAGATAATAACTGTGTTCTAATCTAGCTAAACACCATGGAAAAATTGCAGTCCCATTCCATATCATCAGCAAAGGGCAAGTGAGGGGGCCTAGACTTCACCTTCACTTGGAAGTAATGAAGTGCTCTTCCCCATCTCTACTAGGGTGGTATCACTAGAGGCCTAGTGGGGAGATGGAACTTTCAACCCTGCCCAGCAGTCAGTAATGCGACTAACCTCCCTAATGTCAATGAAGGCTAAATGGGAAACCTGGACTTCTATACTCATCTGACAGAAATAAGAGGGTGTCCCCCTTCAATGGCAGAGCAGTGTCAGAGTAAGTCAGTTAAAACAGAAGATTTAAATATGATACATTCTTTTAACACAATACCCCAAATATCCAACTTTTAATACAAAAGCACTTGTCATACCAAGAACTGAGAAGATCTGAAGCTGATGAAAAATATTATCAAGAGATGCCAACAGCAAGATGACACAGATGTTAGAATTATCTGGTTAAAATGCTTCAACCAACAATCATAACCATGCTTGAAACAAGTTAAAAAACAGAGAAAGTCTCAGCAAAGAAATATAATTCTCATCAAAGAAACAGAAAATATAAGGAAGAGCCAAATAGAAATGTATAATTGCAAAATACAATAACTGACATAAACTCAATGGAAGGGATCAAGAGGATAATAAAAAGGACAGAGGAAAGAACTAAGATAGAACAACAGAAATTACCCAATGTCAACAGAAAGAAAACAGACTAGAAAAAAATTAAAAGAGAATCATGGACATATGGGATTATTAACAAAAGATGTAACTTTCATGTCATTGGAATTCCAGGAGAGGAAAGGGAGAATGGTACTAAAAAAGTATCCAAAGAAATAGTGGCTGAAACTCCCCAAATCTGGCAAAAGACATAAATCTGGAAATTAAAAAAGTTGAGTGAACCCCAAACAGTATAAATCCAAAGAAATCCATTCCAAGACTCAACATAGCCACAATTCTGAAATGTGAAGACAAAGTCTTGAATGCAGTGAAAGGGAAATGACACCTTACCTATAGAGGAAAAAAAAATTTGAATGACAGTGGACTTTTGATCAGAAACCATGGAAGCCAGAAGGAAGTGGCACAATATTTTTCAAGTATTGTAAAAACAGATCTGTCAAAACAGAATTCTATACTCAGTAAGAATATGCTACAGATAGATATGGAAGCGGGATCAAGACAATCTCAGATAAAGGGAAACTGAGAGAATTTGTCAACAACAGACTTCTACTAAGAGAATCTCTAAAAGAAATTCTCTAAGCAGAAAGCAAATGATAAAAGAAAAAATCTTGGACATCAGAAAGGCAGAAAGAACAATGGAGAGAGAAAAATATGGATAAATATCATAGACGTTCCTTCTCTTCTTGAGTTTTCTAAATTATGTTTCATGGTTGAAGCATCAATTATAACATTATCTGATGTGGTTCTAAATGTATGTGGAAGAAATATTTAACATCATTACATTATAAATGAGGAGGGAGGGTATTTTCCTGGATACAGTTGGAACCCATTCTACTAAGTGAAGTATCTCAAGAATGGAAAAACAAGCACCACATGTACTCACCAGCAAACTGGTATTAACGGATCAACACCTAAGTGGACATATAGGAATAACATCTATCGGGTGTTGGGCGGATGGGAGAGGGGAGGAGGGGATGGGTATATACAAACATAATGAGTGAGATGTGCAATGTTTGGGGGATGGTCACGCCTGAAGCTCTGCCTCGAAGGGGGAGGAGGGGTATGGGCAATATATGTAACCGTAATGTTTGTACCCCCATAATATGCTGAAATAAAAAAATAAATAAATAAAATGAGGAGGGAGGGAAGGAGATGAAAAGAAGTAAGATTTCTACACTTCACTGAAACTGGCAAAATGTCAACACCAATAGACCATTATAAGTTATATGTGAGTATATACATATGTAATACCTACAGCAACCACTAAAAATGCTTTACAAAAATATAGACTGAAAAACTCTAAACATGAATCAAACAGAATTCTAATAATTGTTCAACGAACCCATAAGAAGTCAGAAAAAAGAAAAGAGAAAAACAAAAACCAAAGAATAAACAAAAAACAAAAATAAATGGGCAGAACTAAGCACTAATTTATATTGATAACTACATTAAATGAAAATGGTTTAAATATACCAAATAAAAGACAGAGATTTAAAAAAATAGAAATGGCTCTAGTAATAAAGTAAACTTCACAGCAAAGAAAATTATCAGGGATGGCTAGAGACATTACATAATAAAACAGTCAATCAACCAAGAAGACATAGTAACCCAAAATATGTATGTTCTAAACAATAGAGCTTAGGGAGACCAGCAGCAAGGGTAGGTGGAGCAGTTAACTTCCCCTCCCTTGCATCATGGACTGCTGGTGGGCTCCCCAGCAGTTGGAGAGACCTGCGGACACCAGTCCAG
>VBSM01002350.1:571115-582499 GCA_008086735.1 Cheirogaleus medius | reverse complement strand
AGTTCAGCCTCTGTGGAAAGCGATATGGAGATACCTTAAAGCGATACAAGTAGACCTAACGTTTGATCCAGCAATCTTATTACTGGTCATATACCCAAAAGAACAAAGGACAATCTACAAAAAGACACCTGCACTTGAATGTTTATAGCAGCACAGTTCACAATTGCAAAGTTGTGGAAACAACCCAGGTGCCCATCAATACATGAGTGGATCAACAAAATGTGGTATATGTATACCATGGAGTACTTTTTGGCTTTAAGAAACAATGGTGATATAGCACCGCTTGTATATTCCTGGATACAGGTAGAACCCATTCTAGTAAGTGAAGTATCTCAAGAATGGAAAAACAAGCACCACATGTACTCACCAGCAAATTGGTATTAACGGATCAACACCTAAGTGGACATATAGGAATAACATTTGTCGCGTGTTGGGCGGGTGGGACGGGGGAGCAGGGGATGGGTATATACAAACATAATGAGTGAGATGTGCAACGTATGGGGGATTGTCATGCTTGAGGCTCTGCCTCGAGGGGAGAGGGGGGCATGGGCAATATACATAACCGTAATATTTGTACCCCTATAATATGCTGAAATAAATAATAATAATAATAAAAATAAACAATAGAGCTTCAAAACATAGGAAGCAAATGTTATCAGGACTTAAAGGAGAAATAGAAAAATCCACATTTATAGTTGAAGACTTCAACATCCTCTCTCAACAATTGACAGAACATCTAGACAGAAAATCAACAAGTTTTGAACCAAACAAAAGGTTTCAATAGGACCTAACCTACATTATAGAATGTTGCACTGAAAAATAATAAAATTTACATTTGTTCAAGCATCAAAAGAATATATACCAAGATAGACATATTCTTGACCATAAAATGCCACAAAAATGCAAAAGAATCAAAATAATACATGATACTTTCTCTGACTATAATGGAATCAAATAGGAAAGAGTAACAGAAAGACAACATGAAAATCTCCAAACACTTAGAAATTAAACAGCACACTTTAAATAAATTCATGGGTCAAAGAGGGGGGTCTTAAGAGAAATAAAAACTACATCGAACTGAATGAAAATGAAAATATACCATATCAAAATTTGTGGAACATTGGTAAAGCTGAGCTGAGAGGAAAATTTATAGAACTAAATGCTTACATTAGAAATGAGGTAAAGTCTAACATCAATAATCTAAGTTCCCACTTAAACAACCCAGAAAAGGAAGAGCAAAATAAACCCAAAGCAAGCAGAAGGATGAAAATAATAAAAAATCAAAATCAATAACATTAAACAGAAAAACAAGAAAGAAATTCAATGGGAAAAAAGCTAGTTCTTTGACAAAAGTAATAAAATTAACAAGTCTCTAGCAAGATTGACAAGGAAATAAAGAGAAGATATAAATTACTAATATCTCTATCGAAAAAGGGGATTATTACTACAGATCCTGCAGACATGAAAAGGATTAGGGAATACTGTGAACAACTCTACACATATAAATTTGGAAACTTAGATGAAATTGGCCAATCATTCTAAAAGTACAAACTACTAAAATTTATCCAATATGAAATAATCTGAATAGACTTATAATTGTGAAGCAAATCAAATTCATAATTTAAAAAATCTCCTAAAATAAAAACTGTTGCCTCCAATGGTCTATTTAGAGAATTATGCCAATTGTTTAAATAATTAGCACCAATTGTACATAAACGCTTCCAGCAAGGAAAAGAGGAGGAAACCTTTCCCAACTCACTGTTTTACCTTGACAGCAAAGACAAGCACTATACATAAATAGAAAACAATAGACCAATATCTTTTACGAATATAGACACAAAAATCATTAAGAAAATTGTAGCACTTTATGAAAAGAATTATATACCATGATCAAGTTGGGTTTATTCTAGGGCTGCAAGGCTGGCTCAGTATTCAAAAGTCAATCCATGTGATCCACCATATTAAAAAGAAAAGAATAAAAATCATATGATTACCCCAAAACAATATTGAAAAAAAGAAAAAAAAAGTTGGAGGACTCACTTCCTGATTTCAAAATTTACTATGAAGCTACAGTAATCAAAACAGTATAGTATTGATAGGAGAATAGACATATAGATCAATGGAATAGACTTGAGAAATAAGAAATAAACCCATAAATCTATGGCCAATTTATTTCCAACAAGGTTGGATCACTCAATGGGGGAAAGAATAGTCTCTTCAAAAAATAGTCCTGTGACAACTAGATATCTACATGCAAGTAAATGAAGTGGGTCCCTACCTCACATCACATACAAAACTCAGCTCAAAATGGGTCAGCAACTTAAACATAGGCATTAAAATTATAAAACTCTTGGAAGAAAACATAAAGGTCAATCTTCATGACCTTGGATTTGGCAATGGATCCTTAGCTATGACACCAAAAAAAAAAAAGTAGATAAATTAGACTTCATTAAATTAAAAGCTTTTGCCCATCAAAGGACATTATCAAGAAAGTGAAAAGATAACCTACAGAATGGGAGAAAATATTTCCAAATCCTATCAATAAAAACCTAGTATCCGGAATATACAAATAAGTCTTACAAGACAATGATAAAAAGACAAACAATGCAATAAAAAAATGGGCAAAGGACTTGAATAAACACATCCCCAAAGAAGATATACAAATGGTCAATAAACACCCATAAGGATGTTCAACATTATTAGTCATTAGAAAAATGCCAATCAAAATCATGACACACCACTTCCCACACACTAGGATGTCTATAATAAAAAAACATGAAAATAACAAGTGTTGGCAAGGAGGTGGAAAAATTGGAACCCTCATACATTGCTTATGGGAATGTAAAATGGTGTAGTCACTGTGGAAAACAGTTTGATGATTCCTCAAAAAGTTAAACATAGAATAACTATTTGACCTCACAATTCCACTCCTAGGTATATACCCAAAAGAACTGAAAATAGGTACTCAAGCAAATACTTCTACACAAATGTTCAGAAGTGGAAACAACCCAAATGTCCATCAATGGATCAATGAATAAACAAAATTCCACACAGTGGAATATTATTCACCATCCAAAGGAATGAAGTACTGATAACACATTGAAACATGATGAACCTTGAAAACATTATGCTAAGTGAAGGAAGCCAGCCACAAAAGGTCACATACTGTATGTGTCTATTTATATAAAATGTCTGGGATAGATAAATACATACAGACAGAAAGTAGATTGGTGGTTGCCAGGACATGATGGGAGGGAGAGAATGAGGACTAGTTGCTTGATGAGTATGAATTTTTATTTGGGGGTGATGCAAACGTTTAGAAACTAGACAGAGGTGATGGTTGCATAATATTATGAATGTACTAAATGCTACTGAATTGTTATATGAATTTCATCTTTATAAAAAAATAATGACAACACCAAATGGTGGTGAGGATGTAGAGAAACTGGATCACTCTTACATTGCTGGTGGGGATATAAATGGTACAGCCAGTCTGGAAATCGGTTTGGCAGTTTCTTATAAAACTAAACATACAACTCCCATATGACCCAGAAATTGCACTTCTGGCACAGTTTGGCAGTTCCTTAAAAAACTAAACATGCAACTACTATATGACCCAGCAATTACACTTGTGGGCATTTATCCCAGAGGAATGAAGACTTGTATTTATACAAAAACCTGCATATAAGTGTTTATAGTAGGCTTTATTCATAATAGCCCAAAACTGAAAACAACCTAGAAATGCTTTAATGGGTGAATGGCTAAACAAACTGTGGTACATGTATACCATGGAATTACTACTCAGCAATACAAAGAAAGGTACTGTTGATATACACAATGACCCAATTAATCTGCGGAGCGTTATGCTGAGTGAAAAAGACAATCCCCAAAGTTTACATACTATATGATTCCATTCATATAATAGTCTTGAAATGACAAAGCTATAGAAATAAAGAACTGATAAGTGGGTACCAGTGATTCAGAGGGATTGGGTATGGGAGGGAAGTAGATGTGTCCATAAATGGGCAACATGAGGGATACATGTGGTGATGGAAATGTTCTGCATCTGGACTGTATCAATGTCAACATCCCAGTTGTGATACTGTACTATCATTTTGCATGATGTTATCATTAGGGGAATCTAGCTGAAGGCTATGTGACCTCTATCTGTATTACTTCTTAAAAATGCATATGAATCTGCAATCATCTCAAAAAATAATTTATTTTTATTTTTTCAGAGAAATTGTTTTTTTAAATTTCAGCATATTATGGTGATACAAATGTATAGGTTACATATATTGCCTTTGCCCCACCCGAGTCAGAGCTTCAAGCATGTCCATACCCCAGACGGTGCGCACCGCACCCATTAGGTGTGAATATACCCATTCCCTCCTCCTCCCCCCACTTGCCCGACACCCGATGAATGTTACTACTATATGTGCACTTAAGTGTTGGTAAGTTAAGTCAGTTAATACCAATTTGATGATAAATATATATGGTGTTTGTTTTTCCATTCTTGTGATACTTCACTTGGTAGAATGGGCCCCAGCTCTATCCAGGATAATACAAGAGGTGCTGGATCACCATCATTTTTTGTGGCTGAGTAGAACTCCGTGGTCATAATTTAAATCACATGGTCATATCATTTAATGCAGAAAAAGCCCCTGACAAAATTCAACACCCATTCATGGTAAAAACTCTCAGAAAACCAGGAATAGAGGGGAATGTCCTCAACTTCATAAATAATATCTGTAATAAACCCCTAGCTAACATCACACTTAATAGTGAAAGGCTGACTGCTTTCCTTCTAAGATTGGCAGCAAGGCAAGGATGTCTGCTCTCACCACTACTATTCAACATAATACTGGAAGCTCTAGTCCATTAAGGCAAGAAAATGAAATAAAACACACACATATTGGGAAAAAGAAGTAAAATTATCTGTATTTGCAGTTGACATGATTGTTCATGTGGAAAATCTCAAGGACTCAACAAAGAAACTCCTAGAAATAATAAGTGAGTTCAGCAAGATCTCAGGATACACGAACGACATATAAAAATCAACTGCTTTTCTATATACTGGCAATGAACACATAGACAACAGAATGAAAAGTTCAGTATCATTTACTATTGCACAAAAACCACTTAGGTGTAAATCAAGCAAAACATGTACAGGACTTGTACACTGAAAACTACACAACATTGATGAAAAATATCAAAGCTCTAAATAAATAGAGGGATATGCTTTGTTCACAGATTGGAAGATTCAACATAGCAAAGATGTTGATTATTCCCAAATTGATATAGAGGTTTAACCAATTCCTATCAAAATCCCAGCAAGAATTTTTATAGATGTAGACAAAATTATTCCAAAATTTATTTGGAAAGACAAAGGAAGTAGAAGAGCTGAAACAATTTTGAAAAAGAATAGACTGCAAGGAATCAGTCTACATGGTTTTAAGACTTATTATATGGCTACATTAATTAAGACTGTGATATAGGCAGAGAGACAGACACATAGATAACAAGACCAGAACAGAGAACCCAGAAACAGACCTACATCGATATGCCCAACTGATTTTTGACAAAAGTGCAAGAGCAATTTGGTGATTCTGGAGCAAGTGAACATCTATAGGCAAAAAATTAACCTCGACCTAAATATCATACCTTATACAAAAATTAACTCAAAATGATCATAGATGAGTCTGAAAGAAAAAAAATTGCTAAAAAATTATCATAGAGCTAAATGTAAAACATAAAACTATAAAAGTTTTATTAAAAATAGGAGAACATTTGGATATATAGCTAGGCAAAGAGTTCTTTCTTAGACTTGATACCAAAAACACAATCCATATAAGGAAAAATTGATAAACTGGACTTCATCAAAAGTAAAATCTTTTGCTCTGTGAAAGACCCTGTGAATAGGATAAAAAGACAAGCTACACACTGGGAGAAAATATTTGCAAACCTTATGTTCAATAAAAAACTCTTATCTAGAATGTATAAAGAATCTCAAAACTCAACAATAAAAGAACAAACCATCCAATTAGAAAATGGGCAAAAGTCATGGAGAGGCATTTCACAGAAGAGGATTTACAGATAGCAAACACGAGCAAAGATATTCAACATCATGAGCTATTGGGAGATGCAATTTAAAACCACAATGAGGTATCACTACCTATCTATCAGAATGGCTAAACTAAAAAACCGTAACAACACTAAATGCTGGTAAGGATGTGGAGAAACTGGATCACTCATCCATTGCTGGTAGGGATGCGAATGGTACAGCCAGTCTGGAAATCTGTTTGGCAGTTTCTTATAAAACTAAGCATATGACTCCCATGTGACTCAGAAATTGCACTTCTGGGTATTTATCCCATAGACTTGAAAATTTATATCCAAAATTCAAATACAAAAATTTATATTTTAAAATATAAAATGTTTAATATAAATTTTAAAAATTTATATACAGAAACCTGTGCCAGTATTGAATTCTTGGTTTTGATATCATACTATTGCTACTTAAAATGTGACCATTGGGGAAAACTGGGTGGAGGGTGCAGGGGGCCTCTCTGTACCATATTGACAAGTTTCTGTGAATCTAATTATTTCCAAATGAGAAGCTGCTATTCAAAAATGATCTCAGGGTCCAGATTCAGGGGGACATCAATTCTTCTTATTGCTGCTGGGACATTTCCTACATAGCATTCTTTTTTCATTCAATTTACAGATGTTTGTACAGACGTTTTTATTTTATTTTTAAAAAACAATTCCCACCCAAATATTTCTTGGTTGTTTCAGGGACCAAGCCTGAAACCTCAGCATGACCTCACTCAAATACTAGGGTCTAGAGATATCGCAATGAGGAGAAAATGGCATATGATATACAGTGCACCCACATGAAGAAGGGAAAAGAGATCTCAGATACTGCTGAGGCCATCACTAACTCCCTGGTCCCGGCAGGCCCAGCATCTCCAGTCTGGGTGGGGGATGGAGGCTCAGATCTCATTTCAGGGCTAGCAACACAAAACCTATCAACATCAAACAAGCTACCCATTCAGCTCTAAAGAAAAAAGGCAGAAAAAAAAATGCCGCTTTGGCTTTTAAAGACTCCACTCTATTGATTTCATGCCTTGCCGCTTTGTGGCCCCCAGAGTCAATGTGAAGGGGCCAGGTGGGGGGTAGTGGTCAGAACTTCCTGAACAAAGGCCCTATTGTCTAATGAGCAGTAGTGATCATCATGCTTGGGTACTGGCTGGGACCAGTGCTGGGGAGCAGGGCCAACAGAGGTGACGCTAGAGAGGGATCACCACCTGGAAATTGACTTTGGTCCAAGTCAAAGAGAATATTACAACCTCAGCACACTAGCCTGTGGGCATAGTCTTGTTTCTCCTTTCCCTCTAGATGAATCTGGATGAATAGCCCTTGGGAAGACCTTTCTGTCAGAAGCAGGGGTAAGCCACTTTTTGACCCCAGAGGCCTGGCTGGATTCCACCTGCACCAGCAGTGTTTACAAGCATCTGTCCAGGAAGCCTATGTCTCCCATAAAAAGAAACAAAACCCCCAGCAAAGTTTCTCACCGAGCACAATCCAGGACTGAAGATGAACCCCAAAGCCATCTTCCAAATGAACTTTGGAGTTCACCCTAATACATCCCTGGGACCTCAAGTTTCTATTTTATACTATATCCATATTTGCTTTAATACAGAAAGAGAATGCCTGCATCCTCAAGTAAATGGATGTCCAGGGAGATATATTGCTCTATGGCTTTGTTACCTGTGTACCTGGGGAGAAAGGTGGAGTAAGGAGCATACTCATACCTCAGGCATAGAATCAGAGGCCTGTGGGCAGTGTTTTTCCCCTTGGGCTCTTAGCCATCCAAACCCAGAAGGAGATATCAGAAGGAGCAAAGATGCTCCACCCTGGGCTCTGAAGGCACCTCAGTGGCCCCAGGATTGTCATAGTTTACCCCTCCTGGTGTCAGCCATGGTCCCTAGTACCTGACCTCTTGCTTCCTAGGCCAGTGAACTCTCCTGGATCCCTGACACCCATCTCAAAGTGCCAGCTGGAGCCAGCTGTACCTTGTTACCATCTGGTTCTGGGCATGACTGAGGAAACACTTGAGGAGCCAAATCAAAGGCACCTGGCAAGAAAGGAAGGGGAGTGTGAGGATATTGGTGCAGCAATTCTAAAAGGCAGAGATCTTCTTTAAAAGTTCAAAGGTGTCTGAGTCACCCACTCACACCAAATTAGTCAAAGGAAAGATGAATCCAGGAGCAGAAACAACCTTGGACTTCAGACTGGGAGGTTCAAAGGCGAGCTGTATTGTGAAGTCGAGCTCTGTGCCTGCTTCTGAGCTGAACCCTCAGCGACTCCAGGGAAGTTGCCCAACATGCCTGAGTCTGTCCCTCACTCTAATAGCTTCTTCCTCTGTGTTCCCGAGACGAGGTAAGGATAAGGAGACAGGTGTGGCTCAGGCATCCCCAAGGAAAGCGCTGAGGCCATAATGTCCCACCCGGCGTCTCCAGATTATTGGGCAGATTTTTGGTTAGGGCAGAAGACATTCAATATTAGAGCCCTCATTTTTCAAGGATGAAATTTAGCTCCCAGAGAAAAGGAAAGCAAAATATATCTCAATGTCAAATGGGCTTACAGAGGAATGGAACACATCTGGCTGGGTGGAGATAATGTTGATGGCAAAATAATTCGAGTCTGTCTTCAATTTGTGTATTAGTGCTATGGGCTGAAGTGTGCCCCCAAAGTTCATATGCTGAAGTCCTGGCCCCCAGGACCTCAGAGTGTGACCATATTTGGAGATAGGGTTGTTATAGATATAATGAGTGAAGGTGAGGTCGTACAATAGTAGGGTGGGCCCTAATCCAACATGACTGGTATCCTGATAAAAAGGGGAAGTTTGGACACAAAAACACGCACACAGGGACAATGCCATGTGAAGATTGGAGTGAAGTTGTCACAAGCCAAGGAACTACCAGAATCTAGGAGAGAGACCTGGAACAGATCCTTCCCTAGCTCCCTCAGAGGGAGCATGGCCCTGCTGACACACCTTGTTCTTGGACTTCCAGCCTCTAGAACTGTGAGACAATAAATTATGTTGCTTAAGCCATCCAGTTTGTCATACTTTGTTACAGAAGCCCTATCAAACTAATGCATTGGGGATAAAAATGTTTCCACAGGCAAGGTGCAGGTGCCAGTGAAGATTGGCCCATGTCTGCAGCAGACCATACTCACTGGTTACTTTGAGCCTCTGAGCTTGCTTACTCTTCTGTGACCATCACTTGTTGGGATGACTAAGAGCTGGAACGTCCTGAGCCCGGAACAGTCCTTGGCTTTTGGCACTTAGAGAACACCCAGCTCTGGGCTCTTACTATGCTGCCATTTCTACAAGCCTGAAACCAGGGATCATCTACCTCAGGAAGCTCTGAATCTGAGCATGCAACACTATACTTTGCTTGTGGCAAATACTCAACAAACTTCTGTAGATAAAACTGTGGTGCGGGGGCCATGTGGGAATGGAGGGGAAGCAATGGGAAGGAGGCACCTTCAAAGAAGATTTGCATGACTTGATGGCTGGCTGTGCACAGACCAGGAGGCTAAGGCCACTTCTACATTCCAGACTTCCAGCCTGGATGGTGGGAAGAAGTGTGGAGCTGCTGACAGGCAGAGAACACTGCTCAAGCAATAGACCCATCAAACCACTGTCATCAGTCATGGCCACTTCAGGTTTTAATTATAACAAATTACCCTGCTCTACAAGGGACTGGCTGTTACCAGTTACTATCTGCCAGTCACAATCTTGGCGTTATGCAGGGCACATGAGTCAAGTAGGATGCCTTGGTCCAGGGAATCGGAGCTGGGAGAGGCAGGAAGAACCCAGGCTGCAGTCAGGCAGGCCAAACGTTAAGAAGGCCAGGCTTCTAGATGGCAGTACAGCCAAAGCCTTCGAGTCCAGTGAGCAGTGCCTGAAACAGGAAGGTTGGCTTCTCAGTCATGGGTTACAGGGCTCTGGGAAAGCTGCTTAAACTTTAAGATTCAGTTTCCTCATGCGTAAAATGCAAAGTTCTATATGGAAATATAACAGCTACCTTTGGGTGCCTGCTATGAGCCAGGCATTGGGCTTGGAAATTTACACAGAGCATTTCACTGGCTGTCTCCAACAACCCTACAAGGCACATATGAAGAGCCTGCTGTACAGGTGCTCCATCTGTTTCCCCTTGTCCTTGGCAGTAAGTATTTGTCTAGCATTTGGCTCCCCCTTTAGACTATAAATTCTTGTGAGGGAAGGAAGCATATCTTTTTTTTTTTTTTTATCATCCGAACCATTTGTTTGCCATTCATGTATTCATTCAACAGAGATCTGAGTTCCTTTTCTTTTATAGTTCTCAGCACTGGGATGACCACGGAAGACGAAGTTCCTGACCTCTCTGAACTGTCATTCTCCTTGTTGGGGATGGGAGGGACAGATGTCACACAATAAATATCAGTGAGTGGCAAGTGCTGTATTATTTAGGGTAGCAGCCAGCTGCTGCAACAAACACACCCCAACATTTCAGGCTTGGTGACCCTAGACAAGGCCGAGTGTCCCCAAGGCTCACCTCTGAGTCTTCCCCTCCCAGGACTCACGACTTATTTGTGGGATGATCTGACCAGGGCCCGTCCCCTCCGCTAAGCTGCGAGTTCTAAGGCTTGTTTCTTCCTCTGTAGCCACAGTGGCCTCCTTTCAGTCCCAGACTTTCCTTGTTCCCAGAACCCTGCCCTGCAGTCCCCTGCCGAGTCCCCAAACTGACAGAGCACACTAACCATCCAGGTGTCAGCTCACTGTCCTCTCCCGTGTGCAGCCACCACCCGGCCTTGTGTTCTCCTCGGCACTTGTGGCGGGGGACAAGAGGAACCCCAAAGTGTCACAGCCCCTTTCCACAGCCGAGGACTTGACTGCGAGGGAGCGAGGAGGGTGTCATGGGATCAGTGACGTGGGAATAGAAGTGGAGTCTGTCATTGCAGGGCCAAGGCAGTTACTAATGGCTCTCCCTCCGTCCAATGGCTGCATGTGGACGTTCGGGACACACTGGAAGCTACGTGGCCAAGAGAGCAGAGCTGTGGTCGGCCGGGGTCCCCGAATGGCTGTGTGGACACGACCACTGGCTCCCTCCCCACCAGAACACTCGCAGGGGACAGAAGGTGGCTCTGGCTTAGCACTCAGCTCTCGGCTCAAATGTCACCTCTTCCAAAAGACATCTCCCCAGCCCCTTCCAAGGGGGTCGTTCTCCATCTCCTCAAGGAATTCTATGCACATTTTTTTTTATTTCAGCATATTATGTGGGTACAAATATTACAGTTACGTCTATTGCCCATGCCCCCCTCCCCCCTCG
>VBSM01002350.1:538454-567642 GCA_008086735.1 Cheirogaleus medius | reverse complement strand
ATGTAACCCTAACAATATTTGTACCCCCATTATTTGATGAAATAAAAGGAAAAATAAAACCAAAATGTGGTCTAACCATATAGCATAATATTATCAGCCATGAAAAGGAATGAAGTACTGATACATGGTACAACATAAATGAGCCTTGAAAACATGATGCTAAGTGAAAGAAGCCAGCCACAAAGAACCACATATTGTATGATTCCTTTTATATAAAACGTCCAGAAGAAGCAAATCCACAGAGACTGAAAGTAACTCAGTGGTTGCCAGAGCTGGAGGGAGGAAGGGAGAAAGTGGACTGACTACTAATGGCTACAGGGTTTCTTTTGAGGGTACGAAAATGTTCGAGAGTTAATTGTGGTGACAGTTGCACATCTTTGTCAAAACACTAAGACACATTGAATAGTACACTTTCAATAGGCAAATTGTATGGTATGTGAATTATATCTTAATAAAGTTGTTTCTTATCAAGCCCAAATTGTTATCACTCCTTACTCTAATTTGGGATTTTAGAAAGATGTTTCTTTTAGAGAAAGTATAAAACAACATCTTTTAAATTTTTGTAGGAAAAAAATGTTTATATCCTCCACTCTTAGCAAGACTGGCTCCTTTTGAAACCGGACAGCAACACACCGTTTCTCCCTCTTTATCTGCTGACATGGTGGTGCTGTAAACCTTTCCCCAGTGACCCACATAATGAATGAACAACTTACAAAGTTGATGCACAGATATCCTAAGTTCTAGCTGATCCTACTTTTGACACTGCTGCTGCTGCTCTCCAGGAACTCTCAATGTTCCCATTTTTCGTTTCAAGATGTTTTCATACCATTGAGGTTAAAAATGCCTTCCCTCCCCTGAATCTGGGTGCCATGTGCCACTCAGTGACGAAGGAGCTTGGGGCCAGGACTTCCTGGCAAGTACAAGTGTCCCATGGTCCCACACACTGGGCTCAGATGGCAGAATCCTGCTTCAAAGAGCCAAGAATTGCACCGACAAGTCAATTGAGAGCAAACTGTTTCTCAAGCTGGCCATGCCCTGAAAACTTATTTGACTCTAAAATCAAACAGCACACAGTGACCACCCATTTTTGCAAGCAGAGAACAGAGTTTTCTGGAACTTGGAGACACCAAGATATGAGGGCAGACCAAGACTATCTTATCTTATAGCAATGATGACAATGCTGATCTTATCACATGACCAACTACAGCAGAACTAGCCTTCAAGGTAATGTGAGACTGAGTTTTTTCAAGACCTCAATTCTTAAAAAAGAAAAGTCATTGGATTTTTTAGGCATTATCTTTCCCCATGCCATAAACATCATGCATTTTGAGAATTGAAAAAGGCCTTGGATTTGAAGTGGAGTCCAAACTGGAAGGCCAAGTCATCTATGTGCTAGCTTTCCCATGAGCTAAATGCCTGCAACCTTAGTTCTTAAGCTCTTCCACAGTTGATTATCAAAGTTGGGGTTGTGTGAGAGGGTGCTGGGAGACTGTTCCGGCATCCTCTGTGGGGCCAGACTGTCCCACTCATACACTGGCATACACAGACACACACATAGACACAGACACACATATACAGACATGCCCACAGACACATTCATTCTCTCTCTCTCTCTCTCTCCCTGCCCCTACTTCTCTAAACACTAGAGGCCCTGGGAGAAAGGGCCTTCTCTTTAAGCCTTTAAGCTTGGGGTCATTCCCATCAGTACCAGTGGGCATCTAGTCCCTCTACTTTACAATCAACTCACCCCTCCAGTGGTTCCACAGTTGACCAGCAAAGGAGACAAGGACAGAAGCTGGTCTTCCCCTTTTCTGCTCCCACTGATTGCTCAGCTTCGGCCCCAAAGGCACACACACCCAAACAGTGTATTCTTCCTCTGGAAATGATTTTAAAACAATATGTCTCCAGACTTACTATACAGGAACATCTGGAGATGCTGCACTAGGAAGGAGGAAAATGTTGGAAAATCTTTGGTTTTGTGCCAGTTTCACCAGGCAGCCGCCTCAGAATGTAGAAACAATTTGTAAACATGTGACACTTGGGCCTGGATGCCAGTCATAACAGCAGGCCGAAGCAGGCCAATAAAGGTATGTGAAGCGTTTTTAGCTGGTGATCTAGGAGAAATAGTAGACTGCACATGGGGCTGGGGGCCAGGAGACCTGGGTTCTACTTCTATCTACAAGTACTCAACCTCTTGGAGCCTCAGGTTTCTCAAAATGGGGTTGATCTTTACTTTCTTACTCTTTTCCTCTCACATAGTGCATGTGAGTATAAAATGAGAACTTTAACCTGAAAGTCCCTTAAACAGAGTGTGCTGTGTGCATGGGAGTCTCAGGGTGTGGGCCACCCCTCCGCAATGCAGGCAATGGAGCCAGCAACTGAGCTGAATGGAAGCAATCTCTTTTTTATAGTAAAGCTTTGTTAGAATCCTAGAATGTTAATATCAGGAGGGAAAACTAGAGATTATAAGGTCCAACCCCTTCCTGTACAGATAGGGAAACCAAGGTGGAAACTGGCCCAGGAGCACATGCTAGCAATGGATGGGGAGAGCTGACTCTAGAAGGTAGGTTCACTGACTCCCAAGCCAGGGCACAAGCCCAGCAGGCTGGACTTGAAGACAGACATTCAATGTAATATTTCCTTGGGTCCACATTCCGAGAGGTACTGGGCAGAAGAAGCCTCATAAATCTGCAAGGCAGCCTCCCAGGCTGCCCAGTGACTGCCTCTCCTTAAAGAAGTGCCGGCGTCATTGAGGTTTCAACATTTCCCTGCCAAGGCTGACAAGTGTTTTGCTTCACCTCTCTGAGTTTCACTTTCTTTCAATATACTAAAGAGCTTGGCCTGGAGGACCCTACAAGGCTTGCCAGCTGGTGCCATCTCTATGTTGGTGACTAGCTTTTCTCTATGGCTACCTACCTACTAGGATTCCACAGCCAGAGCATACAAACAGACTTCTTTTCAGCAGCTGCTGGAAAGAAGGTAGACTGGCTCCAGATTCCCAGTAAGGCTGGGTGGGGTTTGGGGTACCCTCTTTCCACATTAAACCAAAGATTAGTGAGAAATTCCCCCCCACATTCTAAGCAAAGTAATCTGGGGAATTAGGACAATACTCAAGAATTATTCATCAACCTCCAGGCTCAAAGTCCTATAAAAAGAAAGTGGGAGGAAACAAGGCCACAGCTGAGAGAGAGATGTGGGCAGTTGTCACTGGACATTGCAAGGAGATATCCCCATAGGTTTGCACCCATGTCTAGCCTTCAGTCTACAATTACACTGGGGTAGGTCCAACACAGAAAACTATAAAAGAAGGTAGGTAGGGAGAGGGAAGGGTACTTAACAAGTGGCCAAATATCCATTTAAAAATAAAATAAAATAAAATACTCCATTACTAGGCAAGAAAAGATTTGTGAAGAGTTCACATTTAAGTTGTCTTCCTCAATACATTCCACTCTTTAGATGGATTTAGAATAATAGTAAAAATCCCTAGTGTTGCATTTAGAGACTTCATGTGAAATCCCATCTGATGGGAGGAAAATGTGCTTTCAGTACTCATTATAATGAAATAAATTCTCTCCATTCTTGGAAATGCTTCTTTGCAAATATTTTAGATATTATTTCACAAATGAAAGAAAACAGTCAAGGCTGCTACCATCAGCTTTGGAGGAAACAATCTAATTTTCAAGATATTTATGTATTGTGAGTTGGCAACAATGGCTCTGGTTTCCAAAGAAGTGGGAAAATTGCTGTGCACTTTGGAAATGGTTCCCAGATACTTCCCTTCAAGAACACAATCAACAAAACACATGCAAGCAGGCATTAAAGACAAATGCAATTTTATAGGCAGCCATTCAGCTGCATGGCATGATAAATAGGCAAGATCAATGTTTTGCAGCCAGCCAGCTTTGGGCTTATAAAAGAGCTAGAAGGAAAAACTGACATGAATACTTTCGATAGGCTACTCTGGTTGATAGCAAGAGCTGATGGTTGTAATTAAAACTATTGCGTGCACTACGTCAAGTTCACCTATTTATCAAGCACAAAGTTCCATTGCTGTGATGTACCATGAACATAGAAGAACCTGCCGAGTCCCAAGCAGATCTTGGATTCAAGTCACTTGACCCACAGCTCAAAACTACTCTATCCCGTAAGCCCAAATGTTAGGGTGAACAAGACATCTTTTCTTGACCAAAATTCTTTTTTTCTGAGTCAGCAGAAAAACATGCCATTGGCTAGAGCCTATAAACTGTAGAGGCCACACATACAAGTGTGCTAGTTAACTAGGAGAAGGAAGTTCTAAGGAAAATGACCAAAGTCCCATTTCAGGATTATTCCATCCTGCTCAGCGGACCCCAGTCAGCTCTGTTCACCTGCAAAGACATCCTGAGCCAGCCAGAAAAAACGCAGGTCTAGTTTCTCCTGAGCTTGACTTTGTCCATTGTATTTATTTCTTCTGGACTGATTTCTTCAAAATCCAAATTAGCACTGCCTCCACAACTTAAACATTTTTTTTGCTCTAATTCCTTCAAGGATTTAACTCCATTTTTGGGTCAAATACAAATGTATATTTCTGAAGTTTACGGATTCAAACAGCTAAAGTTCGAAAGGCATGCCATCCCAACACCTTTCTGACCCACGAGCTATAGGTCTCTGATTGAGTGTCATCCATTTCCATTCCTCAGCTGTAGCATAGTTGATTACAAATTCGTAAACAGTCCAAATAAACACTTCTGTGCCAAGACTTTGCAGTTCATTCATCTAACCAGCCATTTGCTTATTCATCTAATCAAGCTGCCTATGTCACTCTGATTCCTGTACTCGGCCTTCTTCCTTTTGCTTATACAAAGCAAGTATGAGAGAGTTGTAGAAAGAGTATGAGAAAAGAGATAAACTTTTCATTCTGTATTGTATTGTATTGTATTCTGTATTCAAAGTTAAGGTACAGTAAAGTCCTGTTAGCTGTGTAACCTTGGTGCATCCAAAAGGTATTGCTTTAATAATGCTCACCTTTTAAAATGGTTAAGAAGCCTCTGGTGGTTTATGAAATTCATTTCATATTCATTTAAGAAATTGCTTTTTATGAGAGAATATTTCTGCTGAGTTTCTTTCAGGCATTGGAAGTTAGAGAGGGTAGCTCACATATCTATGAAAGCCAATAGGGTCTCTGTTTTCCATTAAAATGATTTGCAACTCTCAAAGCATTTGTCAATATACCCAGAAGAATCAGAATGAAATGAATCCAAGGCCTGATATTCAAGATGCAGCAGACATGCTGCCTACAGGGTTTTGCACAGGCATTTACAAAAAAGTTCTAAAGTTGGAATCAGGAGCCCTAAGTTCAAGTCCCAGCTTAGGGAGTCCACTGGCTGCGCGTGTGTAATTATGAGCCTCCTCATCACCCTGGTCTCTCACTACCCTGGATACCCCCACTTGTCTATGTGACTGATGCTTCAGGGGCAGCAAAAGCAGCACCTTCACCCTCATGCCCAACAGGCCACAGTTTGCAGTGCAGCCTGAGTCGATGGCAATGTTGCTGGCAGGCCCAGCCTACTGCCGAATCACACGATGACTGTCAATTAACAGCCCCTAGCTTTTTTTTCTTTTTTCTTAAGCATGTTTCCTCTACACTACACTTGGGAAGACAGGTTCAGGACCCAAATGTAGGACTTGCCATTTATCCCTGTTAAATTTCTCAAGCTCATCAAGATCTCTTTGGATCTCAATTTCATGCTACAGAGAATTCATCGCCTTCTGGCACTGTATTAGGGGAAAATCTGCTAAGAGTAATTTCTCAATCTCCACCCAGATCATTGAGAAAAAGCAAAGAAAGCCAGGAGGAAGCCCCAGGACTTGCCTCAAGACCTCCTTCTCTAAGGGGGGACATTACTCCATTATCCATGGCCTTTGGATTCAGTCCTTTAATTGGTTACACAATCACATAACTGGGCTGTAAATGAGGATTTTGCAACAGATGCTGCCCAATGCTTTGCTGAGGTTCAAAAACACTCATCTGCTTTTCTCTGCTCTACCTGTCTAGTGAGCTCTTCTAACAAAAAAGGAGGCTATTCCAACACAACAAGCTACTCCCAATGAACCCTTTTGTTTTTGTTTTAGATCCACTTTTTACTGGCTTCCTTTTCTAAGCATTCACTCACTATGCCTCTAATAGTATGTTCTAGATTTTTTTCTAGGGAGCCACATCAAGCAAACCATGGCTACATAAGATATCCAGTTTAAGGAATTTCCCTTCAGCAAATTTGGAAGTGCATGCCCACCTAGTGGTTTAGGGTTCCTTTTTTGCAGTTCTGCATGATTCCTTAATGCTCCATGATAAAGGTTCCTGGTCTTGTAGCAAGTGTTCCCTGAGTAGCCTGGCCTGTCATTCATCCTGGCCATTACTTCATCCATCACAGTCTTCAAGTCCAGCTGAGCAGCATCCTCAATCGTTCTATCACTTGTAGGTTAAAGATCATTCTCTCCTATGAAGAAATCTGAAGATTTTTCTCCAAGAGTCTGGTTTCTTCGCCACCCAGGGACTCTGGGGGTGTGGTGTCTCTTTGTCTTCTTCTCTTTTTCCAGAGCACATACTCCTAGCTCTCTACCCCCGACTTTGGTTGTGATGCATGTCAGCTGCCCCCCTCAGATGCTGCTGCCTCTACTGAAGGTCCCAATGCCTCCTCTTGGTGTGATGAACCTTAAAGTGATTGTTTCCTGCTAGTGGAACAGGATTTCTTCTCTTCTTCCCTGTCTCAAGCTTCTCTTCACATTCCTGACTCAGCCTTCTGTGCCCAAACAGTGTTCCTGGTTAACGAGGGAAGGGGGAAGCTGCATGTCCATAATTAACCCACAGATGTCCAAGCACACTGTGAATTGCCCTGGGTGCACAGGCTTCCAGTGATGGGTGAGCCTCCAACACTGTGTTTCTGAAACAGCAACCATACGATGCTCACACGGAGGGAGGGACTTCAAGAAATCCTGTGGAAGAGGGAGCAACTGAGTGGTCACTGATCAAAAAGACATCTCAGATGATCTCTCAAGATCCCTAAGTAGGTAGGAGAGGTGATCTGATCACCCGTAGTAAGTAGAATATAGGTACCAGCAAGTGAACACCTCAAAAATTTCAGTCAGGTTTGTGATGCATCAGGTAGCTAAAGGAGTATTGAGATTGGAAGAAAATTCATAGTATTCACCTTAACATAAAAACAAACTCATAAGGCTATTTACTAGTGAGGGGAGAGCAAATCAAATTAGTAGAGGAAGTTGTCACGACTCCACAAAGGCTTGACACAAAGTCCATCTGTCCATGTGGAGTCCCCTGGGTTGAGCTGCAGAGGCCAAGCTGAAGAACCGGCCAGAGGAACACAAAAGGTTGCAGACAGGCAGCGAGTCTGCCAAGAAGGGGAGTCCATCTTGGGGGATGCAAGAGGGGAATAGCCTAATGATGGGGCTGAAGAAGAGGGGGATTTGCAGGGAGTGGCAGGTGGCTCCTGCAGCTGTGTTGATGAGTGAGGGTTTGGGGAAGTTGGGAGGGCAGGGGTGCTGCTGGGTGAGGGTACAATGCCAGGAGGATTGGAGAGCACTTAGCATGTTGTTCTGCAGTTAATAACAGGACTGCAGGGAGAACTGAAATCCTCCCCTCTCACACTCATGATTGTGCTGATGTGTTCTGATGTCAGGTCGTGAGTCTTAGAGCTTCCCCATTATTGTTTGTAGCTAAAAGTGCAAAACAGAATCCCAGTATGTCAAGATGCTGATACATGGACTTTTCTCTTCCTAATGAGTCTTTGATTATGTTTAGTTTTCTGAAAATCTATACCACCACTCTAACACCATTTTAGTTTTAAAACATTTTGTGGGGAAACTTTTAAATCTTTGACTTTTTAAATATCGTTCTAGATCATATGGTTTTAATTACTAAATTTTTACTCCCTAAATTCAGCCCAAAGTCATGTGATTTGCAAAGCAATCAGGCCAGTTAAATAAAGTGGATTCAATTCACTGGCAGCCTGCCTTGCGTTTCCTGTCAATAAGTTCAGTTTCTGCTCCTGGGGCTCTCACAGCTTCTGACAGGTGGCTTGCTGGGACCCAGGAAGGAAGAGAAAGGTCAGAGAAAGTGGCTTTGGCAGCAAAGGGTCTCCCTGGGTAGGTTTGTAGGGCAATCTTGAGATGGGGCAGCGTGGGATGTGGTGACAGCATCCCAGACATGACAGACAGTCTCTAAGCAGCCTCTGATGCAACTAGTACATGTCTTCTCTGCTCATTACAGTGCCCTGGGCTAGAGCTTCTTCAGCTGGTTTGGAGGAGGCCAAATCCAGGAGGCACCATGCATGCCAAAGGCTGAACCGGCCTTGCAGCTGGCAGGACTCCTCCAAAGCACAGGCAGTAGTGGCAAAGAACTCACTCAGCAAGGCAATTATCTATCATTCCTTTGCAAAACCTGCTGTCCCAGCTCAGAACTTAGAGTTGTCAGTGCTGACAAACTTGTGGGGGATAGGGGCTGCTGTGATTGGAGCTGGCTCCTCAGAGCCCCACAGCCATTCTATGAAGCACAAGGGACTGAGGAAGGGGAAGGGGCACTGGCCAGGCCTTGTGACATCCACCTAGCACATGGCTGCCTCTGATTTCCTTCCAGGGTAAAGGTGCTCACTCTTGGTAGGGAGGACACTGTCCTGGCTGTTGGGCCTTCCTTGAACTTGGTGGAGTCTGGGCAGGCAGAAGAGGTTTTATTAGACTCTGCACCATTCTGACAGGCAGTGTAGCTAAGCAGTTAAAACATGCACGCTGGCACCCAGTGGTCTAGGTTTAAATCCTAGCTCTGCCACTGATTAGCTGTGTGGCCTTGAGGGAGTTACTCAACCTCTCTGTGTTCATCTGTAAAAGAGAGATGATAATAATAGCATCTACCTGACAGGGCTGTGGTGAGGATCAAAGGCACGCATAGGAACAGAGAAAAGTAAAAGTCATTGGAAATCAAGAAGTGGGGAGGGGAGTGGAGGGGAGGGGTAAAAACCTACCTAACAGGTACAATGAACACTATTCAGGTGATGGGCACACTTATACCCCTGACTTAAGCATTATACAAACTATCCTTGTAACAAAAACATTTGTACCCCCTTAATATTTTGAAATTAAAAAGGCACATCTGTAATGTGCTTAGAACAGTTGCTGACATGTGGTAAGCCCTATCAAATGTTAGCTAGTGGCACTGTCATCCTCCTCCAGACCTTCATCCCAGTCCTGGCAGAGGGAACCCTGTCCACTGTGATGATAGCTGCTGGGTAGAGTGAAACATTGTCATAGTGCACAAAGCAGCACTGATTGTTTTTCTGTCCAGTCTCTCCCCTCTAGAATACGAGCCCCATGCTGAATGCTCAGGCCCAAGAAGAGAGCCTGGCATGTGGCAGGTGCACAGTGATGAATGAGTGGGTGCAGGAATTCCCGTTTGTGGCGGATGTCTCTGGAGAGAGTGCCAACATTCAAAAATTACTAACTTCAGTGCAAACACAGTTGTATGACAGCAAAAGAGACCTAAACAGGTATCTGACATTCTACTGGCGTACAGTTAAGAGCTGGCTTAGGAGTCAAGAGGCTGGCTTTTGAGAAGCTCTGCTGCCTCTTTGCTGTGGGGCCTTGGACCAGTCCCTGCTCTCTTCTAGGCTTCAGTGTCCTCTCGGAAAGACAAATAACGTAAGGTGGGACCCATGCTCTGCACTGTCCAGAGAGTTCCTTTCCCATCAGGATCCAGAACAAACAAGAGGGAAAGGGACACACCCAGTTCCAAGGCTTGGGCTCACTACTGTCAAATTCAAGGTCAGGCTTAATTTCTGACAGCACTATCCACACATCATTTCTATGTCAATTATAGGAGCCAATGTCTCCAGTGGCTTACTTTATAAAATGTCCATTACTCCCTCCACCTGCCAACCCCACTCCTAAATATGAAACTTACATTTAAAAAGACATTTTGGAAAACAGGTACATTTTGACAGGAATAGTCTGAAATTGCCACAGGCATAAGCATACAAATGGATACTGCTTGGTTTGCTTCTGAGAGTCACATATTTGTCCTGTGTAGAGGTGGCTCAGCCAGCTACTTTCTCCGGCTATGCTGTATCGAAGAAAAGGATGAGCCTGGCCTAGTCAAGTGGCTGGATGCTGATGTTACCACCTTTGCTTCTAGAACCCAGATCCCATCTTGGCAGTAATGGTTCACATCCCTGGCTCCTTATCCTCTCTGGGTAATCATGATATTAATGTTCCAGCACTCCCCAAGGCCTTGTCATCCCTCTTAAAACCTCTTTGCAGACATGAAGTACCTAGCGGGGACGGGCTCCCCCTCCCTCTGCCGGAAACCAGAACTGGTGAGATAGGCAGGCCTGCGATCCCGAGCTGGGCTTTAAGCTTTCAGCCCTCACTTCTCTCCAGTCCAGCGCCAGCAGTGTGCATGGTAAGGCTGGCCTGTCCAGGTCTACCTGCTACCAGGCAGCCTGTCAGATGTCTTATCCAACTGAATAGGGTCTAAACGAGGGGAAAAGTCTGCGACATGAACTGCTGCGTGGAGCATAATAATGCTGACTACCTGGCAAGGGAAGGCTTGAGACACCCTGAAGCACCACACTGACTGTACCCACATTTCATAAAAACAATAAGATCCAAGGGAAACTGAATCCCCATGGGGAAATCATCAGATCAGTAGCTCAGCAGCCCACCCAAGCACCACAGCACCTCCAGGCCAGAAAAGATTTAGCAGCATATGCCTTCCCTGTTGGAGTACCCCTATAGAAGCCCCCCAAAGAGGTTGTCCAGTCCCTTCCATGACTGACAGGAGCACACAACTCTATAGCCATCCTCTCTGCCCTCTACTTCTTCATGGCTGTAAGCTCTCTTGCTTGTCATTCCCCATCATATTTCTTTTCCCCATAGGGTGTTAGCATACTCAACAGGGGGAGCACGGCATGTATCAGTGGCTTATAGACTGGCAAGATAGCAGAGACGCATTTGAAAACAGCTCATGCAACCAAATGCTAGTGATTGAACAAACTACCACCCCAGGACTGACTCCCCTGCGTTGGCCCTGCAAATCTAGCTACTCAGCGCTTCCATTTGCAGACATAAACATCCACTTATGAGTTCTGAAAACACCATCTAAGCCAACATTTGAACTCAAGGAACGCTAACAGGGCTGCATAATCAGTAAGCTCACTTTTTTGCTCCATGCCTTTGCAATACTCTCTGGGAAGAATGCACTGGAGTCTTATAGATAAAAGTTGACATGGAAATAAGTTACTGGTACACAGAAATATTGGATTTTTAAGTAAAACATACTTCATGCTGTAGATAAAGAAAACAGATATTTTTTTCCCTTCATCTGAAAACAGATTATTTTTGCAGAATTGCTGAAATGGAAGTAATTATCAAGAACTGAGAGCAATAATCAAGAAAAATCTGTTTTTTCCTTTACCTGAAACTTTGTAGATGAAAAAAAACCAATATAGGGCAAATGAGATTAACTCAGACCACAAGAACATTTGTTTTTTCCCCTAAAACCTATCTGATGCTTCATTTTCCTCAGATACATTATAGGTTGCCCCACCATCATTTTGATAAGAATGGCACCTCTAGCCACCCTCTCCCAGAGGTGTGCTGGTAAATGTTTAACGAACATTTACTTTTCTGGGGGAAAAGCTCTAACTAGAGTGCTGTTGTAGCACTTGATTTCTCTGTTGTAAGTACTCTCCCTGTGGCTGATTTCAAGCTACCAACATGATGTCCACCAGCTTGTAAAACTCCTGAAAATGTAACAGTTGGCTTTTGGGAGCTCCTTACCACTGCCCTCTCCCCTGTCTGTGTGTCTCCTATGCCTTCCACTCTGGGATCAGAGATGGCAAAGAGATAAATCTCCAAAAAATAAGGCACACTACTATAATCGTCAGTATGTGCAAGCTGCCTTTTGGTTTATAAACTCTTTCCCTAATAACAGTCATTGTAGCTAACCTTTATTGAGTGCTGACCCAGTGCCAGGAGGTTTTACAAGCATCATCTCATTAAATCCTCGTGTCAACACCAGGAGGTAGGTTTTATTTTTATCCCCACTTCCCAGAGGAGAAAAATGATGTTCACATAAAGTCACAACTTTTAAGTGGGTAAGCTAGCACTGGAACCTAAGTTCCCTGGTTGTGCTCTGGCAGCAAGAAGAAAGCACAGTATAAGAAAAAGTGGTAAGGACAGCAGTTTGACTTAGCTGAAAAATCAGGGAAAAAATCCTGATCAGTCAACTAATTTTCAATGTATCCTTAGCAGGTGCTCTTATCCTAGGATTCATGGACAGAATTCAGGGAGTCTATGAACCTGAATGGGGGAAAAATTACATTTTTATTTTCACTAACCTCCAACTGAAATTTAGCCTTTCTTCAGTTGTGAATGTCGGCAACACATCACGAGTAGTATTTACAGAACCTGTGACTTTGTCACAAAGAGAAATTACAGATATTCGTTCTTCCCATTACAGTCAGAGCAGTAATCTCTAAATATAACTATCTGAAAATTACAGCAATTATGAGACCTACTGCTACATCTTACTTAATACGTTAGGAAGTGTAGAAATTAATTTATCGCCAATTTCTATTGTTAATTTGTCGATAGCTATTTCAATCTAACTGGTATTCTTTGTGATCACATTGTTTTATTCTATGTATTTAAAGACTTTTTTTTCCTGAGAAGAGGTCCATAAGTTTTATCAGAAAGCCAAGGGCCTCCATGAATCTCCAGCCTCCTTGCTCCCTCTCCAGGTATAATGAACCTTTTGATGCCAGTTAGAAAGGTTCTCCTGAGAGCTTTATGTCTGGCTTCCAGAACGCAGGCATGCTTGTTTATATGGGATGCCTGGGCTCATCTAGACAGAGGATGTGCCCATAGCCTATAATTGGCGACAGACACTCCAACATTTTTCCCCAGTGAGACAGCTTGGGACCCATGAGTCAGTCCTTCCTGGGAAATAGCTGAGAAGAAGCTTTTAGAGATGAAAATGAAGTGGAGAGGATGAATGAGGGAGGGACAGGGGACACGCTGAGTCAGACCCCTGAACACTCTTCTAGGGCATCCTGGAGGCCCTGCTAAATGGAAAAGGGGCGCCGTCTCACCCTCCTGTGGCTGAATCATGCCAGGGCAGATCTGCTTCTTTGCCTCCACCTGCGTCTCCTTTGGTGGGGCTCCAGGCCTTCATTTGAGGCCAAAATAAAGGACCCCAGACCCAGCCAATGTCTACCACAAAGAAATTATAGAACATGTGTGTTACTATCTTGATGGAAAAATACTAACTGTGGATCTTCCAAGGACACTGGGACCCAGCTCTTCTTGGCTGCAGCATCAAGGGATCCTGAGCCCACTGGCACCTGCGTTTTAACAGACTAAAGCACTGAAGCTGCAGTTTGGGATTTGGAGTTATTCTGTTTGGGCTGACCTTGTTTTGGTCATTTCTACCTCAGACCGAAGGCTCTTTGAGGTGGTGAGGTCCAAGGGCAACATGCTTTTCCTTTCTGACTTGCACTTTTAGACTGCATCTTGCTGAGAAAGAATTCCTTTTTCTTCTTATCAGCTCTGCCATTCCCTGGCTATGTGATAGGAGCATGGACTTTACCCTTTCTGTGCCTACATATCCTCCTTTGTAAAACAGAGTCAATAAAAATAGAATCTACCCATCAGGTGCTGCGAGGGTTAAAAAGAGACAGTTCACTGAGTCCTGAGTACCGTGTCTGATCCAGAGGGAGAACTCGGTAGCTCTTCTTGGCATGATACGAAAGACACCTGGCATGTATGCTTGGCGAAGAGGGCAGGCTCAATAAATGTTCAAGGTCTTTCTCCTCCTTCTCTCCCCATCCTCTCATCCCATCACTTTAAAGCCAAGGATGGTCAGACAGGACCATGACAATGGGCACTCACGGTCTGAGAGGATGAAATGGCTGGGCAGAGCTGGGTTGCTGACCCTACAACAGAGCTCCCCTGACCCCAGGTGTGGGCGCCCAGCATTCTTCTGCTTCCTCCTCACTGACAGTCCACAGGCACCTTCTGAACCCCCCCTCCTGACAGCCTCAAAGGAATGCCCAGCACAAAGGCCTCTGTCCAGCAGGGGACCTCTGTGGGGTGTGGGGTTCTCTGACAAGGCATGGTAACAGCAAGCTGCCCTCCCCACCTTGCATCTCTCCAATCAGTCTTTAAGGAAATGATAGGGAAGAGAAGAAAGGCTGTGAAAACAGTAAGTGCTCAAAGGATGGAAAACAGGTAACAGCACAACCGCCCTCTCTTTATTCCAAGTTATAGGCCAAGTGTATCCTGTCTCCTTTTGGTGGCTTCCAGACCCAGGCAAAAACATGGCTGCGCAGGTGGGCTCCAGGGCCTAAAGTGGGCGCCCAGAAAAACTGCTCATTCATTCTTCAGGGAGTTCCAACTCTTCTGGCATGCAGCCAGGGGCTCTGAACACATGTCTGTCCCCTTCCTACTTCAGCCACCACCAGATCCTTTTGATGGTCCCTTGTTCCCAATGCATCTCCATTCCCCACATCCAGTTTTCCCTTCACTACTTGCCCCTCCTCCCAGTCGTGTTCAATAATATAGCCTCCAGAACCAGGTCACAGGTTGTTTCTGGATCCAGCCCAATGTCTAATTTCCTGCAGAATATGTGTGGAAAACCATAAACCTCTGCCAACCCCATGGAGAGCCATGGAATTTTTATAAAATTACACCAGTGTTGGAATGTAATATTGTACAAATACTTTGAAAACACAGTTTGGGAATTTCTTAGAAAGTTAAACATACACTTTATGACCCAAGGATCCACTGCTGGGTATTTATCTAAGAGAAATGAAAGTGTGTATCCACACAAACCCTTGTACAGCTATGTTGATAACAGCTGTATTTATAGTCACCAAAGAACTGAAAACATCCCAAATGCTCACCAACAGGTGAATAAATAAATAAACTGTGGTATAATTCACACAATGGAATAGCACTCAGCAGTGGAAAGCAAAGAACAACTGACATGCATGCCATAACATGAATGGGTCTCATCATTATACTAAGTGAAAGAAAAGCTAGGCACAAAAAGAGTCCCTATCCTATGGTTCCATTTACACAAAACTCTAGAAAACGTACACTACAGATCTTTGGTTGCCTGCAGATGATGGAGAGGGGCAAGAGGGAGAGACTACAAAGGGTCACAAGGAAATTTTGGAGGCCAATGGATATATTCATTATTTTGACTTTGGTGAGGGTGTACACATGTGCAAAGCTGATCAAATGTACTTTAAATATCTGCAGTTTATTGTACATCAATTATACCCTGACAAAGTTGTAGAATACTGCACCACAGGCTGCAGTTGATCCACTCAGAAGTAAGGCAGGAGTTTGAAATGTCCCAGCACCCGTAGGCAGCCTAGGGCTACTCTGGGGAGGGTCAGGCTACCTTGACCAGCATTCTGTGTTGGCAAATACGAACTGATGTCAGCTCACTCGGGCTCTCTGCCAACTGCTCAGATGAAGGTGAGGAGACTGCCCTGCCCTCTTCAGGGCCACAGATAAAGTTTGACCTTCAAATTTTCATAAATTGAGTAAAATAATATGGTTTCAACCCTGCAATAACTTTTTTAAATTGAGCTATAATTCACATAATGTAAAACTAACCATTTTAATGTATACAATTAAATGGTGTTTAGCATACTGGCAATGCTGTGCAACCATAGTTTTAGCTAGTTCCAAACACTTCCCTCACCCCACTAACAGTTACTCTCCATTCCCAACTCCCTACCCCAGCCTCTGACAACTACTAACTTGTTTTTTTCTGTTCCTATGGATTTATCAACTTGGGACATTTCATATAAATGGAATCACACAGTATGTAACTTCTTGTGTCTGGGTTCTTTCACTCAACATCATGTTTTCAAGATTCCTTCACATTGTAGCATGGGTCAGTTCTTCATTTCTTTTCTGTGGCTAAATCACATTTCAGTGTATGGACCACAGTGACTTTTAACATCTTTGTCTTTTCTCCACTTTCTAAATTAAATTCCTCTGGCTAGAACTCATCCTAGTTGAAGTCTATGTAACTGTCACAAGTAAGGGATGAGATGTGGGGTATTGAGGTAGAGCAGGAAAAACACTTGGAGGTATGGTTCTGACCTCCCAGGGGAACTTCCATTCTGCACCGGAAGGAGCTGGGCCCTCCCAGTCTGTGACCAGGAGGGAACCACTTCAGCCACAGGGCAGAGTGAATCTGTAGCTATTTTAGGCCACCATCTTGTTTCTCCGACAACAGCATGTGACCACTAGTATTTTTCTAATGAGCCTCTTTTGAGAGAGCAATGGGGCAAGCTGGGTCCTAAATATAAGATGGTGATATACAGCCACTGCTAGAGTTTTTACAAAGTGAACATCCCCTCATCAACCCCCTCAGTAGCCCCTGAAAGCCCATGCAATTGTTCTTTCATACCATGTGTATGAGTTTGCTGGAGCTGTCGTAACAAATGCCCACAAACCGGGGACTTAAAGCAACAGCAATTCATTCTCTTATAGTCCTGGAAGCCAGAAGTTTGAAATCCAGGGTTTGGCAGGGCTGGTTCCTTCTGGAGGCTCTGAGGCCTGCATGACTTCATGGCTCTCTCCTAGCTTCTGATGGCTTCCAGGAATCCTTGGTGGTCTTTTTCTTGTTGGTGCATCATTCCAATCCTTGCCTCTGTCATCACAAGGCCTTCTCCTCTCATTGTGTCTCTGCGTCTAAATTTCCCTCTTATGAAGACACTAGTCATATTGGAAGAGATCACCCTAATGACCTCATCTTAGCTTGATCACATCTGCAAAGACCCTATTTACCAGTAAAGTCACCTTCAGAGGTTCTAGGGATGAGGACTTCAACATATCTTTTTGAGGGACACAATTCAACCCACCACACCATTCAAGCCTGTGAGTTGAGCACCATCTGCAGTTGTTGATAACAGTATTTCTATCACAGATTCTAGCCCACATCTCTGTACAAGTGAAATGTCAGTCAAGTCTGTCTTTGGAGTAATAGCCATCTGTTGATTCTGGCTCTCAACCGTCTGTCAGGTCTGTCTCCTTCCACTGCCCTGGTTTATCCCAGTCATCTTTTCCCTGGATTCCTGCCACAGCCTCCTCCCAGGGGACCTCCCTTGTCTCCTATGTCTGCTTTCCTATTAGTCTTCCATACTGCAGTCAGAGCAACTTTTCCAAAACAATGATCTGATCATCTTCCCTGCTCAAAAATGTGGTGGCTTCCTACTCCCTCCATGGAAAGTTCCAAAGACTCACTAGCATTTTATACTCAGGGTTTAGCATAGTACCCGGCATACAGCAGGTGCTCAGGAGATGCTTATGGAATGAATTCTGACTAAGGAGACCTGAGAAAGCTTTACAGGAGAAGTGACATCTGAGTGGGACCCCAATGAGTGAATAATATTCTGACAGGGAAAGAAGACAGAGTGGGAGATGCAGACGTGGATGAAAAGGATCTGCCTTAGAGGAACTAATCTTCTATAAATAATTATATTACAAGGCTGCAAGCAATCAGTACCTTCAGAAAACAGAAATGTCCTATAGAAGTTCACAGAGGAGGTAGTAATCTATAGTTTGCTTTGTATTTATAGTCACTGGTGTTATATTTATTTATTGGTCTGTCTCTTCCATTAGCCTGGAAGCTCCTTGATGGCAGCATATGTGTATCACTACACTCCAATTATGTCAAGTGCTTAGGAGCATCCATTATTGAGTCCACACTGAAAATGCCCCAGTTTAATTATTATTACTGACAGCCTTCCTATCAAAAATGCCAGTGCTGCCACTTTTCTTTTACCTCCACTGATAGAGTTGGAAAGAAGGAATATCCACAACTAATGTCCATATGGACCTTTGGAAAGCTAGTGTATTCCAGCTCCTTCCTCCTCTTTCTCCTCTCTCTCTCTTTCTCTCAGTAGTTGGAGATGAGCTGGTAAAGGTAGGCGAAAGCCAGCATCAGAAAATGCCCTAGATGTTAGGCAGAGAAGTTTGGCCTTCAGTCTGCATGCTGGAACCTGGCAGAGCCATTGCCAGAATTGTGTCATAGGAATAATCCCATAAGAAGTTTACAAAGAGATGGGAAAGAACCATTGTAAGTTTAAGTAACATTCTAGGCAAGGGTCATGGGCATGGGATGGTTGTTGAACAAGCACAGGGCAATAGTTTTGGAAAGGAGGAGATGGACTTGAGTGACATATATATGTAGAAATATATGATAATCAGAAATTG
Organism: Cheirogaleus medius; assembly: GCA_008086735.1. NCBI lineage: Eukaryota > Metazoa > Chordata > Mammalia > Primates > Cheirogaleidae > Cheirogaleus > Cheirogaleus medius. Next base: position 549,357 of record VBSM01002350.1, on the reverse strand, counting down.
CCAGAAATAAAATGAGCTGTCTCATAAGGGAGTAAGTTTCCTGTCCCTGGAAATATATGTCCAAGCATATGCCAAGAAACCACTTCCTGGGGACATTGAAGAGATAATTTAGGCATGACAGTTAAGGTTAGGGTAGATGACTGATGATTCCATCTAACACATAGATTTCATGACAACACCTTCTAAAATGCTAGAAAATTATTAGAACTGAATGACCAATTCACCAGTGAGGGGGTGTAGAGGGATGACTCAGAATAACTCCACAGCATCTGGTGAGTGTCACCATTATTAAAATGAGGGTTGCAGTGATCAGGGAAGAAGACAAGTAAAACTTTGGACACACTGAGTTGAAGGTATGAGAGGGCTAGCCAGGTGAGCAGGTGGGATGAACTGTCACAAATCTGGGTCTAGTGTTCTGGTAACAGGCTGGAGATCCAGATTTGAGTATCACTAGTTTACTTCATATACCCAAACAACTATGGAGGGAACATACACAATAGAAAATAAAACCCAATTTACAAAGAAAATAACATCCTTGGCAATAAACATGGCAAGCAATGCACAAGACCTCTATAAAGGAAATTCTAAAACACTCCTGAAAGACTTGAAAGTAGACATGAATGAATGAAAAGACACTCTTTGCTATTAAATAGGATGACTCAACACCATAAAGATGTCAGTTTTCTTTAACTTATAACAGACTTAAACCTAAGGCATGAAAGCATACGAATTCTAGAAAAAAATGTTGGAAAAACTCTTATAGACATCTGCCTAGACAAAGAATTTATGAAGAAGAACCCAAAAGCAATCACAGTGACAACAAAAATAAATAAATGGGACCTGATCAAATTAAAAAGCTTCTGCACAGCCAAGGAAACAAGCATTAGAGCGAATAGACAACCTGCAGAATGGGAGAAAATATTTGTATGCTATATATCTGACAAAGGGCTGATAACCAGAATCTATAAATAACTCAGGCAAATCAGCAAGAAAAAAACATGAAACAACCCCATTAAAAAGTGGGCAAAAGAATGAACAGAAACTTTTCAAAAGAAGATAGACTAATGACCAACAAACATATGAAAAAATGCTCAACATCTCTAATCATCAGGGAAATGCAAATCAAAACCACAATGAGATATTACTTAATTCCAGTAAGAATGGCTTTTATCAAAAAGTCCCAAAATAACAAATGTTGGTGTGGATGTGGAGAGACAGAAACACTCATACACTGCTGGTGGGACTGCAAACTAGTACAACCTCTATGGAAAGGAGTATGGAGAAACCTCAAAGAACTAAAAGTAGAACTACCATTTGATCCAGCGATCCCAATGCTGGGCATCTACCCAAAGGAAAAAAAAGACATTCTATAAAAAAGACATCTTCACTGGAATGTTTATAGCAGCACAGTTCACAATTGCAAAGATGTGGAAACAACCCAAGTGCCCATCAATACATGAGTGGATTAATAAAATGTGGTATATGTATACTATGGAGTACTACTCAGCCACCAAAAACAATGGTCAACTAGCACCTCTTGTATTAATCTGGATGGAACTGGAGCCCATTCTTCTAAGTGATGTATCCCAAGAATGGAAAAACAAACATCACATGTACTCACCATTAAATTGGTACTAATTGATCAACACTTATGTGTACATATGGAAGTAACATTCATTGGGGATCGGGCAGGTGGAAGCGAGTAGAAGGGGATGGATAAATTTACACCCAATGAGTGTGGTGCATGCTGTCTGGGGGATGGGCATGCTTGTAGTTTTGGCTTGGGTGGTGCAAAGGCAATTTATGTGACCAAAGCGTTTGTACCCCATAATATTCTGAAATAAAAAATTATAAATATCAAATGAAATCCCAATAAGCTTTTGAATGTCGCTGGACAAGTTGATACTAAATTTCTATGGAAGAAATAAGCATTCAAGAATAGCCAGGAAAACATACTATAGGACACTTCTGGTTGTGACCAGCATGGAGTAGCCTCATTTCCTCCCAGGTGCCTCTTTTTACAATTAAACAAACATGGACACATTGCACAACAATGTGAATATACTAAATAATACTGAACTGTACAGTTACAAATAGTTAAGACAGTAAATTTTATGTTGTATGTATTTTACTGCAATTAAAAGAGTTTAAAAAAGCAAACTACAGAAACAGACAAACAAAAAACCTGGACATAACATAACAAAGACTCTAGAAGGTACAAAGAAAAGGTGACCAACCTAGGGTCCTAGACTTGAGAAACAACACAGCAATAAGTTCCCTGAGTTTCCTTAATGACTCCCATATATTATATTCGGGGCAGGGCATTGCAGAAGCTTCCAACATGGAACTGCCAACAGGCACAGGCAAACAAACAAACAAAAAGCTCACAGGCAGGACACAGTTGAACTCAACACCATCAATCAACTATATATAACTGACATCAATATACTACTTCCTCCAACAACAGCAGATACACATACTTCTTAAGCTCACATAGAGCTCTGGGCCATAGAGTACACCTTAACAAATTTAAAGAAATCATACAATGTCCGTTCTCAGACCACAATGGAATCAAACTAGAAATCAATAAAAGAAAGATAACTGGAAAATCCCAAAACTCATGGAGATTAAACAGCATACTTCTAAATAACACATGGGTCAAGGAAGAAATCTCAAGAGAAATTTAAAATATATTTTGAACTAAATGAAAACAACTTATCAAACTTTGTGGAATGTGGCAAAAGCTGTGATAAGAGGGTAATTTATAGCTTTGAATGCAAATATTAAAAAAGAAGAAAGATCCAAAATCAATAATCTGAGTTTCATCCATAGGAAACTAGAAAAATAAGAGCAAATTAAATCCAAAGTAAGCAAAGGGAATAAATAACAAAAATTAGGGCAGAAATCAATGAAATTGAAACCAGGAAATCAAAAGAGAAAACCAGTTTTAAAAAGCTAGTTCTTTGAAAATATCTATAAAATTACAAGCCTCTAGCCAGGGTTAAGAAAAAAGAGAGAGGGCACACATTATTAATATCAGAAATAAAGAGGGGACATAATTATAGATCTCATGGAGACTAAAAGGATAATAAAAGAATATTATGAACAACTCTATGTTCACAAATTTAATAACCTAGATGAAATGAACCAGTTCTTTGAAAGACACTATCTGCCAAAACTCACATAAGACGAAATAGACAATCTGAATAGGCCTGTATCTATTAAAGAAATTGAATCAATAGTTAAAACCCTTCCCAAACAGAAAGTACCTGGCCCAGATGGGTTTGCTGGTGAATTTTATCAAACATTTAATAAAGAAATGATAACAATTCTCTATAATCTCTTTCACAGTATAAAAGCAGAGGGAATACTTCCTAACTCAATTTAATGAGGCCAACATCACCCTAATACTCAAACCAGACAAAGACATTACAAGAAAAGAAAACTATAGACCAATCTCCCGTGAACAAAGATGGAAAAATGCACAATATAATATTATCAAATCAAATCGAACAATGTGTAAAAAGAATTATACACCATGACCAAGGGGGATTTGTCCTAGGTATGCAAGGCTGATTAAACATTTTAAAATCAATTAACATAATCCATCACATCAGCAGGCTATAGAAGAAAAATCACATGATCATATCAATAAATACAAAATAAGCATTTAACAAAATCCAATACCCATTCATGATAAAAATCAGTATACTTGCAATTGAGGGGGACCTCCTCAACTTGATAAAGAATATCTACAAAAAAAGCATACTCAATGGTAAGAAACTAAAAGCTTTCCTACTATAATTGGGAACAAGATAAGGATGTCCCCTCTCACCATACCTTTTCAACATTGTCTCAGAGTCCTAGGTAATGTAGTAAGAGAAGAAAAGGAAATAAAAGGTATATGGATTGGGAAGGAAGAAATAAAACTGTCTTTATTTGCAGATGACATGGTCATCTACATAGAAAATCTGAAAGAATTAAAAAAAAAAAAAACAACCTCCAGGAACTAATTAGTGATTATAGCAAGGTTGCAGGATACAAGGTTAATATACAAAAGTCAATCACTTTATTATATACTGGCAATGAACAAGTGGAGTTTCAAATTTAAAAAATTCCACAATACTACTTACGTTAGCAACCAAAAATGAAATACTTAGGTATAAATCTAAGAAAATATGTACAAGATCTATATGAATAAAACTATAAAATTTTGATGAAAAAATCAAAGAAATAAATGGAGAGACATTTCACATGCATTAATAGGAAGACTCAATAATGTCAAGAAGTCAGTTCTTCCCAACTTGATCTATAGATTCAGTGAAATCTCCATCAAAATCCCAGGAAGTTCTTTTGTGGATATCAACAAACTGATTCTAAAGTTTATGTGGAGAGGTAAAAGATGGAGAATAGTCAGCACAATATTGAAGGAGAAGAACAGAGTTGGAGGACTGACACTACCTGACCTCAAAACTTACTATAAAGATACAGTAATCAAGACAATGTGGTATTGGTGAAAAAACAGACAAATAGGTCAATGGAACAGAATAGAGAGTCCACAAACATACCCAGAGAAGTACAGTCAACTGTTCTTTGACAAAGGAGCAAAGGCAATACAAAGGAGCAAAGATGGTCTTTTCAACAATTAGTTTTGGAACAACTGGACACCCACATGCAAAAAATGAAACTAGACGCAGACCTTATACCTTCAGCAAAAATTAACTCAAAATGAATCATAGACCTAAATGTAAAACACAAAATTATAAAACCCCTGGGAAGATAACATAGGAAAAAACCTAGATGACCTTGGGGTATGGCAATGACTTTTTAGATACAACACTAAAGACACAAACCATGAAATAAAGAATTGATAAGCTAGACTTCATTAAAATTAAAAACTTTGGCTCTGTGAAAGACAACATCAAGAGAATGAAAAGACGAGCCATGGAGTGGGAGAAAATATTTACAAAAGACACCTCAGATAAGGGACTGCTATCCAAAATAGACAAAAAACCTTAAAACTCAACAATAAGGAGGCAATCAACCCTATTAAAAATGGGCCAAAGGCCTGAACAGACAACTCACAAAAGAAGACATACAGATAGCAAATAAGCATATGAGAAGATGCTCCACATAATATGTCCAGGTAAATACAAATTAGAACAATTAGATACCACTACAGACCTATTAGAATGGTCAAAATCTGGAACACTGACTGATCACACTAAGTACTGGTGAGGATGTAGAGCAAGAGGAACTCTAATTCACTGCTGGTGGGAACACAAAATGGAACAGTCACTTTAGAAGACATTTTGGCAGGTTCTCACAAAACTTAACATACTCTTACCATATGATGCAGCAATTGTGCTCTTTGGTATTTACCTAAAGGAGCTGAAAACTTATGTGGGCACAAAAACCTACACAGGGATGTTTATAACAGCTTTATTCATAATTGCCAAAAATTGGAAACAACCAAGATGTCCTTCAGTAGGTGAATGAACAAATAAACTTTGATACATCCAGACAATGGGCTATTATTCAGTACTAAAAAGAAATGAACTATCAAACCATGACAAGACAAGGAGAAACATTAAATGCATGTAACTAAATGAAAGAAGCCAGTCTGCAAAGGCTACATATTATATGATTCTGACAATATGACAGTCTGGAAAAGGCAAAACTTTGGAGATAGTAAAAGATCAGTGGTTTCCAGGGGTTGGGGCAGGGAGGGATGAATAGACAGAGCACAGAGGATTTTTAAGGCAGTGAAACTATCCTGTATGATACTATAATTATGGATACATGTCATCATACATTTGTTCAAACCCATAGAATATACAACACCAAGAGTGAACCCTAATGTAAACTATGGACTTTGGGTGATTATGATATGTCAGTGTAGGCTCATCAATTGTAACAAACATATCATTCTAGTGGGGGAATGTGGGTAATGGGGGGGGCTGTGCATATGTGGGAGCAGGGGGAATGTGGAAACAATGTAGCATTCTTTCAATTTTGCTGTGAACTTACAACTGCTCTAAAAAATAAAGCCTTAAAAAAACTGTGCTGAGAAACACTTTCCCCCTTGTCAAAGGACTGTGAAAAAGGTGGCTTAAATTTCTGAAAATACCCATCCTACTTCAGTCAACACCAACAGAAAACCATGCCCTTCCTGTGGTTTCAGCCTTGCAGAGTGGGAAGATGATATTCCACCTCACCTCATCTCCAAGCCTCTCGTAAGCAGATGGCAGAACTCTGATTTCCCTGCCCAGGGGTGTCAGGAGTCCAGGAACACTCCCATTCTCCCATCAGAGTAGTGTCAGAAAGGTCAGGAGGGGAACCAAACCCTCACCCACATCTGGCAGACTTACTGAGGTAGTGTGAGATGGGGCTACTCAGCACTAGACCTCACCAAGTACCCCTCTCCCTAAGTATTAGTGAGGTTAATTGGAAAGCTTTACTTTCCCACCATCCAGTCATTCAAGTTGGAGATGGTCAACACCCCACTTTCCACCCAAACACCAGTGTCAGTAAAGACCAGTGGGAGCCAGATCTCCATACTCTCACCTAGTAGCAACGAAACTGAATGAGAAAGAGTGAGGCAGGGCTAGGCTGCACCCTTGCTCCTTCCTTTTCACCTGCTGTCAGCTGGACCCAGCAGGGATCCGAGATTCCCCCTTCATCTTGCAACAAAAAGGCAATATGGATTAGCCCTCTATTTCCCTCTTCCCCATCAGGGTCTAGTGGGGAACGGAGCTTACATTCCACTCAGGGGCAACAAGGCAGAGCAAGTTAGCTCCCCACTTTCCCTGGGAAGGTCTCAGCAGAGCCAAGGGGAAAACCAAACCTCCACCCATCCATCAGCAATGCAGCTGTGTCAGTCAGTGCTCTACTTTTGCCAGGGTAGTGCAGTGGGACCCAGCAAGAAACTGAACCATGTATCCACATGGCCTTTAAATTACTCCTTAACACAGAGACTGCCTGCTAAAAAGTAAGATTGAATACCATCCAAAGTCTTAAAATATAATATGCAAAATGTCTAGAGTATGATAAAAAATCACTCACCATACCAAGAACCAAGAAAATCATATCATGAATGAGTAAAGATGATCAACAGACTTCAACACCAAGATGATTCAGATATTGGAATTATTTGATGAAAATATTAAATCAGTCATCATAAAAATGTTCAACAAAGAATTACAAATATACTTAAATTAACAAAATAGAAAAATCTCAGCAAAGAAATATGTTATAAAAAATAACCAAATGTAAATTATAGAACTGAAAAAACACAATCACAAAAATAAAATAACTCACTGGATGCGCCAATTAGTAGAGTGGAGATGAGAGAAGATAGAATTAATGAACTTGAGGACACATCAATAGAATTTACCCAATCTGAATAACAGAAAGAAAGTAATCTAAAAAAATAAAAAAGAAGAAGAAGAAGGGGCTCAGAGGCCTGTGGGACAATAACAAATGATCCAATGTGTGTAAAGAAAATTAGTCCAAGAAATAAATTGCTGAAAATTTTCAAAATTTATGAAAACCATAAACCTACAGATTGAAGAATCTGAGAGATCAAAACAGGATGAATTCAAAGAAATCCATGCCAAAACACATCATAATTAAACTTCTGAAAATTAAAGACGGAGAAAAAAATCTGGAGAGCAACCAGACAATAATGACACATTACTCAAAGAAGAACACCAATTCAAATGACAAGGGATTTTTTCTGCAGGAACCATGGAGTACAGAAGGAAGTGGCACTACATTTTTCAAGTGCTGAAAAAAAAGAACTGTCAGCTCCAAATTGCATATCTGGCAAAAATATCCTTCAGTAGGTGAAGGGGAAATCAAGATATTCTCAGATAAAGAAAAACTAAAAGATGTTATTGCTAATAATCCTACCCTTAAAAAATGCCTAAAGGAAGTTCTCTAAACAGAAATGAAATGATAACAGAAAAAGATTAAAACTTCATACAGCAAAGAAGAAATTCAGAATAGGTAAAAAAAATAGTGGTAAGAATAATAAACTATTCTTTTCATGAGTTTCTTAAATCATATTTTTGATGGATGAAGCAAAAATTATAACACCATCTCATCTGATACCCAATATGTATAGAGGAATTACTTAAGATGCCTATATTTTAAAAGTAGGTTGGGTAAAAGGACTTAAATAGAAGTAAAATTTCTACACTTCAATCAAACTGATAAAATGTAGACTGTAGATTACGATACATTACTTATGTACACTGTAATACCTTGAGCAACCATTGAGAAAACTATACATGTGATATACTAAAAGACATAAAATATAAATCCAGATGAAATCCTAAAATATGGTTAAGTAAAGCATGGGAATGCAAGAAAAGAGAAATAGAGGAAGGAACAAGAGCCAGAGGAAGCAAAGAGTAAACAAATAATAAAATAGCAGACTTAAGCCAGAACGTATCAACAATTACCTTACATTTATATGGGTTAAACACACTAATTAAAAGACAGAAGTTGGCAGAGTAAATTAAAAAAAGTCCCAGCTATATTCTATTACAAGATATTCCAAATGCAATAGTATAGGTAAGTTGAAAGTAAAAAGAGAGAAAAAGATGTACCATGCAATTATTAATTTTAAAAAAGCAGTAGTAGCTATATCAATATCAGAAAAAGACCTCAGAGTAAAGAAAACTCTTGGAGAAAGACATTACATAATAATAAAATAAGCAATCCACCAGGAAAACATAATGATCTTAAATGTACACACGCCAAATAATAGAGTCTCAAAACACATGAAGCAAAAACTGAGAAAGATAAAGGAGAAATAGACAAATCCACAATTATAGTTGGGGACATCAGCACCCTGCTCTCAGCAATAGATACAACTACTAGATAGAATTAGCAAAGATGAAGAACTCAATACTTCATCAACTAACAGGATCTAGATGACATTGTAGAGCTCTCCACCCAACAATAGCAGATTACACTTTTGTTTCAAGTGTCCATAGAACATATACTAAGATAGGCCATATCCTGGGCCCTAAAGCATACCTCTATAAATTTATAAGAATTGAAATCACATAATGTATGTTCTCTAATCACACCAGAAATCAATAATAGAAATCCAGAAAATCTCCAAACACTTGGAAATCAAACAACACACTTCTAAACCATAGGTCAAAGAGGAAATCTCAAAGAAAATTTAAAAATGCATTGAATTGAATGAAAATGAAAGCATGAGTTATAAAAATATGTGGGACACAGCTAAAGCAGTATCGATAGGGAAATGTATAGCACTAAAATGCATTAGAAAAGAGGAAAGGTCTCAAATTAATATCTAAGCTAAATCAATAACCTAAGCTTATACCTCAAGAATCTAAGAAGTGCAAAATAAACCCAAAGTAGCAGAAGGCAAAAAATAATAAACATAAGATTAAAATGAATAGAATCCAAAACAGAAAACAATAGAGAAAAATCAATGAAACAAAAAGCTAGTTCTTTGGAGAGACCAATAAAATTGATCTCTAGCAAGACCAAAAACAGAAAAGATACAAATTACCAATATCAGAAATGAAACAGGGAATATCATTTACAGATCTGATAGACATCAAAAGAATAATAAGGGAATATTACCAAAACATTACACATATAAATTTGACAACTTACATGGACCAATTTCTTGCACACCACAAACTCCCAATCATTTCAATAGCTCTATCACTATAAAGGAAGTTGAATTCATAATTTAAATACTCTCCCCCAAAATCTACAGAGCTAGATGGTTTTATTGGAGAATTCTACCAAATATTAAAGAAAAATTAATACCAATTCTACACATTCTCTTCAAGAAAATAGAAGAGGAGTGAACACTTCTCAACGCATTTTATGAAATTAATATTACCCTGATATGAAAATCAGAAAAACACAGTACAAAAGTAAAACTACAGACCCAAACTGCTCACGAATATACATGCAATTATTAAAAAATTATTATGTAAGTACTACAACTTATACAATATGAAATATTTAATCCAAATTACCCTACAACTTTTAAGGAAATGAATTTTTAGTTAACCACTCAAAATTTCCAGACCTAGGTGGTTTCACTGGAGAATTTTATCAGATGTTAAGAAGCATTAGTACCAATTTTGCACAATCTCTTCCAGAAGGTAGAAGAGGCAGGAAGACTTTCCAACTCATTTTATGACTCTGATACCAAAAAAATACAAAGACAGTACAGAAAAAAAAATTACAAATTAATATCTTTCATTAACTTAAATTTTAAAAATCAACAAAACATTAGCGAATCTAATCCAGGAATATATTAAAAAATATACCATAATCAAGTGGAGTTTATCCCAGGATTGCAAGGTTCGTTCACCATTTGTAAGTTAATCTATAATTATCCACAATATTAACGGGTTACAAAAGAAAAATCACATGATCATATCAATTGATGCAGAAAAAGCATTAACCAAATTCAACATCCAATCATAATAAAAACTCTCAGAAAACAAGGAATGAAAGAGAACTTCCTCAATTTCATAAACAGCATCTACAAAAACTCTACAGATAACATTAGGAGGAGCAGAGATTGGTTCCAGGACCCCTCATATATACCAAAATCCGTGCATATTCAAGCCCTGCAGTTGGCCCTGCAAAACTCATGTATATGAAAAGTCAGCCAACATTTTCCTCTAGAATTCTAATAGTTTCACACCTAAGGTTCAAGTCTGTTACCCAGCGTGAGCTGACTTTTGTGAGAGGTGAAAGGTGGGGCTGTTTCAGTCTTCTACATGTGGCTATCCAGTTTTCTCAGAACCATTTATTGAATAAGGATTCTTTTCCCCGATGTATTTTTTGTCTGCTTTGTCAAAGATTAGATGGCTATATGAGGATGGTTTTA
>VBSM01002350.1:521023-538354 GCA_008086735.1 Cheirogaleus medius | reverse complement strand
GATCAACACATAAGTGGACATATAGGAATAACATCTATTGGGTGTCAGGCAGGTCGGGGGGGAGGAAATGGGTATACACATACATAAGGAGTGTGATGTGCACCAACTGGGGGATGGACACGCTTGAAACTCTGACTTGAGAGGGGACGGGGGCAAGGGAAATATACGTAACCTTAACATTTGTACCCCCATAATATTCCGGAAAAAATTAAAAAAGGAAAAAAAAAATAAAAATCAGCCCTCCATATACACATTTCAAATCCCATGAATACTGTATTTTTGATTTGCCTTTGGTTGAGAAAAATCTGCATGTAAGTGGATCTGCATAGTTCAAATCCAATTTGTTCAAGAGTCAACTGTACTTAATGGAGAGAAACTGAATGTTTTCACTCTAAAACTGGTAACAAGGCAAGGATGTCTGCTCTCACCACTGCTATTCAATAAAGTACTTATAGTTTTAGTTAGCATAGTAAGACAAGAAAATGAAATAAAAGATATACAGATCAAAAAGGATGAAATACATCTATCCCTATTTACAAATAACATGATAGTTTACATGAAAATCCAAAATAATCAACAAAACAACTAGAACTACTGAGTTCAGAAAAGCTGCAGGATATAAAACCAGCACATAAAAATTGATCAAATTTTTATATACTAACAACAAACATTTTGAAACTGAAATTAAAAACACAGTGCCACACTGGCAAGAAAATCAATGTGTAGATCAATTGCATAGAATTGAGAGCCAAGAAATAAATCTTGCATTTATGGTCAATTGATTTTTAACAAGGGTGCCTAGACAATTCAATGTGAAAATAGTAGTCTTCAACAAATGGTGCCGGGACAAGTAAATATCCACATGCAAAAGAGTGATGTTGGACCCCTTTTTCACTATATGCAAAAATGGGCAACTGATCCGAATAGAAATCTTTCTAAAGAATACATACAAATGTCCAACAGATATGTGAAAAGGTGTTCAACATCAATAATGGTCAGGGGAATGCAAGTTAAAACCACAATGAGATATCACCTCACACAAGTTAGGATGGCTATTATCAAAGAGATAAGAGACAACAAGTGTTGATGAGGATGTAGAGAAAAGGGAACCCTTGTACAATGTTGGTGGTATTGAAAATTGTTATAGTCATTATGGAAAACAGTATGAAGGTTCCTCAAAAAGTAGAACTACCATACCATCCAGTAGTCCCACTACTGACTATATAGCCAAGAGAAATTATACCACTATCTCAAAGAGATATCTGTACTGCCATGTTCATTGCATCATTATTCATAACTGCCAAAATAAGGAAACAACCTCTGTCCATTGACACATGAATGGATGAAGAAAATATGTGTATGTATGTATATGTAGACCCTTGAATGACATAGGTTTGAACCACACGGGTCCACTTATACACAAATTTTTTCAATAATGATATTTGAAAACTTTTTGGAGATTTGCAACAATTTGAAAAAACTCACAGATGAACCATGCAGCCTAGAAACATAAAAAAATTAAGAAAAAATTAGGCATGCCATGCATAAAATATATGTAGATAATAGTGTATTTTATCATTTGCTACCATAAATTACACACAAAGCTATTATAAAAAGCTAAAATTTATCAAAACTTATACACAAACAGACTGTACATGGCACCATTCACAGTTGAGTAATGTAAACAAATCATAACAATATAAAATTAACTGTAGTATGTACTGTTCTACTGTAATAATTTCATAACCACCTCCTGTTTCTATTGTGGTGAGTTCAAGTGTTGTATTGCTTAAAACACCATGTAACACTAATCATTGTCCCATGAGCAGTTCATCTCTGCAATAAATTGCTGTTGCAGTAAAAAGTGATCTCTCACAGTTCTTGTGTATTTTTCATCGTGTTTAGTGCAATACCATAAAACTTGAATAACGTGATGGGACCCATAGAAATGCCACTAGTGATGCTGGCCATGATCCCAAGAAGCAGAAAAAAGTCATGACATTACACGAAAATGTTGAAGTGCTTGGTATGTACCGTAGCTTGAGGTCTGCAGCTGTGGTTTCCCACCAGTTCAAGATAATGAATCCAATGCAGTGGACCATGGTAAATAAAAGAAAAGGAAATTCATGAAGTTGTTGGTGCAGCTATGCCAGCAGGTGCAAAAACCTTGTACTTTTGGTGAGATACTGTTTTATCTCCTATTGAAAATGCAGCTTTTATGTGGGTGCAGAATGGCTGTAAGAAAGGCATACCTATATACTCTAAGATAATTCTAAAAAAAAGTGAAGTCATTATATGATAACTAAAAAGCAAAAGGAAGGTGAAGGATATAATGCTGGAGAATTTAATGCCAGTGAAGGATGGTTTGATAATTTTATAAAGAGGTTTGGCTTTAAAAATGTCAAGATAACAGAAGCAGCTTGTGCCAAGCAGGAGGCAGCAGATGAGTTCCCAGACATCATTAAGAAAATCATTGAAGAGAAAGGATATCTGCCTGAACAGGTTTTTAATGGAGAGGAAAGTGCCCTATTCTGGATAAAAAATGCCACAAAGAACATTTATTAGTAAGGAAGAGAAGTGCGCACCAGGATTTAAGGCAGGAAGGGATAGGCTAACTCTACCTTTTGTGCAAATGAAGGTGGGGTTTATGATCAGGACTGCTCTTGTCTATAAAGCTGCTAACCCCTGAACCTTGAAAGGAAAAGATAAACAGCAGCTGCATCTTTTCGTTGTAGAACAAGAAGGTCTGGACAATGAAAACCCTTTTCCTGGGTTAGTTCCATTGATGCTTTGTCACTGAAGTCAAGAAGTGCCTTGCCAGTAAAGGACCGCCTTTTAAAGTCCTTTTGATATCAGACAATGTCCCTGGCCACCCAGAACCCCATGAGTTCAACACCAAAGGCATCAAAGTGGTCTACTTGCCCCCAAACACAACGTATCTAATTCAGCCTTAGATCAAAGCGTCATAAGGATCTTTAAGGCTCACTACACACGGTGCTCTATGAAAAAGACTGTGGATGCTGCGGAAGAAACCCCGATAGAGAGAACATCACGGAAGTCTGGAAGGATTACACCATTGAAGATGCCACCATTACTATAGAAAAAGTTGTGAAAGCCATCAAGCCTGAAACAATAAATTCCTGCTGGAGAAAAAGGTGTCCAGATGTTGTGCAAGACTTCACCAGATTTATAACAGAGCCAAACAAGGAAATCATGAAAGAGATTGCGGATATGGCAAAAAAACAAACAAACAAAAAACAAAAAAATTAAAACGTGGGGGTGAAGGTTTTCAAGATATGGATCGTAGGGGAATTCAAGAGCTATTAATAATAGGCACCACACCAGAGGAATTAACAGAAGATGGCTTGATGGAGATGAGTGCTTCTGAACCAGTGCCAGATAATGAGGGAGAAGACATAAAAGAAGCAGTGCCAGAAAACAAATTGACATTAGACAATCTGGCAGAAGGATTCTGATTATTCAAGCTGCTTTGGACTTCTTTTATAACATGGACTCTTCTATGATAGCACTACAACTAAAGCACTACAACTAAAGAAAAAGTGGTGGGAGAAGGATTGGTACCATATAGAAATGTTTTTAGAGAAATGAAAAAGCAAAAAAGTCAGACAGAAATTATTAATATGATGTATTTCTGTAAAGTTACACTGAGCGTGCCTGCCTCTCCACCTCCTTTTCCACTTCCTCCACATCTCCTGAGTCTGTCACCCCTGAGACAGCAAGAACAACCCCTCCTCTTCCTCCTCCTCCTTAGCCCACTCAATGTAAAGACGATGAGGATGAAGACCTTTATGATGATCCACTTCTACTTAATGAGTAGTGAATATGTTATTTCTTCCTTATGATTTTCTTAATAATATTTTCGTTTCTCTAGCTTACTTTATTGTAAGAACATAGTATATAACACACATAACACAAAAAATACGGGTTAATCAACTGTTTATATTATTGGTAAGGCTTCTGGTCAATAGTAGGCTATTAGTAGTTAAGTTTTGGGGGAGTCAAAAGTTATATGTGTATTTTTGTCTGCACAGGGGTTTGTGCCCCCAACCCGTGTTGTTCAAGGGTCAAGTGTGTGTGCGTGTGTGTGTGTGTATTTAGGAGGGAGAGGAGAGAGAGAGACAGAGAAAGAGAAAGAGCGAGAGAGAGAGGGAGAGTATTATTCAGTTATAAAAAAAAGAAGAAAATCCTGCCATTGTGACAACATGGATGAACTTGAAGGACCTGAAGTGAAATAAGCCAGAAACAGAAGACAAATACTGTATGGTTTCACCTGTACATGAAATTTTTAAAAGTTGAACTCTTAGAAGCAGAGAGTAGAATGGTGGTTTCCAAGGGCTGGAGGTTGGGGGGAAATGGGGAGATGTTGGCCAAAGGGTACAAACTTTTAGTTACAAGATGAGTAAGTTCCGAGGATCTAATATACAGCACGGTGACTATAATTAACAATACTGTACTATTTTCTTGAAATTTGCTAAGACAGCAGATTTTAAGTGTCCTCACCACACACATATATACACAAAAAAATGTAACTATAGGTGGTATTGGATGTGTTAATTAATTTGATTATGGTAATCATTACATAGTGTATATGTATATCAAATCATGCTGTACACCTTGAATATACACAATTTTTATTTGTTAATCAAATATTTTACAATTAAGAAAACCTCAAGTGGAAGATAGACCTTTATACCTTTATACTTTCATACTACTTTATACTCATCAGAATGGCTATAATCAAAAAGACAGAAAATTACAAGTGTTGGCAATAACATGGAGAAATTGGAGCCCTTATATATTTTAGGTGAGATTGTTAAATGTCATAACTACTTTGGACACAGTGTGGCAGTTCCTCAAAATGTTAAACATAGTTATCATATGACCCAGAAATTCCACTCCTAGGTATATACCCAAGAGAAATGAAAGCACATGTCTATACAAAAACTTGTATGTGAATATTCATAGCAACATTATTCATAATACTCAAAAATTGATAACAACCCAAATTTCTATCAACTGATGAATGGAAAAACAAATTGTGGTATATCATAAATAATATATGGAATATTATCTGTCAATAAAAAGGAATGAAGTACTACATGGATGAAGCTTGAAAATATTATGCTAAGGGAAGGAAGTTAGTCATAAAAGGTTACCTACCGTATGACTTTATTTAATGGACAAACCCCAAATAAGCAAATCCATAGAGACGAAAAGCAGATTCATGGTAAGGGCTGGGGGTAAGGGAGAGTGGGGAATGGTTGCTAATAGATATATGATTTATTTTTGGGGTAAGTAAAATATTTTGAAATTAGATATTGGTGATATTTGCACAACTCTATAAATATGCTAAAAGCCATTGAACTGAACACTTTGGGTGAATTTTGTAGATTGTGAATTAAATCAATAAAATAATGTTTAAAAAACCCAGTACCATTTATAATTGCTGCAAAGAAAATGCAATGTTTAGACATTAAATCTAAGATAATATGTATAGGAGATCTGTATATAGAAAAGTACAAAATGCTTTTGAAAGAAATAAAGATCTAAATAAATGAGGTGACATACTGTGTTTATTGATTAGAAGACTCAACATAATAAAAATATTAATTCTCAAATTGACCTATAGGTTTAATATAATTCCTATCAAAATCCCAGCAAAGTTTTTTGTAGACATAGACAAGCTTATTCTAAAATTTATACAGAAAGGTAGAGGCCCTAGAATAAAACAATTTAGAGAAACAAGAAGTTGTTGAGAGACAACTATCTAGAATATATAAAGAAACAAGAATACAAGGGGAGGAGTGGATCCACCTGCTATTCAAATTTATTATAGGGCTACATTAATCAGGACCGTGTGGTATTGGCAGAGGGACAGACGCATAGATCAATGGAGCAGAATAAAAATCCCCAAAATAGATTCATACAGAAGTGCCCCACTAGTTTTTGATAAAGGTGCAAAAGGAATTCAATGAAGGAGGGATAGCTTTTTCAACAAATGTTGCTAGAGCCATTTAAGCATCCAGAGGCAAAAAAATTGAACCTCAAACTAAACCTCACACCTTATACCAAAATTAATTCAAAATGGATCACAGTCTTAAATGTAAAATGTATAACCATAAAACTTTGAAAAAAATGGAGAAAATCTTCAGGACCTAGGGCTTGCTAGAGTTCTTAGACTCAACAACAAAAATCTGATCCAAAAAATAATCTTTCTATGAAAGAACCTGGTAAGAGAATGGAAAGACAAGCTACAGACTGGGAGAAAATATTGCAAATTACATATTGGACAAAAGACAAGTATCTAGAATATGTAAAGAACTTTCAAAAGTTGTATAAAAAACAAGAAAAAAAATGCAAATAATCAAATTAGAAAATGGGCCAAAGTCATGAACAGACATTTCACGGAAGAGGATATACAGATGGCAAATTAGCTCCAGAAAATATGTTCCATCTCATTAGGCATTAGGGAAATGCAAATAAAATGACAGTGAGATATCACTGCACACCTGTGAGAACGGACCCCTCATATATTGTACTACACCACTATCAGAATTATGCTGAGTGAAAAAGGCTAATTTCAAGAGGTCACATGCTGTATGATTTAATTTATATATCATTTTCAAAATGACAAAATTGTAGGGATGGAGAACAGACTAGTGGTTGTCATGAGTTCGGAATTTGGGGTGGGGAAAAGCAAGAGGGAAGTGGGTTTGGTTATAAAAGAGCAACACAGAAGATTGAGGATCCTCGTGGTGATAGCACTGTTCTTTATCTTGACATGAATCTACACATTTGCTAAAACTGCTTTGAGTTAAATACCTATACACATGCACACAAATAAATATGTAAAATTGGTAAAATCCGAATGATGTGGATGGATTGTATCAATGTCAATGTCCTGGTTGTGATATTGTAATATGGTTATGCAAGTTGTTACTATTGGGGGAAACTGAGTGAAGGGTATGGGATCTCTCTTTTATTATTTCCTAAGACTGCATGTGAATCTACAATTATCTCAAAGTAAAAAGTTTTTAAAAATCACTATAAAGCCTCTATAATTAAAACAATGTGGTATTGGAGGAATAATAGACAAATCGACCAGTGTAATAAAATTTACATCCAGAAATAGACCTTAGTATATGTGAAAATTGAATAAATGATAAAGGTAACCTTTCAAATCACTGGGGCATAGATGAACATTTTAAGAAATGAAGCTGTGATAACTGGGTAGTCATTTGAAAAGAGATAAAGTAAGATCCATACCATACACTACACATAAGAATAAACTCCAAAATAATTAGGAATTTAAATGTAAAATATGACACTATAAAAACACTGGAAGAAAATTGGGTGAATTTCTCTTTAACCTGGGTGTGAGAAAAGGCTTTTTAACCGGGATTCAAAATCTGGATGTGATAAAAGAAAAGATTAATATTTGACTACACAAAAAACCTTTTGCATAGCAAAGAAAAACAACATCAAAAAATCAACAAACCAATTAAGAGAAATCACTTGCAATATATATCACAGATAAAAACTAATATCCCTAACACATAAAAACTCTTAAAATTGAGGATAAAAGACCAAAAACACAATGGAAAAAGAGAGAAAAGACATGAACAGATAATTCACGCGCACACACACAAAAAAATCAAAAAGGCTCTTAAGCATATGAAAGGATGTTCCAGGTCACTCATAATTAGAAAAATGCTAATTAAACTACACTGAGATACAGTTTCTCACCTATCAGATTTGCAAAAATTAAAAAGTAAAGCAAGCACTTTGTTGGTGAGGCATTAGGGAAAAAGACACTCTCATACATTGCTGATGGGAATGTAAACTGGTACAAGCTTTCTGGAGGGGAATTTGGCAATACCTAGCAAAACTACATTTGTGTTTGTTTGTTTGTTTGTTTGTTTATTTATTTATTTATTTATGAGATAGAGTCTCCCTCTGTCACCTAGGCTGGAGTGCAGTGGCATGATCATAGCTCACTGCAACCTTGAATTCCGGGGTTCAGGCCATCCTCCCACCTCAGCCTCCTCAGTAGCTGGGACTATGGGTACACACCACCACGCCTGGCTAATGTTTTTTAATTTAATTTTTTGTAGAGACAAGCTCTCACTATGTTGCCTAAGCTGGTCTTGAACTCCTGGCCTCAAGTGATCCTCCTGCCTCAGCCTCCCAAAGTGTTGGGATTACAGATGTGAGCCACCACACCCAACCTTACATTTGTGTTTACTTTTTGACACACCAATCCCACTTCTAGGAATTTACCCTGAAGATACATCTCGAACAGTATGAAAAAAAAAAAAATATATATATATATATACACACCAGGTTGTTCATTGAAGAGTTGTTTATAATTGCAAAATATTGGAAACAACCTAAATGCCTATACATAGGAGGGTAGTTGAATAATATGACACATTCACACAGTGCAGCACTATGCAGCTGTAATGAAAAAATGAGGATGATTTCTATGAACTGATATGGAGTAACTGCTAGGACATACTGCCAAGTAAAAAAGTAAAGCCCTTCATGTAACAAAGAAAGGAGTATAGGACAATACATAGATATCTGTTCATTTGCACAAAAAGAAACAGAGAAAAACTAATGAGGTGGTTACTTACAGAAGATGAATGCAATGAGATGGAAAGGATAGAAGTAATGGGAATTGTCACTTTTCTGAGGATTCTTTTCTGCGCAGTTCTATTAATAACTTTTGGAACTATGTTACTATTTCACATGCTCAAAAACAATTAAAATTAGCAAAGATGGGGGCGTTGGGGGGGGGGACAAAAGGAATCTAAACAGAAACAAGGGAACCAAACCATATTTAAATGACCTCACAGTGGGGACAAGGAGATGGAGAACTAGCCCAGGCAACTTTTTAACAGTGTTTGGATGATATAGTCTTACTAAACAAATATCGTATTCTAGTAAATAGGCTTCTTCATAGAGTCATGAGTTAGCAATTCTGAAACTACTTTCTGTGTATTCTAGGACTGAGGGAGTAAATACATTATGGATAGTAGCAGAGAGATTTCTCACTGTCTTAGGAGGGAGTTACAAATATGGAAAAAGGAAAGATAGAATGAATTTTGCTGTTGGATTAGAATTTGGATATATCAGTGTGAACTCATGGTTTTTAGATAAGTATGAATAAATAAATAGATTGAGAAATAGATATTACCAAAATAACAAAAAGAAAAAGAAATAAATATAGAAGTAAGATAATTAATTTTCTAGCTTTGTGGTCTGAGAAGGTCTAGTAGCAATGACATACCTGCAGAAACAAGCATATACCTAGTACCAGATCTTGGTTTCTAAATACCATTCTCCACTAAAAGCAGCCAGGGGTCCTTGGAAAAATGGCTGATTTTAGGGCTGAGGCAGGGAAAGTACGAGATAAACCTAGAACATCTTGTGCCAGAAAATAAGGCCATGCTCAGAGAATGATTAAGGGCATGTCAAAAAGACATAGGAGCCAGTTTGAAGACATTCCCACTGGCCAAACCTGGGACAATTTGAGAATCAAAATAAATAATGATAGTAAAGGACTATAACTTATTGAATAAAATAAGAATCCACAAGTCTATCTAATATAAATAATAAATAAATATAAATAAATGAATAAGCAAATAAGTGGGGGGAGAAGCTCTTTCTTATTGTAGAAAGTCAACTAATAAATACAGAAAAGATTATGGAATCAGAAATTCATTATTTGGCAACTGACATAATAGACTTGCCTCAGGCAAGAATCGTCAATGGATGCTAGTGAGTGAAAGTTTGAGGCAGGGGTGGGAAACCTCCAGCCTTCAGGTTCCCCACCCCCGGAGGAGTAATAGGATATTAACATAGCTTCAAAATATATTTATTCCCCTAAGATACTCATTAATTGCAAAAGGAAGAAATATAGGAACTTGACAGTGGAGAAACATGGCAGGCACCACCTTAACCAAGTGATCAAAGTGACCACCACCAGTAATGAGACATAGCGACCTCCTGTGCCTCCTGGAACAATGCACTGAGGGGAACACAACATCACTTCTTTGGTATTTCTGTCAACAGTACAGAACCCAGATCTAATCATGAGGGAACATCAGACAAATCCGAAATGAGGGACATGATGCAAAATAACTGGCAAGTACTCTTCAAAAATGTCAATACTACAAAACACAAAGACAGACTGAGAAATTCTTCCAGATTAAAGGAGACTAAAGAGACATAACAACTGAATGTGCCACATGATCCTGGATTTTCTTTTGCTATAAAGGACATTATTGGGACAATTGGCAAAATCTGAATGTTTTTAGATTAAGGCCTTTAGATAGATTAGTACCAATGTTAGCTTCCTGATTTTGATCAACATCCTGTGTTTATACAGGGGAATGTTTTCGGAATTTTTTTTTTTTTTTTTAGGAAATATACACTGAAGTGTTTTGGGATAAAAGAGTATCATGTCTGCAATTTGTTCTTATACAATTCAGAAAAAAAAGTGTGTCTGTGGTAGGGGGTGGTGGTAGATAAAACAAAGAGAATGTGGTAAAATGTTATTAATAACATTTGGAGAATTGGAGTGAAAGGTATTCAGAAGTTATTTGTATTACTCTTGCAACTATTCTGAAAGTCCAAATTTATGTCAAGTAAAATAATTAAATTATGAAAGGTTAGAAGTGAGCGATCAATTAACTTTCTAGGGAGAAAGTATAGAGAGCAGATAGTAAAATCCCGAGGGTCACCTCTTAGAAAATGCTCACAGTTGATGGATGAGTTTCTAAGAGGCAATGGGACAGGAGTCTCCAGGCACATGCAGGCATTCAAGAAATGATCACTTTTATTTTGATAAACTTTCAAGTCAAAACTGGAGCCCTCCTTCTGACAAAGTACCCATTACTAATGCTCCTTAAACCTCTGCTCAGTGTGGCAGACACCAGCTGGTCCATTGAACTCCCTTCTCACTCAGAACCTAGTCCACAAAGAAGAAAAACTGAGAACTAGAGGACTTCTTTCAGGTAGACACTTTGGAGGATGGATGGATAGACAGGTAGATACATGAGCATTAAGATGTAAAAGGCTACTAAATATCCATGATGAAAGACTTATGCAAATTAATGATGCATAATTAGTTATTTTTAATAATTTCAGCCCATTCAGCAAAGAAAGCACCCTACAAAGTACAGTTTATCAGGGACATACTAAAATGAAAACATTTAACCTGAAGTGTCTCATTAATGTACTGTCCAATATGGTAGTTACTAGCCAGATGTGGCTATTGAGCACTTAAAATGTGGCTAGTCCAAATTGAGATGTGCTGTAAATGGAAAATACACATGGGAATGTAAAGATTTAACATGATTAAAAGCAATGTACAATATCTTATTAATTTTTGTTAATTACACCTTCAAATAATATTTTAGATGTATTAGGTCAAATAAAATATATTATTCAAATTAGTTTCATCTGCTTCTTTTTAAATGTGGCCACTATAAAATTTAAAATTACACATGTGCCTTGCATTTGTGGTTCACATTGTATTTCTATTAGATAGAAAATGCACACAGTTGATAGGTGAGTTTCTAAGAGGCAATGGCCTAATTGATAAACGGTTTTGTAAGTTTTTGCTCAAATCTCACCTTCTTGGTGAAGTCCTTGCTGTCCATTCTATTTAAAATTGCACTCTTCCCCACCATTTCCCAACTCCCTTCCTTGATTTATTTTGCTTCAAGGCACTTGTCACCTTGGACATACTATTAATAAATGTTTTAATTATTAATCTTGTCTATCAGTGGTCTCCTTCACTAGACAATCTTTCACGAGGTTTTTTTTCTCTGTTTTTCTCACTCTTATATCCCTGAAACATCATTAATTTGCACAAGCTTTTTTTACTTTGGGTATGTAGTAGCCTTTTACATCCTAACTCTTATATATCTATTTGTCCTTCCTTTTATCCATCCATGCATCCATCCATTCTCCAACAGTGCCTGGCACATAGTAGACACACATAAATCTTTGCAGAATCCATTTTTCAAAATAACTTTTGATGAGCTCCTGAACAGACTGGTACCCAAGTCCCAGTTTTGTATTGCATCAGGCTCTAGTTTCATCCTGCTCCCTTTCCCAATGTCCATTCCTTTGCCATTGCCCAAATGCCAGCCCCACCATCTGAGAGCATCCACAGGAAAGAGAAGGGTCTTGGGCAATGCCCTACTTGCCCACCTTCCTTCTTGCCTTGATTTCAAAGCCAAAGCTTTTAACAAATACGAATGAGGTGGAGGGAATATACATTTCTCCAAAAGGCTGACAGCCATCAGGAATTATGCAGGCAGAGAAACACATACACTTAAAAGTGTTCATCTATTTCATTTTTTTTGGCTTATCTGTCTACCCACCTTTGTCTGAAACATCACTGAATATTGCCTCTAGAAAGGATTTAAAGGTCATATACTCTACTGGTCAAGTCACATCTTCCAAATATAACAATCCAACATAAAAAGAGGAAATTCCCAGAAAGCCCCTTTAGGTCAGCCCCCTCTTTGTAGTAATGGGAACCATGAGGCCCAGAGAGGGGAAGGGACCTGCTCAAAGTCACACAGTGAGGCAATAGAGCTGAGCTTGGCACCCAGGCTGTCTTCCTCCCAGACCATCGTCTCCCTGTCTCTGTATCCCCATATGGTCCGGTTACAGGACAGAGGAGGGGGTGGCTGGGCATCAGATAAGAGGTAGCTGGGCTGGAGCCAAGCAATTAAGTCGCAGAGCTGGTGGCTGTACGGGGATGAGCTGGGTGCATTTTATAAGCATCCCATAAGCTGTAGATGGCTAACACATTTATGTGATTAAAAAACCAAAATAATGTAGAGTACTCTCAGTGCAAACAATCAAGAAACTAAAAGCTTCTTTTAGACAAGACAAACTGTTACTCATTACAAAAATAAGAGTGGGGTGCCTTGGGTTTATTTTTTCTTTTGCATAATGAAAATTAGCAAATATGAAGTCAAACCTAAAACAGCCAATCTGTTTAAAAGAAAATAATTTCAAATAACAAATAATTTCAAATAATTTCAAATTTCAAATAATTTCAAATTTCAAATAATTTCAAATAACAGGCCCCCAAGGATTACTCCACATTATTCAAAGAATCTCTTTTATTTTAAATTAGGTATTGGTACAAGACCAACAAAATTAAATATTTACTGTTAGCAGAGAACAACTCTCAGATGTTGAGAGCAGGGCTGGGGGTCAAAAATTCCTTTCTGATAAGTTACTATTTGATAGCTAGAAATCAAAACCACTCAGCTGTATATTCTGCTGATTGCAGGCCCATAAGAAGCCTGGATGCCTCTTCTGTAAGGGCCTGGGAAGCATGGGTGGTACAGGCAGTGGGCTGCAAGCTGGGCTTCTGGGTCTTGGACAGCTCAGCTTCTAGCAACTTGCTGGGGAAGCCTGAGCAAGCGTGTTTTGTTCCTCTAGCTGTGGCATCCTCATGTGTAAAAGGAATGGTCTCTAAGGGAATTTCCAATTTTTCTATCCTTTGGTCCTAGATAAATACATAACTCTTTATCCCTGTAATATGCTAAAATAAAACAAATTTAAAAAAAAACATAACTCTTTGTCTTTAGCCAAAAGTTCTAGAATTGCTATCATTTATAGAACGGTTGCAGTCCCCACCTACCCAAACAAAAATAAAACTTCCATGCTTTCAAGTCTCTGGTAATTTCATGAAGAACAAATTATTACTTATCTTTTTCATATATTTTAAGTAACTTAGAGTTTAACTTGCTACTAGAGAATCACGGACTATCAGAGCTGGAGGAGAGCTTTGGGTTCCCCTAATCCATTCCTTCCTTGTGCAGATGGGGAAACTTGAGGCCCATAAAAGGGAAATGATTTGTCCGAAGTTCCATGGCTAGCTGGTATCAGAGCTGGACCTGGAGCACGTGCTGGCAGACCCCCAGGTGGATGTTCTTCCCACTAAAGCACCATGGACTCCCCCCAACTCAGAAAGCGGGTCCCAAACAGTGAATCTTCTAAAGCGCAACTGTCAAATGTCAAACGTTTCAATTTGCAAGCCACTATTGTTTTGTTTGATTATGTGGTGGTGCCTAAAATTGCTGAGTAGCATCTGCTTTCCAGTGACTTGCAGATTCTGTCCCTTCCAGATTAATTGTACTAAACACTCATTTTCAACATGATCTCCACTGAACTACCCCTGGCAAATTGGGTTGGTTTAACAAAAAAACAACAACAAAAAAGAACGAGTTGGGGGACAACACCTCAATCTGTTTGCAAGCCAATCAAAGCAAAACAGTACTCCTCTCTTTACAAAGGAGAGAAAAAGCCCAAGCTCCTAGCAACACATTCCCTTCCAAAAGGGTCCTAAAATTCATGTGGGGGAGCGGGAAGGGACTAAACAGCTCTACAAGCTGTGGCTCCCTTGCCTCTGGAACTGCATAGCAACAGGCTCAGCAAGGCCGGGATCTTCCTCTGAGGGTTCAAAGGGCTTTCTAACCCTGCTATTTACTCTCTAGGGCTGTCTTTGAGGACGTGAGCGTTCAATAGGGGCTGGTTAATATGATGACAGGTTTGTGTTTTTAAGAGACGTGAAAAGACACTATTGGGAGGAGCTAGACACAGAACCTGGAGAGTGCACAGACGAACAAGGGCCAAGGACATGTCTTCATGACTTATCATATGACCTTGGGCCAGTACGGCTCCTCTCTGGGCTTCAGTTTTCCCATATGTGATATATGAGCCCTTCTGGCCTTGCCATGGGAAGCCTTTCCACACTTCAAGGTTGGGTGAGGAAGGTGGAGGAGGGCTGTCTGCATTCAGTCCAGCCAGCCTCTTCCCTCCGGAGAAGAACCCCCAAGTGCCTACAGGCTCCTTCCGAGGCTTCACTCCAAAAGGAGACAACCCTTCCTCTCTCAGGACAGGGTCCTAGACAGATCCTCGGGCAAGTTCACCTCCCAGTTCTCCCTTTCCTTGACGTGAGGGAGAGATAAGGATCCACATTAGCTTCTGATGCCAGGTGTGGCTTGGCCTTCTCAGATCCCATTTGCTCACTTTCATGACAGACAGGTGTGGAACCTCCTCCAGGTCACTGGGCCTGACACATATACCCTTGCCCCACTCCAGAGCCACTGAAGGCTGGGCAATCAGGATCCCCCTGGAACTGTCTAGATCCCTGACATACTGCATGCTCTTTAGGTCCCTCCCAAGCCAGAGACTCTTAGTTTGCCTGGGTGTAATTTATACAGTGTCAAAGGAAGAGACAAAAGGGCTTTCCATGTCAAAAGAAACCTGATTTTCTTTTGTTAAATTTCTCAGGTCAAATGGGAAGGCAAAATAAATAGTGGCCAGTGACAGCCCTGAGTCTGATGTTTGCAAGACCATCTCACCAACACTATCTCTTCTGAATTTCCCACAATACTGTGAGCTGGGCGGGACTGGCATTCTGATACTGCCATCTGACAGCTGAGGGCACTGTGGCTCGGGCGGGTTCACAAACTTGCCTAAAATCCCACAGTTGGTCAGTCTCCCATCCAAGGCAAAGCTTGTGCTCTTCCCACCACGTCATGATGTTTCTGTGCCCACGTGTGACCATCTAATCTGGCACTACCCAAGGTGTCTATCATATTGAGGCATTCTCAACTTGTGTCAAAGGATCCCTCAGGGAACCACGAATAGGCTTCCAAAAGGATCTATGAGCCCCTTAAATTAGATGCAACATTGCATATTATTTTGTGATGGTCTAAGGAGAAGACCCAGAGTTTTCATCAGATTCTCAAAGAAGGCAAGAGCCACGCCTGCTCCAGAGGGTCAGGAATCATTTTTGTTATTATTTCAGGTTCAAGAGACCAGTTGGGGTGGGCTTCCCTGGGGGCAAGCAAAGAAGAGTCTTGGAAGCCAGGTAGTCTTGGCCGTTCTCTAACTCATGAACAGGACCAGCTTTATGTCAGGCATGGTACCTATTTGGCGAGGGGAAGGGGGCAAGAGGGCCTTCCTAAGCCCTGAACACCTCCCTACCTGTGCCCTACCTTCTCTCCAAGGCATGGCAACTCTTGCATTCCATAATTCAAGTTAGAGGCTCTAGATTCTTCCAAGGAAGGGAGTCCCACTAAGGCACAGAGGCCTGAGGATAGCACCTTTCCAGGTAAAGGGGAGAAGGCGAGGAAGAACAGAATGCAGGCCGTCTAGGACCCAGGAAAGGGAAGGTAAGGGGATTGAACCCAAACTTAGTTTGCTCAGGATTTGGCAAAGGGCCAACCCAAGGCCAGAGAGCCTGTCCCTAGCCATGTGGGGAACAGGGCTTCAGACCCAGCCCTTCCTATATAGGTACCACCTTCCGGAAAGATGTTGTGAGAATAACAGAGACAATGTTAGCTTTGAGTTCTCACCCGCTGGAGTGAAATGTGCTTGAAAAGGCAAAATTCTACTCCTGAGATAGGGTGAGTGTGTAAGTGCCAGAGGCTGCGCTTCACAACTGCCTGGGCAAGGAGATGAAAACCGACAAATGGCTAACCTAGCCATCTCTTGTATCCCATAAATCGGTTTCTGTGCACTCAAAATAGGAGATTAATGTCACTGCTAAGGATCCCCACCCTGGGTCTGAGAACACAGACTTCCCAACCACCCAGAGCAGGGAATGGTCCTCCTACCCTGGGATCCACTACCGCTGTTTGGGAAGATGGGGATGAAAGGGATTTGTAGGATTGCCAAGGGGCTCTTACTCTTGGGCATAGGGGGAGGGCAGCCAAGAGCTGCGGGGAGTAGGAGGGAGAGAATCTTGTGATTTCACTGTTGCAGCCACTCAGAACAGGTTGGGCACCAGGACCAGGCTCTTGGGATGCTCCAATTTGATAATGGCCTCACCTTTTGCTGCGGGAAGAGACCTCACCACCAGCCCCATTAGCGGGAAGGGAAGGACTCCATGGCTGTCCTACTGCGCAGGACATCTGTCCCGCTCCAAAGGTAACACCCAGGCTATGTGCTGGGCAGTGTCCCATGCTCTCTGGGAGCAATGGTTTCCCCCAGTGGGATTAGTGCAGTGACACTCCTTGATATTAATATTCAGGGCTCATTTTGAGGGCTGTGGTGGCAAAGAACATGATAATGTTCTTTACCCCATTGCTGGGGGATCACTAGAAACAACCAGATTGTTCACTTTAATTCGAATGTCAGCACAATTATTTTTTTATTTTTTTTATTATGGGGGTACAAGTATTGCTGGGGATACACATATTGCCCCTGCCACCCTGCCGTGCCAGAGCTTCAAGCGTATCCAACCCTCAGGTGGTGCGCACC
>VBSM01002350.1:488153-520923 GCA_008086735.1 Cheirogaleus medius | reverse complement strand
TAAGTTCTAGATAGATTCTTGTTATTAGGCCTTTATCAGAAGTGTAGAGGGCAATATTTTCTCCCATTCTGTGGGATGTCTATTTGCTCTAATGATAGTTTCCTTAGCTGTGCAGAAACTATTTAATTTGATCAGATCCCATTTGTTTATTTTTGATGCGGCAGTGATTGCCTTGGGGGTCTTCCTCAGAAATTCTTTGCCTAGACCAATATCTGATAGGGTTTTCCCCACATCGTCTAGGATTCTTAAGGTTTCATGCCTCAGGTTTAAGTCTGTTGTCCATCTTGAGTGAATTTTTGTGAGAGGTGAGAAGTGGGGATCCTGATTTGCTCTTCTGCATGTAGCTAACCAGTTTTCCCAGCACCATTTATTGAAGAGAGAATCTTTACCCCATTGTATATTTTTGTCTGCTTTATCAAAAATTAGGTTGCCGTATACTGATGGTTGTTTCATTTCTGGTATCTCAGATCTATTCCAGATATCGATGCTTCTGTTCTTTCAGCACAATTATTTTAACACCAAGTGTGTCAGATTTGACTCCATATCCCGGGAAATTAATTTTAGAGTGGCAGGGAAATAAAATGGCATACTTCTTTGAGCTTTGTTACAACATGTTCGTGAAGCAAACAGCGAAGAAAATGTAGTAATTAGAGGTTAAATTAATCCTTGACAGACAAGCAGCTTAGAAACGCTGTGTCCTCCTCCCCAAGCCTAGCATAATGCATGCCAGTCTTTCAGAATTAGACACGCGAAGCATGTGATGTTGGCAACTGCACCAAAACTACTGTCCCACTTAAAATTCCAAGGTCGGCGCTGGAACTTCCACAGGCAGATATTAACACTGAGATCTCATTAAGAATAAAACCCAAACAACCTCCTGCCACCGCCAATGGAGCCCCCCGGCCAAGCCATCCATGGGGCTGGCTGCCCGACTCTCCAGCAACAACTTGAAAACAAGAGGAGACACACTCCTTTCTGATCCATTCTCCAGCTACTTTCGGACTTTCGGTTCAGATTCCAATATGCCTCTCTGCTGTCCTAATGATGCTGAGCCAAGTACACATTGATATCAGGCAGACTATATTACACCCGTTACAAATGTTTCTCCTGATGGGCTGCACCACCTCTCACCATGTTTGTGCTGCCTCAAAATGAAAACCTGTATGCTCACACGTGGGCGCAAAATGGGCGTTCTGCACTTGACTGTGAATTGGAGACAGGGTTCTGTCTACTCTGGGATCCCTTTACTATCGCCCCTCAGGAAACTTGGGCACTTCTTTGGGCCTCAGTTTCCTCTTCTGTAAAATCATGGGGCTTTATTCTTCTTCCTCTTTCAGTAACTGAGTTTGTAGGTGAGGTGATGTACCTATGCTAACTATGCACTCCTTTCCCTCTGTGCTAGCATGCCACTGAGCTGAAGCCCAGCAGGGAGTTTAGGGTTAGGATTAGGGTTAGGGTTAGAAGCTGAGGGTGCGGTTTCAGCTTCATACTCTGGGCAAAATGTAAATGTATGACTCATGGGGTGGGGGTGGGGGTGGGACAACTGGACAGAAGACTTGGGATTCCCCAAAGCATTGAGAATGACTTGACTTTGGTTTTGTCTTGCCTTTAGTCCCCAAAGGCTCATACTTCCCCCCTCCAAAGGTGGAAGGCACAAGCCATGGCCACCAGGCCCTTCTGACCCAGATGTCATTCACTAGCTCAAGTCCTATGGCCACCAATGACCTCCTAAAGAATCAGCAGAAATGTGTCCCTATTGCCTAGTGTCCAGGTACTCCCATAGGTGGAAGAAATGGGAAAACACAATGACCAGTTGGCCAGGCCCCCTTCCAACAAGGGGAAGTCCCCTAGTCTGCCCCATCCTTCTCTGGGCCTCAGGGAACAATTCTCAGCCTTAAGAAAATGGCGTTTCCCAAACCCCACTTAATGGTTATTTACTGGGCAGAGCAAGCAGCAGAGTACACGGGGAGGCTAAGGCAGCTGCCACCCTCCCACCCCTTCCAAGGAAATGAGGGGCTGGGGGGCTCTAATTGGTCTGTGCAGAAAGGGGCATTGGCTGCCCTGGGGTCAGAGGACAGCCAGGGCAGCACTGGGTTGCCTTGGGTGGGCTTCTCCTCCAAAGACAGGAAGAGCCCACCCTCACGCAGACCAGGGAAGGAAGGGAAGAATTTGAAGCTGGTGTCCCAGAGAGGTCCGGGAGGGCCCATATGGGCAAGGAAAGTTCTCCTAGACTCTGCAAAGAGCTTTTTCCTTGTGTGTCCAACCCTGACCCCCCTTAGGTCTCATCTCTGCAAGCCTTTATCTGGGGAGCCCAGTGCATACAGCCAGGAATGCCCCTCCTTTCTCTTCTCCCAGGGAAACCTTTTTGCACTGTTTCATATCTGATTGCTTTGGAAATTATGAAGAGGTCAAATTTTAGGAAGAAACTTGAGGTTCGAAGGAAACCAGGGATGATCTGTGAAAGGAGAGAAAGAAAGAAAGCAACTGGAGTGGGAAGGTGAAGGGGAGGAGGGAAGGGGAGAACCCAACTCTTTTGCTTCTATCCCTGCCCCTTGCAGAAAATTCCCCTGGGGCTGCAGCAGCCCTGGGCTGGTAATTTAGCAGCAGGACCCCAACTGACTACAATAAGCCATCTTCACATTTTGTATGTAAATATCCTATAATACAACCTACTGTTTCTTACCTCCACAGGGAACCCCCAGACTAACTGCCCTGACAGCTCCATGAGGCCTTTTCCTTTTCCTTTGATACCTTTACAGACTAAACAACAACAATGACACAACAAAAATAACAAGCAATAAGTATTTGTAACAAAATCCCTTCAAATTCATTCTGATTTATGAAGTTTCCCTTCTCAAAGTCCTGAAGATGTTAAAGGACTTAATGTCTAAAAAAATCAGACCGGTTCCAACTGAGCTTTGCAATGCTTCTCTCTTGCCGTACAGTTGACTGGTGCTGCCTAGGTTACTCTCGGTGGCGTTGTGAGAGGTGTATAATGGGAATTGGTTTATTGTGCTGATCCATAGTAACCGACTCCTGTTCCTCCATCATTTATTTCCCTCCCCAGTGACATCTGGGTTGGTCTATTCACACTCTCAGCATTCTATCTGCTCCAACAAACACTCAGCCTTTTCTGCTTGGATAAGGAGATTTTTTAGTTACATTCATTATATGTGTATCAACATTTATAGCAGCAAGATAATTGCCAAAGAGCTCAGAGGATAAAAGGTCCTTCTTCATAATGTTCACCCCCACCCGTTTAAAAAATCAATGCTAACATCAAGCAGGACAGTGGCAGATTCTTGCATGGCTGTTGTAGCATGGAAGTTGGAAACGTGATTTTTTAAAAACACCCAGCTGGACTAAAAAGAAAAGAAAAGGTTCAAGAGTAAGTTCAAAACCCACATCCCACTGGTGCACATGTGTGTGGATGGAAGGCCTTTTTGTCCTTGAAACTTTTGCTAAATAACTGCAAAGCAGCAAATGTGCTCTACATTAGATGAGTTTTTTGGAAATATGTCAGTCTAACTTTAAGGAGTTTAGATCCTGTTATACCAACCCACTGATCAGGAGGCCTGCCATTAGGTCCTGAGATGGCTGCAGTAGGAGGGCTGGATAAGAGGTCCTCTGTGATACCTCCTGGCCTCCACCGGTCTATTGAGTCTGGGTTAGATGTTCACACTTGCAAAAGACACAAGAGAGGGAACACTTCCAACTTTTACACTGTTTTGATTGGCCTTCTGCCATTTGTTACTCCTCTTATCCCTGCCCTTCAGAATCTCAGCACCCCCGTCCCCATTGCATTATCTATCTAGCTGTTTTCCCTGATGACAAGGTAGAACTTGGTGTTTCGCTTCTCTAGAAAATGACTATTTTGTTCACAAATCATAGTGGTTTAGAACTGGAAGGGGCTCAGACTTGGAGGTCATGGTGGGGGGCAAGAAGGGAGGATAGACTTGCCCAAGATCACTCTGCTAATTAGTAGGGAGAGCTTTCTAGAACACAAGTTTCCCAGCTCCTAGGCTAATGATATGTGCAGTGCACTGTTGCAGAAAAAAAAATCAGAATATTTTTTTAAAAAAGTTTGACTGCTAATGTGAAGCCCCTTTAAAGATGAGCAGTCCAACTCTATTTTCAGAAGAACCACTTGTCTAAGATCAGTTTCTTCTCATTTCATAACCCCAACTAGTAATCGAGTTTCCCAGGGACCATCCATTAACAGGTGCATTTTAAGCCTTTAGGTGATCAATTTAAAAGGGAAAAAAGGGATATTAAACATGCTGGCCAAGCTTAAAAAAATCCCTTTCTGTAGTGAAAAGGATTGACAACAGTAAATCTCCTACATTAAGATGAAGTGAATGTGTAGCCCCCACCCCCACCCCAGCAACAGGCTATTTCCTAGTTGAGTTTAAAAATTCAATGACGTTCCTGTTTCAACCCACACATCTGTGTCACTGTCAGCGTCAGTGGCAGGAAAACAGACGAAGTCACCCTTTGCTAATGATTTCCTAACATGGAATTTCCTTGTATCTCCTAAAGGCTTTCTTTTTCCAATGCCAAACTGTCCTCCCCCCTTAAACACATTGTACTGAAAGAAAACTGAAAATGGCTGGAAGAGGCTGATTTTTAAGGAGATCTTGCAAGGAAGAGCTTCAGCTCTTGGTGATATTTTTAAAGGGAGAAGTCGGGAAGAACTGCTAGTTTTTCCAAAGCCAGCAGGAACACAAGAGAGAGATTTCTTCCCAGTCATCTGGAAATCTTTCAGCCCCATCTCCTTCTTTTGCTTTTCCTGCCTCCCCTTTCCCAAGTTCCACTTTGAGCAACATTCTAACATCAGTATTGAAGGAAACACACTCACACACTGCAGGTAGGCACCGCGAGAGAACAAGGTGGCCCCCAGAGCAGGGAACAGGCAATGGAGAACCACCAAAGCACAAAACAACATAGGGGCCCATCATTTTTCCGCTCCGGAGAATATCCTATTTAATATGCAAACTGGTCATCAGAAGAAAAGAGCGCTGTTACTTTAAGGGGAAGAAGCTGATTAGCTGCTCTAGCTGGCAGCAAACAGCTGTTCGGTCCAGCAGGTTCAAGGCCATTTCAGCTTCTCTCTTATGGAGGCACCATATGTTCCATCTTGCACATCAGCAGCTTTATTTTCCAATGATCTTGCTCCAGAAGAGAAGTATAAAGTGGGGAGGAGAAGGAAGAACCAGTAGTTTACCCTTTGATTACTTTCTTGTGGTTTTAGATGCAGTTGGGATGTCTGTGTGTGTGGAGGGGGTGTTAACGCTTCACCTTCTACTCCAAATACTGGAGAAAAAATGTTTGACCACCACTTGTTAATAATCTCCAGAGATGGGAGGGGAGTTGAGTAGGGAAAGTATGCAAAAAGGCACAAATAAAACGTTGACATCAGATTAAATTGGAACTGGAGGGGTAGAGATGGCGAGAGATCGGGTGGAATCTGACTTGGCTCTGAGACCCACCAGCCTGAGTTTGGGCCCCGCCCACTTCTGCTTATTTGTCACTTTTTCTTATTGTCAGTATTCCCTCCCGGAACAAACTTCCCAGAGAAGCTGACCACTCTGGGGGACAGGGGCGGAGCAGGTCAACAGAATGGCGAAAGGTTACTTCTAACATTATATTTCACATTCCTCAGTGCAAGCCCCGGTTCCCACAAGTTTTGGGGAAGGACAGGTGCAAGGAACAGGGACCCGCTAAGTCTTCAGTCCACGTAAAGCCGGCAGCCCATGCGTGTTGCACAACCTCAGGTGCCAGACACTGGGTTGGTGCGGAGGCAGCAGGCTGGCACACGGTCCAGAGTGGCACGCTTGTCTTCACTGCTAGCCTAAGCTGTACAAATCCTGGAGGTGAGGCTCTGCCTCTGCGCCTCCAAACAAAGGGTGCAGGCCCAGAGTTTGAGCCCCTGAGGGGTTGGGGGACGAGGGGTGGAGGTTGCAGCAGGAAGGCGCGGGAAGGAATGAGGAATGCAGCCAGACACGGGGTGGTGAAAGCCTCCGACCCGCCGCCGTCGTCTGTGCCACCCGTGGCTGGTGCGACAGCCGCCCTGAGCCCAGGCGGCGTGGAGCGCCCGCTGCAAAGCGAAACCGAGGAAAGGGCGCCCCCTATGCCCGAGTCCGGCGAGCGCATCAGCGAGTGGCGTCTGCCCACCCCGCCGAGCGTTTGCCGCCTCAGGCCTCTGAGCCCGCCCGCCCGCTCGCAGTTCAGTTTGTCGGGTCGTCCGGGCCGCCAGGATTAAGGGTGTCCACCGCTGCCCGGCCGGGCGCGCAGCTGGGGCCGGGGGCCGGAGCTCCTCGCACCTTGCAAGGTTCCCACGAAGGGTCCTCGAAACACGGTCCCCTCCCCCATCGCCTACACTTGCCCTCCGTCCCGAGCGGCTCCAAGCCACTTGGAGGCAGCCACCCCCGCCCCCTGCCTCTGCATCCCTTTCCCCTTCCCTCACTCCAGCCTCCTGGGAAACAAAGGGGCTTTTTATAAAGCGGATAGTTGGCGGCAGTGGCGGCGGCGGGGGTGGTTGGAAGGGGGGATCTATAAAGACAAGAAGAGGTGGGAGCGGGGGAAGGAAAAAGCTGCGTGGCCTCCAGGGCCCCGGAGCTGCGGTAGCGGCTGGGAAGCCCTGGCGGGTGCACGGTCGACCCCGCCCGGCTGGTGGTCACCCAAGGCGGCGGCCCACGCCCGCCAAGAGCTGGGCCGCGCCACTGTGATGCTGCCCGCCGGCTCACCATAGCCAGGGTACACGATTCCCCAGCCGCGGGCTGGGGCTGATGGAGGTGGCGCGATTCCCGCGGGGGTCTCCCCCAGGAGACCCAGGCTATCTCCCTAGCTAACTCTTTCGAAATTGCTTAGGTTCAGGGAGACTTTGCGTCTTTGTTCCAGTGCAGCCGCCTCTCGTAAGCTTGGCTCACTCGCCCTCGCAGACAATGTCCCAGAGACGGCCTCGGTCTACTATCCGCAAACAGCACGTTTGCCTTGGGTTCAGCGCCCCGGGGGTGTTCCTTCTGGGCCAAACAACAACGTCAAGCCACCCCAGCAAGGGGAGTCCCTTCTCCTCAGGTCCCCTAGCCACCCTGTGCTCCTGCCCCGCGCACACACACGCACACTCGGAGTGCCCAGCTCAGCCGCACCCAACTGCAGGAGCGCGGCGGGAGTAAAAGCCCAGCCCGAGGCGCGTCTGTTTGCCCAGGTTCCGACGGCTTCAGGGCCGAGTTTTCTGGCAGGCTAATCCTATTAGTGTCTGCTCAGTCCGAATTTAATCACGGATCAGAATACGACGATATCGCCAGCTTTCCTGGAGGCTTCGGACACACTGCATCGGGGACGGAGCCTGGTCAAGCCAACTGGAGGAGAAAAGTATTTGGCGGCGCTCCGGGGGGCTTCCCGCCCGCCCTAGCTGGCGCCCGGCGCCTGGCTCTGCCGCTGCACGGATGCCTGGGAGCCCGAAGCGCAGAATTTGGCGCAGGGGCGCTGGGGGCATGGGGCAAGAGCCCAGTCGGGGTTGCCTCAAGCTCCCAGCTCCGTTCAGGGCTGCTCTCCTGAGGAGTTGGCAGGGGAGGGAGCGCAGGGGAGCTGGCTCGGTGCACGCACACTCCACACTCTGGTTCGGAGAGGTGCAAACTACATTGAGGGCAATCCTTCGCCCAGGGCCCACTGCCAACCAGCCCGGGGGCTCAGGAAGCCGGCATGCAAAGGCAGTGTCGCTGGTGGCACCCGGGTTGCAAGCGGCCCAGGGGCGCTGGGACCGAGTGGGATCCTCCTGGTAGCCCAGCAAAGCCCGGAGAGTCTGCGCAGCTTGCGCTCCTCTACCTTCCCTCGCCGGTTTGTGGCTGCCCCCGCCAGATTTCAGACACCCGATGGGCGCCAAGGAGCAGGCAGAGGCCTCGGCCCTCAGCGTTGTGAGCTGTGCTCAGCCCGGGCGGACTGGTTTGAGAAGGGGGACGTCCGCCTGCAGCGCCAGGTGGGCCGTGTGCTGGGAGCAAACTTTAGGGTTCCTAGACTCGAAGCACCCCGGGGCCCCGATTCTCAGCGATGCGGACTATAAGTGGGGGCTACAAGTGCACCCCGGAACCCTCAGAGCAGTCGGACCTCCAGTGCCCGCCCTCAGCCTTACCGTGCTGCGGAGCTCCGGAGGCGGCAGAGGCAGTGTCCGAGGGTTGGCGGCCGCCAGTGTGGGCAGCCTGGCCTCAGGCGCCCGCCGAGTGGCCCGGCCGGACTGCAGATCACCCCCTGGCTAGCGGCCGGTGCCCCTGCGCCCGCCCGCCGCCGGCCGCTTCAGCTAGCGGCCAAGTTCATGCTGGCGGCGCTGCAGTGGCGGCCTCAATCTGCTTGCTCCATTCCCACCGCCCGGCTCCTCGCCGCGCGCCCAGAAGGTGGAGTTTCGGGGGTTTAAGTTACTGATAGGCATTTCTCACTGCTGTGTCACTCGAGGAGGAGGAGACACGCACGCCGCACACTCACACACCCTCACACTCACGGCAACGAGCGGCTCTGGCCTTAAAGGGGAAGTCATGCTGCCCTGCCAGCGACCCCGCCGGCCCCAGGCATCAAAACGCCGGGTTTCCAGGCTGAGATGGGGCCACGGGCAGCCAAAGGGCAGTGGCCGCCCAAGGGGCCTCCCAGGCCCTCCTGCCGCTTTTCACAGGGGAAAGAGGCCACAGGCTGGTTTCGCTGTGGCCGCCTCATTTCTCCAGTCAACTCGAACCAGAGCGGCTAGGGAGGAATCCGAGAAACAGAAAGGGCTTGGGTGCACTCACCTCTTTGATTCTGAACGAAGTGGAGGGTGGCCTGTGCCCTCGGCGTCAGGTGGATCCCCTAGACAGTGCGCTGATAGGGAGAGGCGACAGCAGGATTACTGAGCGCCTCCGGGCACAAGCAGAGCCCGCCCGAGGGCCGCAGGCAGGGCATGGCGTTCTTGGGAAACTTGCACCCGGCAGGTAGACTTCCCGCGTCTTTGGACTGCTAGGGGGTGAGGCTTGGGCGCCCGGGACAGACTAAGAGCAAGCAGGAAGAGCGCGAAAGCCAGCACTCACCAGTGACAGGGCGAGAGAGCACTCAAGACGGACAGAGACCAAGAGAGTCAGAAGGAGACCATGAGAGACAGCGAGGGCAGAGACTGAGAGACAGAAACTGGGAGAGGCACTGGCAGACACCAAAGGAAATCCAGCAGAGAAAGAGGTAGAGAGGCAGTGGGGGAGAAGAGAGTGGGGGAGAGGGAGAAGAGAGAAAGGGGGAGAGGAAGAGGCAGACGGAGGGGGAAAGAGAGAGGGAGGAACTGGGGGAGAGAGAGAGAGAGAGAGAGAAGAGAGAGCACCAGAGAAATGACAGATCCCTGGAGGAACCTGAGGCTTCTCAGGAAGAAGCCTCATCACAAAGTAGCCTATTCAACACCCCCCCTCATCTCTCTTCCCATTTTCATCATAGCCAGATCCCAGAGCTAGTGGTGGGTCCTCCTCCCCTCCTTGCCCGAGGAGGGCACTCACCTGCAGTGGGTGGCTGCTGGGTGGGTAGCACCTGTACCCCCGCCCACGCATCTGCCCGCCTGTTCGCACCTTGAAGGCCAAACATACCCGCTGTGGCAGCAGGGACCAGGGCTCTCAGGTGGAGGCTACAGAACTGCACCCCGACCCCCTCCTGGCCAAGCGCCCCACTCCCCACTTCTCACTCCCTCCACCCCTCCTCCAGCTTTAGGCGCGGACACTGTGTTGCTTGGTCTGAGTCCAGGCTCGCCAGCCACAGTCTCCCACCCCACTGGCCCAGGGCAGGCGAAGCCTCTGCCCAAACTGGGCTAGACTGGCCTTCTCCGCACAGTTATCCCAGGCTGACACCTGAGGCTTCTGCAGGAACATGGGTTCTTTGCGAACTGCCCGGCGGGCCAGCGCACCTTGTCCCATTCCTGCCCTGGCGCCGTGGTGGCGGCGGGAGACTCCCCTCCCCCTCCCTGGGCTCTCTGCACCCCTTCTCCAGAGTTCCCGCCTGGCGTGCGTTTCCTAACCTCGACTTCTCCGGGCGGAGGCGGCTGCAGGGGCTGAGCACAGCCCGGGGATGCCATGTCTGCTCCGACAGCGGCAGCGCTTGGCTCCTGCCCGTACCTCTGAGTAGCGACCTGTCACCACCACATCTGGTCACGCTCAGCCGAGCTGCGGGCCACGAGTAAAGGGGTGGGCCCGCCGCCCATTCGGCTGCAGCTTCTTCCCTCTACACCCACGCCTTCGGCCCTCAGCACGCGCTGGAGACCCTCTTTGAACCCAGCGAAATCCGTGCGCTAAGTGTGCGTAACGGGGCTGGGCGTTTCACGAAGTTCCTTGATGGAGGAGCGGCGTCCGGACCCAACCAGGAGGCTCAGGTGGCGGACTGCAGCCCTGGCCCCAGGGCACGCACGGTCCAATGAGGTGAGGCGGGGGGCACACAGGGTCAGCAGGGCTGCTGAGAAGGAATCCACCTTAGCTGGGCACAGCCCTGTCTGCTCTGGAGAGGACCAGCGACCAGGAGAGGTTATGGCTTTCTGGTGGCTGAACCCATGGCAGTCCTTACTTTCATGGTCCCGCAGGGAAGGAGAGTCATCCCAGGGATACCAGTTCATTCAGAGCTGAGAGAGCTCTTGAGTCTCTTGAAGGGAGTGCGATTAAACAAAGCTAAATGGGGGATTGCCCCCTGGCAGGATGCTTTTAAAACTCCATCCTCTCTCTCAAAGCACACTAGCCAAGGAGATGGAAGAAGGTGAGTTCTGTTCCCAGCACCTCCACTCAACCCTCATGTCACTTGTTCTCTGCTTCTCCAGTGGGGCGGGTGATGCTCATTTTCCCCAGAATGTCCGGAGAAGCCTGTGAGATCACAGCCACATGTTTGTGAGATGGCTACCTGTCTGCATGGCTCCGCCACCTGGATGGCCCTAGATGGCTCAAACTCCACCTGACCCGAACTCACTGAGCCCCGGTCATCCCCCAAACCCACCGTTTTATTCATCATCTTCATGGTCTAGGTGAGGAAACAGGAGGCTCAGAGCTGCCCAGGCTGAATGCCCTGGAGTCTTTCTTGATTCTCTTTTGCTCACAGGCCACATCCAGTCTAGCAGACAATTCTATCGTCCTCATCTTCAAAATAAATATACAAGCTCAGCCTTCTCTGCTCCTCCACTGATACCCAGGGGTGCCAGCCAGGAAGGAGGCTCTCCCACTCCACCACTCCCATAGATTCCTTCCTCCCCTCTCCTCTCCTCTCCAAGTCTATTCCGTGATCTCTGTGCCAAAAACTGTGGTGGCTCCCCATTGCACTCAGAATAAAACTGAAGTGCTTCTGGTGGCCTATGAGGCTATGCATGACATGCCCTTCCCCCATCTTGATGGCATCATCTTCTCTCTTTCCCTCACTCACTCTGCTCCCGCCACACAGGCTTCTCAATTCTTCCCAACACACTAGGTATATTCCTACCTGCCAGGGCCTTTGCATTAGCTGTTCTCTTGGGCTAGAATTCACTTCCCACAGATATCCACAGGGCAGGCTCCTCATTTCCTTTAATCTTGACACCAGTGTCACCTGGCCACCCTATGTAACATTTCAAAGCCCCACGCCCACCTCTGGCACTTCCTCTCCCTTCCCTGCTTTGTTTTCTCTTTAGCCCTCACCGTTAGCTGGCCTCCTCCATAGGCTGATCCCAAGAGGGCAGTGC
Organism: Cheirogaleus medius; assembly: GCA_008086735.1. NCBI lineage: Eukaryota > Metazoa > Chordata > Mammalia > Primates > Cheirogaleidae > Cheirogaleus > Cheirogaleus medius. Next base: position 509,237 of record VBSM01002350.1, on the reverse strand, counting down.
TCAGTGCCTGCTTTGTTCACTGCTGCATTCCCAGCTCCTAGCACGGTGCCTGGCATGGAATATCTGTTCAATGAATGTTCGTAGATTCTGTTTTCCTGGAACTTTTCAAGAAAGTCTAGGGGCCACTGGACTGTACACATACACTGGGAAAGGGGCCTATAGCTGTCATCACATGTGAAGGTAGTTCATGACCTAAATGAAGATTAAGAAGGACGTCAAGCAGGCAAAGAGCTTTGTGTTATGGACATGAAGCCAGCCTCAAGTCATGTCACCAAGGAGTACTGTGGCTCAGATATGTTGGTGGCAGTCTCGCAGGTGGCCCCAGATATACAGAGAGTAATTCCTTTGGTTACTGTTGGAAAGAGAGGTTCCCTTTTGGTTGTTACCTAGGGTACCCCAAGGTTGATGGAGAAATGGGAGAGAGAGGCTGTGTGAGGCTTCTCCTCACTGAGTAGACTGCCTATGAGAGCCAGGGCCCTCTTGTCATCCAAAATGCAAGACCAAGTCTTGAGCTAGCAGCACATCTTCCCCCATTTACCTAGGCCTAGCCTGTGCTTTACCTGCAGAAGTCCATGTAGCCCATGAGGTGTAAGCAGTCATCATCTTCATGTTCTAGGTGAGGAAACAGGAGGCTCAGAGGAGTGGAGGCACGTTTCCAGGGACACACAGCTCAAGAGTGGCACAGCAGTAAGCAATTGGGCCTCGAAGCTTAGGCCATTTCCACCTGCTTTGTGGCCACCCAAATTTAGTGTGTGCAGACTTGGCCTGGGTCCAGGTGAGGTAAGGGATCCCATGGGGGTCTCAAGGAGCTGCCCTTCTCCTCGGGGAACTCCTAAGCCTGTTGTTGAGTGGCTGCCAAACAAAAGGTTGGGGTTGAGCCGTTGGGTCCAGGGGCACCATGCCAAGGCCAATATATGCCCTGCCTTTGGTCTGACCCAAACCTGGAGATTGATGGATTTGAAAACAATCACCAGCCACCTGTCATTCATGGTTGTATTCCTGTGAACATATAAGAAGTTTTTGCAAGTTCACATGACAAATGCTGGGGGCTTAACTGGGCAGCCTCTGGAATTCTGTGTGTGGCCTATGCAGGTAGGGCCCATGGAGAACATTCATGCTAACTGGAAATCAGAAACACACATACCCAGTTGCTCTATATATCATTACCCCTTGCTCCAAAGCTTCCTGTGGCTTCCTGCTGCTGAAGGCACTAAATCCCAACTCCTCAGCCTAGCATTCAAGGCCCTCCTAGGTGGGCACCAGCCTCTATTTCTAGATTATTCTCTTGGTGCTTTCACACATGCCGCTGGGTTTCTGCACCTTTGCTCATGTATTTCTCTTGTCAACTCTCCTGTCAAAATTCTGCCTGGCTTTCAGGGCTCATCTCAAAGGCCTCCTCCTCAATGAATCCTGTCCTGAGTCCCATCACAGTATGGACGCCCTCCCTCCCTTGCCTATCCCTGGCCTTGGCTGGCTTTTTTCTGACTCCACAGGCTTTTGTCTTTAGCTTTTCCTTGTTCCACAGTTTTACCTTGCCTTTTGGAGTTTTTGCAAAGACTCCCTGATGAACTCATAGCTGATCCTTGGCTGAGGTGGAGAGGGATTCAGGGAGCCCTCTAGGTGGCAGAATCCAGATCCAGAGAGAGGAGGTGAGGTGATGGATGTGGCCGGGCTCAGCATGGGACCTGGCCCCCCCACCCCACGCATACTCAGAGGCTGTTGGCTGTGCCCACGTGGAGTCACAACCTCCACCTGCTCCCTCGGCTTTCACCCCCTGTAGCCACACCTCACCCAGGCAGAGGCCACTGCCCCAGAGGCCATCAGCAAAGCCCAAGCCCCCAGGCTCTCGAGCTCCAGGCTCCTGGGATATTGGCTCAGGGCTATGGATTTCTCACTTGCATAGAGTCCTGGCCCCAGGGACCTGAGTTCTCTGACCACAGTAGACTGGAGACCACAACCCTGCAGGAATGCAGGACCAAAGACAGAAAAATGTCCCATGAGGAGGGAGCACATGGAACTTGATCTGTGAGGCAGGAGGTGCTGGTTCTGCTGCCTCCTGACTGTACAACTTCCAGAGCCTCAAGACTCTCATTTGCAAAATGGGGTCATAGTAGTACCTGCCTTACTGGGGTGTAGGAAGGGTTAGAGTTTCCCCATGCACAGGACCACCGCTTGTCAAGTTGCCTGCCCCATCATTCCTTAGCCCTCAGAGAAGAGGATGACGCTGTGATTATTATCCCAAACACTCCTAAAGACAGGAAACAGGTATTGAACCTAATGAGATGACAAGTGTTTAGATGCAAGCTCAGGTCCTGGATGTAGGTTCAAACACCTTATGATACTGAGAACTCTGCAAGCGCTTGCTATGTCTGTCTGTCCCACGTAAAGAGCCAGATTGGGGCACTTGCAGAGGACACATGGCATTTTGCCCTGGTGGGGCAGAGGAGAGCCACTGGGAAATGAGTTGACTTATTTCTCTTCACCCTGTTCTTAAACAATTTTAATATTCTAGAGGATGCTAAAGCAGCACAATAGAAACAAATGGGAAATTGTTAAAATATTGATTGTAATTTCCTGGCAACCTAACTGATTTAAAAAACAGGAACCTTTAAGAAAAAAAAAGCCCTCATTAGAGAGCAAGCAGTTAATTAAAGGGCTGTAGAATGGCTTGCATCAATTTCACCATGAAACCAGAAAACTGTGGCTACAAGTCAATTTTTCCCTCCACAGCTTCTTACCACAAACGCAGCTTCCAGAAAGCAATAGGTAATGCTACCAAAACCTAGATAAGGATGGGAAATGGTCATTTAGACAGAGATGGATAAACAATTAGGGAATTCATGTAAATCCAGATGGCTGCCAGCTTTCCTCTTGCACCATATATAGGACTGAAAGACATTGTCAAAGCTCTTATATAGAAAAAAGTATGCAGATGGCATGCTAATTATTACTCTTCATGCAATGACATTTTTTTCCAATAGCACAGACATGACTCAGGCCCCACATGGGAAGAGGCTCTATCCACTGCTCTAGGACCCTTCAGACCATTTGCAATTTTGTGATAAAAAAAGAAAACAACAAAACCCTGGCTAGTGGCTTTCCTAGCAACCAGCTAGGCTGCCGCTGCACCATCACCACAACCATTCAGAACGTTAATATGACCTAACACCAGGAAACCAGCCAGGGCCCAACATCAGGCAGGCACACTGTCCAGGATGTCTGGAGAAAAAACAGACAATGCTCTCTAGATGATCATATTAACAATTAAAGCAGCTAAAGATTGAGGGCACTATGTGCCAGGCCCTATGCTTCACCTCTGTGAGCTCAATGAAGCCTCATAAAAACTAATTTTAGAGCTAAGCAAACTGAGGCTCAGAGAGGTTAAGCAACTTATCTGACATCACACAGTTACTCACTGTGGAAACCAAGATTTCAATGTCTTGGGCAGTCTGAAACTGACCAGCCTCAATAGAATGCCATTAACATAAAGCTCACCAGGGAGGAGGGAAGTAAGGTCCACTTCACACATGTAGTTAATGCTGTGCCTGATGCTTGGCTAGCTGGCTGGCTTACATCAGCTTTACAGAAAGAACTGTTACATTTTCAGAAATTTTGTCAGCCTGGTGATGACACATGGGTAGCTTAAAATTGACAATGGTGGGGTTAGTTACACCACAGAAATAGGTAATCGCTACAAATTAGGGCTGGATTGTTAAACATTTACCAACAAACCATTGTATGCAGATGTTAGAGCCAGACTGCCTGGCCCCACCACTTACTAACTGTGCAGCCTGGGGCAAGTTTCCTAGTTTGTGAAATGGCAATACAAGTGCCCACCTCATCAGGTTGTTGCAATCATTAATTAATCCACGTAAATCACTTAGCGCGGTATAAGTAATCCATTAATGTTAGTTGTAAAAGTATGCTGCATCCACTACTACTACTAATTATTATATTTAGGCGGCCATTCACTTTCATCTAGAATACAGCAACCATGTCCAAACTAGTCTCCCTACTCCAATATTCTCTTCTCCAATGCATCCTCCTCACAGCCACTAGGATAAATTTCTAGGTGCTCCCCTGCTTAAAACATTTCCATGGCTCCCTATTACCCTCAGGGCTAAAGTCCCACCTTCTTTGCCTAACATATATGGTCCACCTGACCTGGCCCTCCTCCAAAATACCAAAATCTGTCATAGTTTGTTAGGGCTGCCATAACAAAGTACCATTAACTGAGTGGTTTAAACAACAGAAATATATTGTCTCCCAGTTCTGAAGGCTAGAAGTTTGACATCCAGGTGTCAGCAGGCTTGGTTCTGAGGGCTGTGAGGCCTTTCTCCTAGACTTGTAGATGTCTATCTTCTCCCTGTGTTTCTTCATATCATCTTCCCTCTATGTATGTCTCTGTGTCCTAATTTATCCCTTTTTTTTTCTTTTGAGACAGGGTCTTGCTCTGTTGCCCAGGCTACAGTGATAATTTCTCGTTTTTATAAAGGACACCAGTCATATTGGATTATGGCTTCGCCCTACCCCAGTATGACCTCATCTTAACTAACTACATCTGCAGTGACCCTATTTCCAAATAAGGTCACATTCTGAGGTAGTGGGGGTTAGGGCTTCCGCATATGAATATGGTGGGGGAGGGGACACAATAAAACCTGTAACAGTCTACCTTCTGGCCCCCAAAAGTTCATGTCTTCCTCATGTGCAAAATACAATCAATCTATCTTAACATCTTAAAAAGTCTTAACCCATTCTAGCACCAACTCTCAGTCCATAACCTTATTCAAATGTAATTTAAATTAGTTATGAATGAGACTGGGGTTACAATCCTTCCTGGGGCAACATCCCTCTCCATCTGTGAACCTGTGAAACCAGGCAACATATCTGCTTCCATAATGTCATGGTGGGTCAGGTGTTAAGATAGACCTTCCCTTTCCAAAAGGGAGGAATAGGAAGGGAAAAAGGGATCATGGATCCTGAGAAACTCTGAAACATAGCAAACAAACTCCATTAGATTTGAAATCTTGATAATTGTTCTTTTTGAGTTTTGGTTTTGTTTTGTTTTTATAGATTTAGGAAGTACAAGTTCAGTTTTGTTATGTAGATATATTGCATAGTGGTGAAGTCTGGGCTTTTAGTATATCCATCACCCAAATAGTGTCCACTGTACCCAGTAGGTAATTTCTCATCTTTCATCCCCCCACACACACCTTTCGAGTCTTCACTGTGTACTGTTCCACTCTGTATGATCATGTGTACCCATAGCTTAGCTCCCACTTCTAAATGAGAACATGCAGTATTTGGTTTTTTGTTCCCGAGTTACTTCATTTAGAATAATGGCCTCCAATTTCATCCATTTTTCATCAAAAGACATGATTTTATTCTTTTTTTATGTCTGAGTATTATTCCATGGTATATATATACACCACATTTTTTTGGTTAAATCATCAGTTGATGGACACTTAAGTTGATTCCATATCTTTGCTATTGTGAATAGTGCTGTAGCAAACATACAAGTGCAAGTATCTTTTTGATAGAATAATTTCTTTTCATTTGGGTAGATACCCAGTAGTGGGATTGCTGGATCAAATGGTAGATGTATTTTTAGTTCCTTGGGAAATCTCCATGCTGTTTTCCATAGAGGTTATACGAATTTAGAATCCCACCACCAGTGTATAAGCGTTCCCTTTTCTCTGCATCTGTACCAATGTGTATTGTTGACTTTTTCATAATGGGCATTCTGACTGGAGTAAGATCTGGAGTAAGACTGCAGTAAGATCTCATTGTGGTTTTAATTTGCATATCTCTGATGATTAGTGATGTTGAACATTTTTTCATGTTTGTTGGCCATTTGTATGTCTTCTTTTGAACAACGTCTTTCACAGAATTAGAACCAGACAATCCTAAAATTCATATGGAACCAAAAATGAGCCCAACTAGCCAAAGAAATCCTAAGCAAAAAGAATGACAGTGGAGGCATCATATTATATGACTTCAAATTATACTACAAGGCTATATAACCAAAATAGCATGGTACTGGTTGGTATAAAAGTAGACATATGGAACAGAATAGAGAACCCAGAAATAAAGCTGTAGACCTACAACCAACTGATCTTTGACAAAACAGACAAAAACATACTGTGGGGAAAGGACACCCTATTTGATAAATGGTTCTAGAAAATTGGATAGTCATATGTGGAGGAATGAAACTGGATCCCTATCTCTTATCATTACAAAATTTAACTTACAAAAATTAACTTAAGAGGGATTAAAGACTTGCATTTAAGACCTGACACCATAAAAATTCTAGGAGAAAACTTAGGAAAAACTCTTCTGGACATTGGCCTAGGGAAGGAATATGACTAAGACCCCAAAATCAAATGCAACAAAAACAAAAATAAATAAATGAGACTTACTTAAACTAAAAAGCTTTTGCATAGCAAAATAATCAACAAAGTAAATAAACAACCTACAGAATGGGAGAAAATATTCACAAACTATGCATTCAGTGAAGGACTAACATCCAGAATCTGCAAGGAAGTCAACAAGCAAAAAACAAACAACCCCATTAAAAAGTGGACAAACGAGAATCATTGTCTTTGGCTTGATACTTTGTCCTCTGGCTTGCCCCCCAGCCTTCACAAAGTCAGCTTATGTGGTGGAAATAGCAAACAAGTCACTGTTCTGAAACACACTGTTCTTTCGCACCTTCATGCTGTGTACACGTTGTTCCCTCCAGGCAGCGGGAGGCCCATCTTTCCGTGATCACTGGGGGCATTCCTCTGCAGCCATTAAGCCTCTGCTGAATCCTTAGCTCCTTGCTGTGAGGACTTCTTTGACCCTCCCCCCTTCCCTGAAGCCCAGAAGAAGGAGCTGTCCCATTTGTAAAAAGTGCCTCTGGCACTTGAGCTGACTCTAGTGCAGCCTTTGCCACCCTGGCTTGTAACTGTTGATGGACCTGTTCCCTCAGTGGACTACATACTACTTGATTTCAGGCAGCAGCTCTCGTTTATCATGTCTTCACAGAACAGGATCGGGCACAGCACCGGTGCACAATATATAAATGCCTGTCATCTGTGTTATCAAATGCACAAAGGAGCCTCTTCCGAATACCTACTGTGTGCAGAGTATTGGACTTGAGCTGTACACTCTTGTGAAGGGGAGGGACAAGGACGAGCTATCTCACATTCATCATTAGAGACAACATGAATACTGCACTTGAGAACCACAGGGGCCCTTACCAGCAGGTGCTGATGCCTGACAGATGTTATTAATAACTCCTTGATTGGATCATCATACCTACCATCTGAAAGACAACATAGCATAGTATAAAAGCATGAAATCAGGAGCCAGCCTGGTTTGAATCCAGACTTTGCCACTTACCAGCTGTGTGACCTTGGGCAGCTTACTTACCTTCTCTGTGCTCTGTTTACTCATCTGTAAAATGGGACTAATGGCAGTACCCACCTCACAGGGTTGGTGTGAGGATTCAGTGAGTTAATATCTGCCAAATTTTAGCTATCATCCAGGTATAGCCAGTGCCTAACTAGATATCCTAGACCTGATGCTACTGAGAAATGATTGCTGAGGGCAAAACACACTTATCTGCCCAGTGACAGGACTGGGAAAAGTAAGTCCCAGTTGCTAATCTGGCTCTCAAGTAAGGTACTTCTGTCCTGTACATGAAATGACCTCAGTGTACCAATAGGCAACGTGTCTTTAAGTACAAATAAATGTATATGGGGAGGGGACAGGCCCCTAAGGATATAGGGAAGCCAGGTGTCTTCTTGTGGCAGATTCATGACATGGTAAGATCTCTGGCCTGGGAGGCAAGACCCTGGGTTCTTGGCTTCATCCTGCAAGTGGCCCACTGTGAGACATGGAGCAAGCTTCTTTCCCTTTCTTGGCTTGAATTTCTGGCTCTCTCATAGGCTTGGACCTCCCATCTCTAGCATTTTCCATGGAGCCTCTCCCAGCTACTCTGGAGGCCAAGAGACCTGTCCTGGCCTGTGGGTGGCTGCCAGTTGTGCCAGAGCTATGGCTATGCCTCCACCACCCTGACTCATGGCCACATAGCATGTCTGCCAGCCCTGCTGCCTTGAGGACTTAGTGTAGATGTCACTTGGTGCTATTCGAATAACAAAACCAAAGGGCAAGGAAGTGGCTTGCTGCCTTTCACAGTGAGCTGGGACGTTTATCTCCCTGGCCCTTTCTCCTGCACTTGGAGACAAGTGAGGCCAGAAGATGCTTTGCTCCCCAGGTGCATTCTCTCTGGGTACCTCATTACTTCCTTAGTGCCTGGGGACCTGGACTGAGAGTCACCTTTTTGCCCCTGTGGTTCTGCCCAAGGCACGTCCAAGGTGGTACTATATGGGGAATTACAGTACTGGGCAGTTGCCAGGAGGAAGAGAGTGTGTGCTTTACATGGGACTGAAATGTCCCTGCTGTTCAGAGAAAGGAAATTCAGAGAAGACAAAACTGATGCCTTTTGCAGCAGCCAAATTTCCATCTCATTGCTGTGTGCTGGAAACATGATGCCCAGAGCTGGATCACACAGGCTAGTGTCACTTCGCATCGGCAGCAATACAAATGGCTTTAGTAATCAAATCCCCCTGGACCTGATGGCAGATGCCTCGCTTGCTAGGAGGGCCATGGTGCCCAGTTTTAGAGCTATGGCGGTCCAAGCAAGCTAGACACGGTACAACACTGACAGCTTCCCACAGGTAGCCATGCAGTGTTCAGCTTCTTCCCTGTCCTGTCCCTGTCCCTAGTCCTGCCTCACAGAAACCTTCCTTCCCAGAGCACTTCATTGCTCATTTCAGCACCTTGGCCTCTCTGTGAAGCCACAGCCCTATATTGGCTCCTCGTTCCTGAAGAGCAAATGTGGCAGTGTGCCACCTTACAGGCACCATTCTGCCACTCTACAGGCTTGGTGAGACTAGGGGAATCAGCAGAAGCCTCAAGAAGATTCTGCAACCCTCAGCAGAGGCTGGGGGAATCAGAGCAGAAGCCTGGAGAAACTTCTGTAACCCTAAGCAGCTGCAGCCACCAGGGGCCACATTTCTCTATAGTAGGGCAAATAGCAAGCAGAACATTTCCTAACCTTGATGGAGGCCAGAACTAGCTGTCCCTTGCCAAACTCCATGCCAACTCCTCTTGCTCTCCGCTCAGGGCTTTGTTCCTGCTAATGAAATGGCCATTCTGCCAGTGTACCATTACTTAGCAATTTATTAGAAATTATTGATTTTCAATTGTGGTTTCCTGGGCTGTGGGATGGAGGAAATCGAAGACATCCGGCTTGTGGATCTCCATTTGCTTGAGGCCATGGGCCCACATGCAAGTGGCTTGTCCATTACCAAAAGCGCTGGGAGAGGCAACCAGCGCTACTTCCTGCTGCTAGTTTTCCTCTCACTGGCCCCTTAAGAGCCCTCCATCCCACTTTCCCCAAAGCCCCAGCTGCAGGTGAGAGCAGACAGAACTTTAAGTGGATGCTTTCATGACATTTTTCATGGCCCTGACCAGATCCTGTTCCCGCCTCCTAGGACTCCCTTCCCCTTTGCTTCCCAGAGACTTCTCTCCTTTACTCCCTCTTAAAGGATTCCTACTTCTTCCTAATGGTCCGTTGTCCCTCAGCTTGGAAAACCGTGACCTCCCTGCCCTGGCAAGAAGTAGGAGCCTCTTGGCCAGTTGTCTGTATTACCTTGTGGCCTTGGGCCTTCCCACCACCAGCCTCCTCAGCCTGGAAGGAATCTTAAAGCTAGGTGGTCCATCTTGTTCCCTGACCTTATCTGTGACTTCCATCTCCAGCCTCCAGCCTGAGAAAGAGTAGGCACGAACACATTCTTTCCTAAATGTCTCCTGAGCACCTTGCTACAGCACCACACTAGTCATGGAAGAAAGATCTATAAAAAAGGAAATACTACCAGAAATTGCTAATGTATTATGACACATATGCATAGTCTCATCTGTCTCTTATTTCAGCCACTTCTGAGGCAACCAGTTCTTTCTGTGTGGGCTCCAACAAGCTTCATGAAGGTACAGCTTCACAGCACCTTGCTTCAGGCTTACACCACATGCCTCTACCCCTGACCTTTCCTTTTCATGTTGGCATGGAATGTCAGGGGGACTCATTTGATATGCATACATGCAGGGGAGTTAAGTTTCCATGGAATGAAACTTTGGCCAAAGCTGAATCTCTTATCAGTTGGATGAGAATAAGGATCCTATTTCTGGTTAAAAGAAGGGATTGTGCTAAGCCCTGGAATGCAGTGGCATCACAGTTATTCACTCTAACCTGTGAAGCATGTAGTTATGTGGCAGTTGTGACACTTGAATAGCATGGAGACAATGGTAATCATAAGGATTTGGGGGTTGGTTGGCTTTTCTTACTCTGGGAAGCTTACAGCGAAGAAAATGACAGTCTTGAGTTAGCCATCCATCAATTCAAGACACCATGTGAAAACTAGACGTCCTCTATGGCAGGATTTAAGGGAATCCTTATCTCCTACAGTGGCAGGGCATACTGTGCTGAAAATCAGACTCAACACCAAATTGTAACACTAGAGTGCTACAAAGAAGATTGAATGGCAGCCTTGATAGTTTCCTATATGAAGATTATCATGGGAAAATAGTAGGACCCTGAATCCTGGGATGGGAATATTTGAGTATATAAGCCTGAGAACTTGAACCCCCATATTCTTCAAGACCTTCCATGCTGGAAGCTTCTTTTTTTTGCCAGAGAAGAGCCCCTTGTCCCTGTGTGGAGACCCTGCAGTGACCTCATCTGATGCAGATGCCTTATGAGATGGTGCTTTTCCTCCTCAAGACTCACCTCCACTACCCTTCATTGCCTCCAGGTCGATGACCAAGGTCAGATTTCAGCATAGCTCAAGCTTGGAAGTACATTGCCTATTCTGGAATAAAATAGCTTGTATGCCAAAAAAATTGCAGAAACTGGAATTGTGAGAACACTTATGGAAGAGGATATTGATGGTGTTGGACCCAGGGAGTAGAGAGGGGGAAATTTATTGACATAGAAGCACTCACTTATGCCCAGGGATTCAATGTTCATATAAAAACATCTGAAATGGGTTCAAATACTCTGCTTGGATGGCTCATTAAAACTTGGACATGACAATAGCCTATAATAAATGAGGTGGAGATTCTGTAACTTTCTTGGTATGGTATTGGGGAAGGGATTATAATGATCAGAGAGGTGTTAGAAGAGATTTATTATGTGATATCAGAAAGCCTACCATTTGATTGTGCTCCCCAGGTAGGCCAGAGGACACTCCGTTTACCAAACAAAGCAATAGGTGAGAGGGCCACTAGCATATTTGAGAAGTTTTTTAGGTAGTTGTTCTCTCTAGGTTAAATTTGACAGTGGGAGATATCACTATGAGACTGGCCTCCTGGATATCAGTGGTGATGGTGGGATTCTGGAAGGGGAGAGGTCAGGTGGCAACACTTAACCATTATTGTAATAGGAAGCAAGGTCAGGTTAGCAACAGTGATATCATACTTTCAGGGATCTGTGTGATAACCCACAAGCCATTATGTCCCTAGGACAGATAGAGAGGTAACTAGGGTCTCACTTGATTAATATAATATAAAACAAAAAGCTAGGTATTATTAGGCCCATCAAGTTATAAGGTCAGGCAAGCACACTAGTAACTCATTGTAGGATGAAAAGGATAATTTGACTTTGGATTCCAAAAAGGTCCTAGACTCAAGTAAATTATACAGATATATTGCCCAGACACCCATGTCACCTACATCTGTGGCATTGACACAACTTTACCACAGCTCACACCTATGACCTTATGGGATTTCCCTATAGTCAATTGATGGAAGATAAAATAACATAATCTGGGCCTGGTTCTCAAATGGGTTGGCACAATATATTGGTGAAAGTTGAAAAAAATGGACTGTTGCTACATCCCAATCCCACTCAGTAATGGTCTAAAGGACAATGGTAAAGGGAAATACTCCCAGAGGGGAGCAGTTGCAAGCAGGATTGGTGATCAACTTGGTGTGAAAGGAGAAGTGGCCTACAAAAGGATGAACTACTGTGCAGTGGCAATTGGCCTAGGTGGCTGTCATGGGTTGAATCATGCTCCCCCCCTACCCCAACCAAGTTCATATAGCCAAGTTCTAACCCCAAGTACCTCAGAATGTGACCTTTTTTGGAAATAGGGTCACTACAGATGTAGTTAGTTAAGATGAGCTCCTACTAGAGTAGGGTGGGCCCTAATCCAATACGATTGGTGTCCTTATAAAAAGGAGACATTTATACACAAAGGCACACACAGAGGAAAGATGATGTGAAGTGACTCAGGGAGAAGATGGCCATTGACAAGCCAAAGAGAGAGGTCTGGAACACAGCCTTACTTCATAGCCCTCAGAACAACCTGCTGACACCTTGATTTCAGACTTCTAGCTTCCAGAACGGTGAGACAATACATTTCTGTTGTTTCAGCCACCCAGTTCATGGTACTTTGTTATGGCAACTAGAGCAAACAAATACACTGGTTGGATAGGGGCCTGGAAATAACATGCTTGGAAAATCAAATATCAGGAGGTCTGGAGAAGAGTATGTGGATGAACCTATGGGAATGGACATAAAGCCTGTGGCTCTTTGTGCCTCACGTTAATGCCTACCAGAAAGCACCCACCATAGAGGATGCATTCATTCAATAAGGCACACAGGATGAGCCCTTCTGTGGGTTCCATTAGTCCCCCTCCTTGATGAGCCGCTTCCAGTGTTGGTACAATAGGTCCACAAATGGAGGCCATGCGGCAGGGATAGAGGCTAGTGTGGATCCAAGAGCATTGCATTTCTTCTTGGCAAGACTGATCTAGTGATGCCAATGCTGAATGTCCAACCTGCCAGCAGCAGAGCAGGATGCTGAGTCTTTGATATGACACCATTGCTCAAGAAGACCAACTAGCCACTTGGTGTTAGGTTGATTACATTAGGCCCCTTCTACTCTGGAAGGGGAAGGCATCTAGACTTACTGAAATTGATAACTACTCTGGCTATGAGTTTGCCTTCCCTGTCCACAATGCCTCCACCAGCACCATGGTCTGAGGGCTTACAGAATGCCTCATTTAGCAATGTGGTATCCTGCATAGCATTGCTTCTGACCAAGGCACACATTTTGTGGCAAAGGAGGTGCAAAAATGGGCACAGGATTCACTGCTATTACATGGTACCCAATCACTCGGTAGCAGCAGGCTTAATAGAATACCCTGTTAAAGGCTTATCTATGATGCCAGCTTAGGCACAACACACTGTGGGGTTAAGTTGCTGTCTTCCAGGATGCAGTACATACATGGCTACAATGGCTGATATATGGTGCTGTGTCCCCAGTAGCTAGAACCCACAGATCTAGGGATCAAGGGGTGGATATAGGAGTGGGATTTCACATCATCACTCCCAGGGATCCACTTGTGGCATTTGTGCTTCCTGTCCCTGAAGCTTTAGTCTCTGCCAGGTTGGAAGTTCTGGTGTGATGGGTGAGAATGCTTCCACCAGGGGTCACAGTAAGGATTACATTGAACTTAAAGCTACAGTAACTATCTGGTTAGTTTGGGTTTCTCATGCCAGTAAACTAGCAAGAAAAGAAAGGAGGGGTTTGGGTTACTTCCATGCAATGGAGGCAGGAAGTAATATATTTAGAGCCCAGGGAATTCAGTGTTGGGGGGTGTTTTGGTGCTTCTATGTCCAGTGATGAAGGTGAATGGGCAATTGTGGGAACCAAGGCAACCACGGACTTAATTTCTTTGGGGAAACTGGCCCAAGCCACCTCAATAGGCAAGCAACACAGATCAGAGTGTTGGTCCACAGAAGAACATTTCTAAAATAAAGGGTGGAAGAGGAAGATGGTGAGTAGCAATTATGGCAGGCTAGGAGAGTAGGCGCATTCCTACCCTCACGGAGTCCTCAGTCTGGTTGGGAAGATAAACATAGGGCATTTATAAACCTGGTGTAATATGTACCATACAGGACTGTAGGAGGCCCCCCTAAGTTGTGATGGTTTAGCTGCCATATGAAGCATGGGTAGAAAGTTAGTCAGGAGAAAGGGGTGTGGGCTAGTGATTTTGTGGGGGAAGTGTTTTTGCTGGGGCAAGGGAAGAAGGGGATGTGTGGAATATCACTGGATGTTTCAGCGTTGGATGCTGGATGGAAGCAGGGGCTGGGATGGTTTGGGGATGCAGATGAAGTGGAGCAGCCAGAACAGAACATTCTTTCTAGAAGAAGTGAGGTCCTGCAGGAGATGGGACAGGATCGGGTCCAGGGCACAGGGGAAGGCGTAACCCTTCTTCTTCAGAGACTGGTGTGAAATAAGGAAGAGGGAAGGGAGGTGTGTGGGGATTTTGAGGTGGAGAGGATAATGAAAGCCTAAAGTTGAACAGCTTCAGTCTTCTCTGCAAAGCCTGAGCCAAGCCTGCTGCTGGCAGAGTCAGGGTGGGGCGGGGCTGGAGGAGGCTGGTGGGGAAGACTCAGGACAGCTGCTGGGGGAATTCCAGAGGGATTGAGTTGGTTAGTGAGATCCCTTGCCTTACCTGACTGCCGGCTTTGCATGGAGGAGAGCCTGGGGCTGTTTGCTCCATGGAGAGCTTGTTTGCTTTTAGCACCTGAGTTGCCCTGAGTTCACACTTACTCTCCACTTGACCCACACTTGCCACACTTGCCTTTCCTTCTTATTGCCCCCCCTCTCTCAAATGCACCCCCCTTTCCCACCCCTAAACCTTTGCCTCTCCCTGAAAGCAACAACTGGTCTTAGATCCCCCCAAGCCACAACCCACATTCTTTAAATCGCAGCTCAAAACCCCACCTCGAAGAAGCTATCTTTGTGATTAATACCGATCATTCTCAAACCCTCAGCAGAAGCCCTAAACTGGCCCTCTTGTTCAATGCCCTCCTATAATTCCTGTTGCTTTCCGAATTTAGCCAGGCCCAGGAGACAACCAGCGCCTGTCTCAGGGCCCTGTTAGAATGGCAGCTCTGAAGGGCACTCCTGCCCCTATCACCTTGTACTAGGCAAGTAGGAAGTCTCCAGAATTCCTTGATGACCAAAGGTAGTCAGAGGTAAGCCCCATTCAAGAGCCCTAAGACCATTCCAGGGATCCTTAAGTCAAGTTCAGATACTTCTATGAGGTCCTTGAATTTGGCAGCAGAATATTGAATGTGCATATGTGTGCATGTGTATATGCTTCTGTGTGCTTCTTCTGGGTAAAAGTTCCGTAACTTTTCTCAACTCTTCAAAATATCTATAATCCCCCAATAGCCCAGATCCACTGCTGGAAACCTTTCTTGGGGGACACCAACCTACAGTTGGCCTACACCCCCCTGTTCTGTGTGCAGACCTGGGAGGAATCATTGATTATTGCACAGCTCATCTGCAGTCAGAGTGTCAAATTCAGGAATTCACATGGGTGCTACACCCAAGTCCCTGGGCCACTGTCAAGGATATTGTGGCCACAGCTATTTGTACCCAGACAGAATCCAGTCTGTGAGCCATAGCATCCTTCAACATCCTAATGAATGGATGACAATTAATAGAGAGCCACCCAAGTGTATGAGACTTGTGAAAATGAGTAAAATCATAACTTGATGGATCTAGAAGGCCTTTTAAAGTCCATCAAGTTCAGTATTTCCAGGAATGTGTTCTGTGGAATATGAGTTTTGCCAGATATGAATAGCTGCTGTTCCAAGAAAAAAGGATTCAGAGACAAAATAATAATAATAATAATAATCTAGGCAATATGGGGCTAAACAATATTAAATAGTTCTCTTTTTAGCAGGACATCTCAGAGCCTTAATTATGTAATACAGGGTTTGAATTTTCAAGAAGGAGATAAAGTGAACAGTGTTTCCCAACTGTATTTAAAGTACTATGAAATTCCTTTGCAGAGTATCTGTCAGAGGTAGGGTTCCAAAGAGTGCTCTAATCCACATGTCTAATTCAACCCCCTCACTTTACAAAGGAAGAAATGGAGGCCTAGAGAAGTAATAGGTCTTGCCCAGGGTCATCTAGAAAAATATTCAGTTATTAAAGGCAGCCGTAAGGTGCAGACCAAGGCACAAACAAGCTGCCTTAGTTGGTAATGAGCTCCCTGTCTGGCTCTGGAGGATTGAGCAAGGGCCAAGTGTTCCTTAGCAGAATATTGTCTGGGACTAACCACATTGGCATTTCCGGGGCGCTTGTTAGAAACTCAGCATCTAAGGTTCCTCCCCTTACCTACCAACTCAGAATCCACACTTGAACCAGGGGATTCAGGGGCACATTCAAGTGAGAGACAAGGGGGCCCTGTGGGTCATTTATTTCCAGTCTTCTGTTGGCCAGGTTTGGGTTAGCAAACATTTCCTGAGATTCAGGAAGTTCCATTCTCCCCCTACCTAAGCGGAGAACTCGGCTGGATACATGAGCATCCTTGCAAATTACTGGAGAGTGGGGGCGCTGTCACTCTCACCAGCCCCCTGCCCTGCCAAGTTGCCAGGCATTTATTCTGCTGTCACTTGTGCAGTGCTTACTTAGGTGCGTGATGCACTTGACACTTGTTCACTGTTACCATGCAGGGTTCTCTGAGGGAAACTGAGCCAGTAGGAAATATATATGTTGTACAACACAGAGGTTGGAGGGCCAGCCCCCGTGTAGTCAAAAATCTGCATATAACTTTTGACTTCCCCAAAACTTTACCAGTAGCCTACTATTGACCAGAGGCCTTACCAATAACATAAAGTCGGTTAACACATATTCTGTATGTTATATGTATTAAATGCTATATTCTTACAGTAAAATAAGCCAGACAAAAGAAAATGTTATTATGAACATCATAAGGAAGAGGAAATATATTGACTACTCATTAAGTGGAAGTGGATCATCATAAAGGCCTTTGTCGTCATCGTCTTCACACTGAGGGCTGAGGAGGAGGAGGAAGAAGAAGAGGAGGAGTTGGTCTTGCTGTCTCAGGGGTCGCAAGGGTGGAAGAAAATCCACATTTAAGTGGACCTGTGCAGTTCAAATGCGTGTTGTTCAAGGGTCAACCGTACATATATATTTAAAGGAACTGTCTCACGTGGCAGTGGGGCTGGCAAGGCTGCAGTGTGCGGGGCTGGCCGGCAGGCTGGAGACTCGGGCAGGAGCTGTTGCCGCCGACCCGAGGCAGAATTTCCTCGTCTCTCGGAAACCTCCGTCTTTGCTCTCAAAGCCTCTCGGCTGACTGGCTGAGGCCAGGCCGCATTATCTAGGATTAGTGAGTGATCTTTACTTCAAGTCCGCTGATCATAGACGCCACCCCAGCTGCCAGATACCCCCACAGCAGTACCTACACTAGGGTTCCATGGAGTCGCCGGGGACTAGGGCCCGGCCCAGGTGATACCTGAACCTGCCCACCACACTCACTTCAGCCTTACAACAATCCTACAGTGAGCTCCATTTCGTTGTTGAGGAAACTGAGGTGCTGAGAAGGTAAGTAACACAGCAAAGGCAACTGGCCAGCCAGGGGCTGGCAGGGGCAGGATCTGCATGCGGGTGGCCCAGCTTCAGATGGTGCTTCTGCCACTCAGTCAGGCCACCTCTTAGGGCAGTTTGCCCACGGAAAGTCACAGGTCTCAGGATGGCAACTCTCTGGCTCCTAGGTATGGCTTTGGGGGCTGTTACATACTCCCACTGCAAGGTTTTTCACTGACAGGAGATGCTCCTACAAAGGCAGTGGACACCTGGCACCTGTCTGGGCCAGGCCTGCAGGACTTTATTCGCCTGTGTTTGAAAGTGTATCCAGGTTGTGTTTCCCAGGCATGCGTGCTCAGGCCTGCCGGGGTGGGGGATGCAGGCTCGTTACCTGGTTATGCAATGGAGCCTTGATATCCTGGTGCTTCCAGTACTGCCCATGGGCCATCCCGACATCCCAAAGTTCAGGCCCTTGCCCCAGTGCATGCCCAGCTTGGACCCCAATCCAGGACTACAAATTTCCCACATGGGGATGCTTCAGTGAGATGTCCAGAAGTGCCTTCCAGGCTGGCCCCATGCTCTGATGGGAGTCTGAATGCAGATGAGGCTGGGCTGGGGGCTGATGAGGTGGCTGTCCTTTTGGTTGGGACTGACATGGTAATCTCAGGACAGGCCTAGCCCCCTCTCCAGCCTCAGTGGTCTCATCTTTATGATGAGAAGGAAAGACTAGAATAATCTTCAGGATGCTCTCCATCTCAAAATTGGTCTTTGGCAGCAGAGTTTGAGGCCACTTCCCTCCCTTTCCTGGGGCACTAAGAGAGGCATTCCAGAGGGCTCTCTTGAGGACTCTTTCTGGAGTAGAGTGTCAGGAGCTGGCTATAGACATCTAATGGCGAGGCATTGCTTGTTTTCATGCTTGTGTAAAACAAGCCAACACCAAAAACCTCTAATAGAGCACAGCATTCTAAGGGCAAGAGATAAATCTTGGGAGAATTAGGAAATTTAGAAGAGGCAGCCTCTGAGATTCTCTCCTTCCCTTCCCCCCTTCTTTCTTTTCTTCCTTTCACTTTTTCTCTCTCCCCCTCCTCTCTCCCTCCTTCCTTCCTTCTTCCACTCCTCTCTCTCTCTCTCTCTCTGCCTCCCTTCCCTGCTTGCCCACTGTCATCTCACCCTAGGCACAGGTCAGCTCTCTTGGCCCATCTGGGGAGGGGGCTGAATGACAGCATTCTTCCCTCACCTCCCACTCACATTTAACAAACACTCCCTGATTATTTTGAAAGCAAAATGCCAGGATTTCAGGAAACAATACAAATGTGTGTTGACCTTGAAGCCCTAGACACATAGTGGCAGCTTGTCCTCAAAGCAGACGACCACAGATGGATGTGCCAGAAGCTTCAGTCTCTTCTTCCTTCTGGGCCCCATGGTGGCTGATCTTTGGGCCTCGACTCTGATCACAGGGAACGCAGGTAACACCCTGAAAGACAGCCCTGACCAACGTCAAGTTTAAGGGGAAGAGCTGGCCTGGCCACAGCACTGGGGAGACTCCCTCTGCTTGACTGTCTCAGGAAGAAGAGCCTAAAAGCCTGAGTTCTTGTTCCTGACTTTGACCCACTTGGGCTTCCATAAGAGGACTCCCTTGGGTGTGCCCAGTTCTTTCTAGATTACCAAACATGTCCCTCTTCATTTCATTTACGTATTCATCTGTTGAGTCTTATCTTCACTATGTATTCATCAAATGCTTGTTGTGTACTAGGCACTGGACATGGAGCGGTGACGGAGATGAAGCTTATTGCTGCTCTCCTGATGTTTGCCATCTTGCAGAGAGGATAGACAAGAAACAGAGAATTTCAAGAGGAGGACATGTTTCAAAGGCTACAAGACTCTACTGCAGCAAAAGGGGGCAAGGAGTGCTATGCTCAAGACTACATGGTTAGAAAAAGGCAGGTGGGGACATTTGATCTCAGGTGTCCTACCTCCCAGCTCAGGGCTTTTTCAACCTCTCCCCAATGCCTTCCCTTATTTTTTTCCACCTACCCCCAGCTGCTTCCAATTGCATCGTCATTCTCTGTCAATCATTCAATGAGCTTGGCCAATGATGAGATCCTGTGCTGGCTTCCTCTAGCTAAACTAGGTGACAAAACTGAGGCCCTTGGCAATCTGGAGAGAAGACCAAGTCATGGGCAACCAGGACAGCTCATCAGCCTCCTTCAGCCTCCTGCCCTTGCTAGCAGGGTCAGGCTCCACACTGGGGCTCCCAACACCAAGGAGGGAGGCCAGGTTAGAGGGAGCTGAGGGGATGGTGCAGTCAGGCTGGGGCTGGGGAAGGAGCTACCTGCCCTGAAGGGAAAGGCTGTGGGCGTGGCTGTGTTCAGGATGTAGAGGGAACCAACCAACTTTGGGCCCCTCCTGTTGTGCAATAAGCCTGCATTTTACAGTTAAGGAAACTGAGGCTTAGAAGGAGTAAGAATGTGACTTATCCAATATCACTTGGCTTCAGAGGGTTTTGAAGGGAAGAGGACCTGGCATTGACTGTTCCCAGCATAAGGGAGTCCAGAGAGCATGAATGTCAGAAAGGCGCAAGGAGGGCAAGGCTGCTGGGAAGTCCTTCCAGCCCTGGGTTAGGAGCTCTGCATTGAGGGCTTCCCTGGAGGGTACTCCAGGTGGATGCCAATGCTGCCTGTGCCTGCAGGGTTCAAAGCCGACATGCCACACCTATGTCCACGTTTCTTGCTTTGCCCTTGCTGTGCATTCCCCTTAGACATTTTGGGATGGCAGTCAAAGCTCTTCAAGAGCTAGCCTTGCCCCCATCCAGCTCTGTGTTAAACATTTGCCAGATGGTCTCGGATAGTCCCCACCCCAGCCCTGTGTGGGGCATCCAGTTGGCAGTCCCACTTCACAATAGAAAACCTGGAGGCCCAGAGTGGAAGAGACATGCCTGAGGCCACCTACCTCCCAGCCACATTCTTGCACATCTCTTGCACATTCAGTTGTCCATGCCTGTGCCTGTGTGGGTGGGGCTTAGCTCATGGTGCCTGAGCCATGCTCCCAGAATTTACAGAAGAATCTATAACTGTGGACAGCTCTCTCACATGAAACACTGGTTCCCTTTGCTGCTGCATGGACTTGTTTCTCCCGGGAGCTTGGCCTGCTGTCCACTCTCCACCAGGGACAGGAAGCTCTGACTCCAGGCATGTGACTAGACCCATCAGCCTCATTGCCCCCTCAGGGTGTAGCTAAGGCAGTTCCTAGACCCCTGGCACTCAGGCCTAACTTTGCTGTGACAAACCCAACAATTTAGAGCCAGGAGGCCAGCCCATCCAGGAAGTGCTGGCCCATTGTCATTACCCTGAAAATCCCTACAGCTCCACCATGAGTTGTCCAGAAAATTCCAGGGCTAAATTTGGCAGGGGAAGAATCCTAGGAATTCTTTAGGCTCTCAGATTCCACTTTTTTATTTGGGGGTCAAGAGAAGAAGGGGTGGAATCTATGAAACTGTATCCTCAGCCCCAACTCTGGAGCTGAGGGAGAGGCAGTGCTTGCAGCCCAAGGGACTGACAGTCCTCTCCCTGCCCCAACCCCTCCTTTGGCACCACGGCCACCAGGACCCCACTGTAGTTTCTGG
>VBSM01002350.1:447227-485348 GCA_008086735.1 Cheirogaleus medius | reverse complement strand
AGGAAATCCAGAGGGCAGCAGTGACAGCAGCCTGGCAGAGCTGCTGATTCTTGATACACACATGCATGCACATTCGGGCACTGTATGGGCTAAATGTTTGTATCTTGTGTTGAAGCCCTGATGCCCAATGTGACAATATTTGCAAGTGATGATGGGGATCCCACGATGGGATTAGTGTCCTCATAGGAAGAGGAAGAGGCTCCAGAGCTTGCTCTCTCTTTCTGCCCTATGAGGACATGCAAGAAGGTGGCTGTTTGCAAGACAGAAAGAGTCCTCTCACCAGGAACTGAATCTGCTGGCACCTTGATCTTGGACTTCCCAGCTTCTAGAGCTATGAGAAATAAATGTCTGTTGTTTCAGCCATTCAGTCTATGGTATGTTGTTATAGCAGCCCAATGCTAAGACAGGCAACATGTAGACACACACTCAAGCACACAAACAGACGCATACGCACACGCACCCCAGGCACACATGCACCTGTGTGCACACATGCACATACTAACAGACAGATATACACATGTGCATATGCACACCCACAGAAGCACTCACTTTTCTACCCATAGACATATGCCCACACCCAGAAGCATGCCCGGGGCACACGAGCACACAAACACACATGCCCAAGGTGCAAGCACACGGCACGTGTACAGTGATCTCCCGTTCCACAGCACCCAAGACCCCTCTGCTCCTGGGCAAACAGTCAAAAGGCTGCACTCCATGAATGGAAACAAAGTCTGGAATAGACCCTCAGTGTCCTATTCATTCCACAGGCTGAGAGTCTGAGTGGCCCTTTCAGATAGGCATGGAAAATCCTGTCCCAGGACTCTTAGATGGGACAGCCGTTCCCAACAGGGACGGATCAAAATCTGTTCTTTCATCGCTGTTTGTACTTCCCCATCCCCCGCTGCCACCCTCCCTGGAGAGAGAGCAGAGGAGGCATCAACTGCAACTCTGGGGTGAAGGGAGGGTAGGCAGCCTTGCGGCCTGTGTGTATGAGCATATGACTGGGAGTATATATGAGGGTGAGTGTGTGTGCACACAGGTAAGTGTGTGAGATGGTGACTGGGGGAGTGTGTGTGTGTGTGTGTGTGAACTGCAGGTGACAATCCTTGCTGGGGCCCTTTGGAAATGTGCATCTACTGCAATCCTGCATGCCACCCAGGTCCATGCCAAGGGGAGTAGTGAAGATGTGCTGGGACCTCGGGCCATTGGAGCGGCTGGGGATCAGGGCTGAGCAGGGCGTCATAGCTAGCAGGCAGGCAAGTGTGTGCCTCCTCCTTTGTCACCCTTTCTTCCAGGAATGGAGGCCTGAGGCTGCTGGGAGCTAGAGGGAAGACTCCCTGGCAGGCCTCCCTGGGCTTCTTTTCCTGAGGGGCAGTGCCTTCTTGAGGGCAGGTCTCAAATCTGCTCCCCAGATGAGGTGGCTGGGAGCACCCACCCTGCCTCTGCATGCCTTTGGGCCCTGGTTGAAACTCAAGAGCTGTCTTCCCTGTCCTAAAGAGGCCCCTTGCTATCTGTCCCTTCTCTCATCTGTGCCAGCTTCACACCTTTGAGCCCTGCCTGCAACTTTGGAAGCTTCCCCCTCACCTCCTGCCAGCTCACCTGGCCTTCTGTGGGTCTTGTGGACCTGTCTCTGCTTGCAGGCCTGGGAGCTCCCTGCCTCCTTCCCGTAGCCTGCCAATCTCCCCTGCGTGGCCAGCCCACCTTCTTGACAAGTGGCTGTCTGCTCATTGGCCCACCTTACCATCATGCCAAGCTTTGCTCCCCCCTTCATTTTATACATGTGGGAACTATCAGAGATGGGACATGACTGCTCCAAGGTCATTTGGCAAGGCAGTGGTAGAGCTGAGACCTGGCTCGTGGTTTGTCTGAACCCTAGGACTCTTGAGTCTAGGAGGCTCACAGAGGTAAACGGCAGGGGAGCAGGTTCAGGGAGCCCTCTGGATGGCAGAATCCAGTCCAGACCCAGAGAGAGGAGGTGAGGTGATGGATGTGGCCGGGCCCAGCATGGGACCTGGAACCCCCACCCCACGCATACTCAGAGGCTGTTGGCTGTGCCCATGTGGAGTCACAACCTCCACCTGCTCCCTTGGCTTTCACCCCCTGTAGCCACACCTCACCCAGGCAGAGGCCACTGCCCCAGAGGCCATCAGCAAAGCCCAAGCCCCCAGGCTCTCGAGCTCCAGGCTCCTGGGATATTGGCTCAGGGCTATGGATTTCTCATTTGCATAGAGTCCTGGCCCCAGGGACCTGAGTTCTCTGACCACAGTAGACTGGAGGCCACAATCCTGCAAGAATGCAGGACCAAGGACAGAAAATTGTCCCATGAGGAGGAAGTGCATGGAACTTGAGCTGGGAGGCAGGAGGTGCTGGTGTACGCCCAGGTTCTGTGGCCTCCCGGCTGTACAACCTCCAGAGCCTCGCAGCTCTCATTTGTAAAATGGGGTCAACGGGAAGCACAACTTGTCCTAGGAGGCTGGAGGCCTGGGCTGCATGCTGGCTCCATCCCTGTGTGGCTTTGGACAAGTCCATTACCCTCTCTGGGGACACAGTCTCCCCATCCTGGGGACTTTTTAAAAAGCAATAGGTAAAATAGTTGTTACTGTTGTTAAAGGGAGGAGGGCAAATTTTGAGGATCAGGAGGCATCTATTTAGTATCTCCACGTTCATTCCATGACATGCAGCTGGCATAGATGTAGCAAGTGGCAGCTCTGTCCAGGCTCCATGCTAAGGGGGTGGCCACTGGGCAGTGAATGTGACCAGCTTGTGTCCCTGCCTCCAGGGAGCTGACATTCTAAGCAGGGAGCTACAATATGCAGAGCTGGACACAACAGGTGGTCTCTAAGGCCTCTTCAGGCTCTGAGGCCCCGAGTTGGCTCCTAAGTGACCTGTGGTTAGGGACCTACTGCTGGGCCTGGTCAGAAATGGGAACCCCAGAGAGAAGAAGAGAAGATGAGGTTGGCAGAACAATTCCCCCCCTAAAATGTCAACTCCCTAATCCCCAGACCCTGGGAATGTGTACCTTCCATGGCAGAAGGGACTTGGTAGATGGAATTAAATCAAGGATCTTGAGATGAGGAGATCATCCTGAATTATCCAGATGGGTCCTAAATGTCATCATAAGGGTCCTCCAAGGGGATGTGGGAGTGTCAGCATCAGTAGTAGGAGGTGTGAGGATGGAAGCAGAAGTTGGAGCGGTTTGAGGAATAGCCATGGGCCATGGAACACGGGTGGCCTCTAGATGTTGGAAAAGGCAAAGAAACAGATTCTGCCCTGAGCCTCCAGAAGGAATGCAGCCTGCTAGTGCCCTGATTTTAGCTCAGTGTGACCCATTTCAGACTTCTGGTATATAGCACAGCAAGAGCATAGATGTGTGTTGCTTTAAGCCACCACACTGGTGGCAATTTGTTATAGCAGCCCCAGAAAACTAATCCAGAAAGGAGTTGGCACTTCAGCCCTTACCACGTGCCCGGCACTGTGCTCAGGGGCTTCCACTGATTGCCTCATTTGATTCATAGAATAGTCCCTGTGGGTTTGGAAAGCTCTTACTCTAATACCCACGTTACACATGAGGTTTATGGGGGAATGGCTTTCATATTGAAGGAACTCAGGACATTTCACCCCAAAATAGACTGCTTGGTATAAAGAGTATTTTGAATTAACCACTTTGGTACCATGCTCACCGGCCGTGAAACCTTGCCCACAGCCGGCACTCATAGTCCGCACGATAGTTTGTGCTGTGCATTGACGACGAATACGTTTTGCTCTTGTGTGATGAGGAAAGCTTTAAAGCACTGAAAGCTTGTTTTACTTTATAGGCAGCTTTAGGAAAATAACTATAATAACTCCTACTAAGGACTTGTTAAAAGGTCACAGATTCATAGTAACTTATTAGCTGAATGTACACACTGCAACTGCAGAGATAAAAGTAAAAGCTTTTGGCTGTTGACTAAAGTCGACGCTTGGCTGTGCGCCTTCATATCATGGCTGTCGGCTAAAGTCGACGCTCATGTTCATCTGTGGCTGACGACTATAGTCAATGCTGGTACCGAAGTGGTTAAAGGCCCTGAGAGATCAACAGGTGTTGGAAGGGGCTTTCTCTCTATCTGCATAAAACCAGATCATACCCATCAAAAGAACAATTGCCTTTCCTTCTTCTCCCTGTTACCGCACTATATTGCAGGAAAGAAGATCAAGAATGCAACCAGACCTGGCCAAACCATTTAAAATATGATACCTGCCTCTCAGGTTAATATAATTTCCAAAGAGAATCATTTACAAGGCAATATGTTTCCCCCACCCATTCATCCTCCCCAGTGTCTATTCATCCCCCTAGTAACCATTTATTGCCCCTAAACAGAATTACCTATATTTCTCATCTCCCTCTCCCCTTTAAAAGGAGGGTATACAAGTTTCCGGACCGCACTGGGATATTGGGTAATCACTCCATGTTACTCCCCGTGTGCACGATAAATAAACCTCTTTCTCTTATTAATCTGCCTTAATTGTGAGTTGAGCTTTCAGTGAAGTTTTAGGGGAAAGGGCAAGTTTCCCCTCTTCTCCACACCATGTTTACCCAGCAGAGATGTAGTAGCGCAAGGACTGGTCTCAGGCCTGCTGGACTGTGTGCCCTCTGCTTCCCCCCAGCTGCTGCTGAGGGGATGGAATTGCTGAATTCAAGGGTAGATTCATAAGCAGCCATCTGGCGCTGGGAAGAAGGGGCTGTTCTGGATCAGGATGGACTCACCTTCCATCACTGACTCCCCCAGAAGCCTTGGGCATCAGGTCCTCCTCTGGACTCCAGCCCCAGCAGTGATGCACTTTCCAGTAGCCCTGCTTGGGCGTTGACCCCAAGCTTTGGCCAGAATGCTCCAGGGACAGCGAGCTCACGGAACTCATGGAACCACTATGGCTGAGCAGCCACTCTGTCCCATCATATTCCTTGAAACAGAGGGAGTTTTGAACATCTGTGCTCTGAGGTCACAGCAGACCTGGACACTGAGGCTCAGAGATGGATAGGGCTTTTGTCAAAGGTCACCCAACTGGGGTAATGTCAGAAGGAGGCAGAGCCTGTGGCTCCTGATTGCCAGCAGCTGGCTCTCTCTGTTGGCTGAGATCATTGACCCTGATTTATAAGCTGAAGTACCAAGGAGACCTGATTCAATAGCAAGCACAAGCGGCACCCAGTTAACTCGCTGGTACGGTCTGGAGTGTGGCAAAGTGAATTTCTCCACTGGCCCTTGAAAGACCTATTTGTATAACAAAAGGTGTTAACATGGATGGGGAAGGCCTCATTTCCCAGCTACTTGGATTAGCACTGACAATTGTCCAGCCTGTGACACAGCAGTGACTGATCATGTCATCACCACCTTCACATGATGCCCCCATGGGGCAAACAGCCATAGCAGGAGGGATGTGTGTGCTTCCATCTCACCAGGCTTGTGTCTGCCAAGGGGGTGGGGTGGGGGACAGACCCTTCCACATTTGTGCCCTGCCCTTTTCTCTTGCTGCCAGGACCCTCCTTTTGGGCAATGCCAGAGATGTAAATATAGCACCATTCAGAACAGGAACACAAGAAGATGGGAGTGGTCCTCTTTTCTAAGCTCATTGGAAACCCCATCGATACTCCCAGGGTGGCTGGGGTCCTCCCTGGAAGATTCTAACTGCAGCAGAGTCCTGGTGTTGCGCAAAGTAGTAGACACCCTCTGTCTCCCCCCTAGGGTCCTAGCTCCATCCTCAGGAGCCTCTGAGCAGCCTTGAACCACAGTGGACCACAGAATATCAGAGCTGGGGGGTCCTGCTCCCAGTGAGAACTCACATTCTAGTGGAGGAGAGATGGGGAAGCTGAGGACCGCCTCCACAGAGCCATGTGTCCCCAAGAATCATGAGTTAGGACCTCAAGGCCTTCAACTGTCACCCAAACCCCTGTGAAGCAGGTCTTGTTATCTCATTTCACAAGTGATAAAAGTTAGACTGAGAGCAGCTCACCCAGTGTTGCTCCATTGGAAAGGAGCTGATCAGAGATGGAAGCCCAGAGACAATTATTATCAATATATCAAGACAAATGCTGAGCCACATGCTGGACAGGTTGCCATCCTCTGGGGGACTGATTGTCCCTGAACCACACGTTGGGATTTCTCGTTGATTTGCATTCTCATTTGTGAACCACCATATTTTCATCTCTGATTGATCTTCAATGTATTTTTTCTATTCCAAAGTAGTTAGCGGTCTGTAAACACATTCTTAAATGCACCTCTGAGATATTTAATCTGTACAATCTTTTTTTGTTATTCTAATACTGTGATTCTCAAATTATGGTTCACAAACCAGTAGTATTAGTATCGCCTAGAGCGCCTTAGAAATTCAAATTCTCAGGCCCTGCCCCAGATGATTAAAGAGGAGATTCTGAAAGTAGGGCCCAGTGAAGACTGACATAATTTGTGGGCCTTGGTGCAAAATGAAAATGCAGAGTCACCTGCTCAAAAATTATTAAACATTTCAAGATGGTGACAACAGAGCATTAAACCAAGCATAGAGGTCTGAGTGTGGCGCCCGTGTGATCGTGCAGGTTGCATTCCCATGAAGCTGGCCTTCTGCCCATAAGCTGTGTTTTCACAAACACTCCAAGTGATTCTGATGCCTGTGCAAGTGTGGAAACTGCTGCACTAATGCTTTTTCATTTTAAAAATAATGCCTGTTTGTCAAAGAAAATTTAGGAAATATAGAAATACTCAAGGAAGAAAATTAAAAGGAAAGAGAGCCACAAATGTTCTCACTACCCAGAAATATTCAACTGTCAACTCTCCAGCAAATTTCCTTCCTGTCTGTTTTCTATCCACAGGTTTTAGGTTTTCATGTACACATGTGATTCCACTGAACATTGGCATGTGTACCCTGTTCTCTTCCTTAACATGATATCTTAAGCATTTTCCATGAAATTACATCTTTTTCATAAGCATCATTTCAAATGGCTGCATACCTGTGTCAGTCATCTTTTATCCTCATATCCTCAGGGATACCAGCTCACCCCCACTTTCTGCCCCAAAGCTATTTTATTGGGCCAGTCTGCTTAACCATTCCTGCTGCACGTGCAAACCTGGAAACATGAGAGTCATCACTCACTGGGACATCCTCTGATGAACAGATAAATATTTTCTTCCATGTCTTGGGCAGACAATTCCAGATACATTCTATTGGGTCCACGGTGGTGACCAACTCAACGCCTCGAGTTGGCTTTTCCTCTTTTCCTGTTTCATTTTCCCAGCCCCTGTTCCCTATTGACTAGGACCACTTCCTAAAAGAAACTTGTGTCAGACTCTCTTTTTGGGGGCAATGCAAGCTAAGATAATACTCTTACAATCAAATGGGTAAGGCATTATTACCTTAACCACTCCCACTTGTTGGACACATAGTTGGATCCTTGATTTTCTCTCTTTACACTGAGGCGGACCTTACTTGGTATGAAGCTTTTCTATATGCAGACAAATTTCCCAGGACAGAATTGCAGAGGTAGAACTCATGGGTCAAAATGTGGAGCATTTCTTTAGGCTCTCAATCTTGCACTGCGTAAAGGAGAGCAGGTTGGCTTATAGCTGGCCAGGCCAACTGCACTTGACTGCTGGAAAGCCTGTTGGCCAAGCTCTCCTGGTCTGGAGGTATAGCAAGTATGGTCTGGACAGTCTTCACACCATCTACCAAGAGTGGGTGGCAAGGTCAAGTCTGAGGTAGGGGACAAGGACATGGGCATATGAGTTTGCTGTGGTTGCCATAATAAAATACCTCAAACTGAGTGGCTTAAATGATAGAAATGTACTGTCTCCCAGTTCTTGAGACCAGAAATCTGAGATCAAGGTGTGTCGGCAGGGTTAACTCTTTCTGAGGTCTGTGAGGGGGAATATGTTCCAGCCTTCTCCCCTAGCTTCTGGGGGTTTGCCCTGAGAGGCAAACGGCTCACATGTTACAGAAAAAGAAAGTGGCAATTGGGCCTGGGACCAGGTACTCTGGACTCCCATACATGCTCAATGGCTGCATGTTTCCTGCCTTTTCCTCTTTAGCACAGAGTCTCAGAGCCATGAAGTCCAACAGAGGTCCAGACAGGAGAGGGATTGGCTCAAGGCTGCCTAGCATGTCAGTGATGGGGCCAGGACTGGGATTGAGGTCTCCTGACTTCTAGCCCTGTGCCTCTTCCCGAGCCCCTGCATGCAGCATCCAGCCCTGTTTCCCACATCACATTTCACAGACACATTATTAACAGGGGTGTTACACCAAAATGTCCCAGCTCAAACATGCTTGAGAAATGCTTAATTCAGCAAAGTTAAACTGCAGGACTTCTCAGGGCCTTTTCTTTGCCATGTGCATTGGGATTCTCCAAGGCAAGCACAGAATCTGCAGGGTTTTCCCGGCTGCTTTGACTTCAGAAAACCTTTATCTGTG
This sequence comes from Cheirogaleus medius, assembly GCA_008086735.1. Classification (NCBI taxonomy): domain Eukaryota; kingdom Metazoa; phylum Chordata; class Mammalia; order Primates; family Cheirogaleidae; genus Cheirogaleus; species Cheirogaleus medius. The sequence goes on along the minus strand of VBSM01002350.1, from coordinate 476,915 downwards.
AACCCCTGTTGACTTTTGTCTAGACCCCTGGGATGGGCCTCTGAAGGCCCTGGGAGCCTTGACGTCTCTCTGCAGGCAGCAAGCAGAGCAGCAACGGCCTTGAGAAGAGGATCCTGCTACAGTGATGTGCGGGATGAAACGAGCAAGAGGGAGATGGCAGAGGTCATCAGGCCCAGGTCTGCCTTCTGTGGATTCAAGAACTGGAACCATCTGTGGCCTTGGTAAGAATCATTCAAACCTTCTCTTAATAGCACCCCTTTAAAAACCTCTAATTTAATCTGTGCTGAGAGCTTGTAGTCATATTTACCTCTCTACAGAAACATCTAGTCTTCTTCTATGTTCCCACCCATACCCACCCTAGTGCTTAATGGCATTTGCACACTTTAACCTACAGCCAAGAAAAATATAGGTTGCTCCTGAGGCCAATTTCCCTCCTCGTGACAGAACTCAGTTTTTGTAGGGAGAGCCTGAGACTTTACAGCGGCGAAGGCAGGGGATTTGGATTGTCCTGCAGGAGGGCTGTGGGGCCTTCACATCAGCTCTTCGGGGAGGAGCCGGGCTGACCTTGCCCCTACCTTCAGCCTGTTACACACAGAGGAGTTGGCACGAACAGCAGGATGACTGCTCTTTGGTGCTGGACCTTTGCAAAGAGGGACTGATGGCTGGGAAAGGACGAAGCCCTCTCTAGCAATTCCTGAAATGGCTTCACCATGAGGTCCAAACTTTCAGGATTTTAGTGTAAATAAGGCAAACACACGGAGATGAAATGTTCCTCCCAGCACAACTTGTTTCCCGAGCTGAGGGAAAGCGTGCTTGGCAAAGAATTTGAATTACAGTCCAAGCTTTGCAAGCCCAGATGCATGTGAGTAATGACCCCAAACCTCCCAAGGCAGAAGACAACAGAAGATTTTTATCCCTCCACTGGGCTGACATTTCATAAAGAACACGATGGTTTCTTGTAGCAAATATTCTCAGATGCAGTGCTCATGTCTCAGCTCTTGGTGTACCCCGAGTACAGTATATAGTTTATAGTAGATTTAAATAGGCTTTATGAAACATTTCAATTTGAAGCCAATAGGTGTGGATTGGGGTCAATGCATCCAATAAAGTCTCATTATTGTTTTACAAAAGCCAATGAGGTAGGTATGTCCTCCCTTTTACAGATGAGCACATCCATCTGCATCCACCAGAGAGTTGAAGCATTTTGTCTAAAGCCACATAGCTCATTAGTGGCAGAGCTACACCAGGATGTTAGAAACATTGCTTCTGTCACAAGGAAGGGGAGACTCTGAAGTGGCACCCTTGGCTGGCAGGGAGAGGAGAAAGGAGCCAGCTAGGGACTGCGAGTAACACCCAAAAGCCCAGCTCTCTGCTCCCTGCTCAGTGCCCAAGGAGAAGGCTAGAAGCCAAGCAGGCAGGAAGCTCTCGTTGTCACTGTTCAGGTTGCTTGTCATCATAGGAAGTGTGTTCTCTGCCCTTGCTTCAGGGGAATTTAGGAGCCACATGCAAGTCGTGTTTAGCTTAGTGACTTTCTGCTCTGCACTGGCTGGGGGCTGGCATATTGCTGATTCAGAGGCTTGAGGAGAGGATGGGCAAGTCCAGCTGACCTCACAGTGCATGATAAAAGATGTGTTCTGAGGTTGGCAGAATACTCTGTTTTATTCATGAAGCACCTGGCCCAAAATAGAGCTCTTACATGTGGATGTCCTGGAGAGCTTGGAAAGTGAGAAATAAAAATATTTTAGCCACAACATTTGCTATCCCAACTTCAAATATAATTGTCACTTGGGTATACTAATAAGTATGCAGTATCAGCCAGGCTGCTAACAGGGTAGTGGAAGGAAGGGGGTTTGCTGGGCGGAGAGCCACACCTCCCAGCTTCTCAGGAACCAGGTAACTGTCAGCATACATGCTGCTCAGGGGCTGAGGAGCCAGAAGTTGGGAAGCAAGAGGAGCCAGCTCCCTACTCCAACCAACCTCGAGTGCCCCTGATGATGGCTGGAAACAGGAAGCCCTGCTTAGATTCCCAAGATGAACGCTTTAGTTGCAAGCCCGGGAAGCAGGTTTTCCTGAAACCCATTGGAAGAGCCAGTACTGGGGCTTCCCTGGAAGGTGGATGGGCTTCCGGCCTGGGAAGCCCCCAAGGTGCTGACAGCCTCAGCCTGGCTGCTGGGCCAGCATCCTGCTCACAGTGAAGAGTTAGTCAGGGATGACAATGCTCCAAACCTCCGTGCCTGAAGAAAAATGGCATTAATTATGTTGTTGTACAGCCCCAAACCTGGTTTAGTTGTTGATCTAAAAATTGAGAGAGAGAGAGAGGAGAGAGAGAGAGAGAGAGAGAGAGAGAGAAAGAAATTCTGCTGAAAAAATATAAAACCCTCTAACCCTATGGTGGGGATAAAAGCTGCCCAGAACATTTCTAGCTACTAATAGAGTATCAGTAAAGCCAACCCTGGCCACACAGGGAACAGCCCAGTGTCCAGGAGGGGATGCTGAGCTGGCATTAGCATCTTGGATGCTGTTCTCTGCTCTGCCACTTGTTAGCTCTGTGACTGCGGGCCAGTCACTCACCCTCTCTGAGCCTCAGTGGCCTCAACTCTAAAATGAGAACAATAAACATTTTAGCTCCATAGGACTGTTAGCTAACAAGGGTCAAATTAGCTAATAGTGGTGAAAATGCTTTGAAAATCATTAAGGGTGGAGAGGAGAGTGAGAAATGGAGGGATCCACAGATCAATTCCTTTCTGCCCTCCCGCCTGCATATCTTACTACTTCCTTTGCCAGTGAAGTCTCCTCTTTCAGGTCTCAGCTTGAAAGTTGGATCCTCAGAGAAAGGAAGTCTTCTCTGACCTCCAGGCTGGGCCAGGCCCCTGTTTGGCTCCCTGGGCTTCTCCTGCAGAGCACTTGCCTCTGTTTCATGATCGTTTGCTGTTTCTCTCCCTAGACTTAAAATCCCACTTCATCAAGGGCTCTTCCTCCTTCTTCACTGTTGAATGCCCAGCATCGAGTTTGGGGTCTGGCACAGAGTTGGTGCTCAGCACTGCTGGATGAACGAATGAATGAAAGGCTCTGCGACTCTCAGAGAGTCCCGTGTTGCGGTTCCTCTGGCTGCTAAGTGAGAATGATGGTGTCAATATTGATGATTCTAGTAGTTCTAGTGGCAGCTCGTTTGGAACCTTCTCTGTGGGTGATCTCATGTAGTCCTCACAACAGTCCTGTTGTCATCCCCAACTAAGAAATTGGGAAACTGATGCTTAGCAGTCAGGCAAACCTCATCCATGTCACACATCCTGTGAGGGTTAGATACAGGACTTGAACCCAGATCAGCCTTTACTAGAAGCTATGGCTCCACTATACCATCACATTGCCAGGTGTGGCACAATAAAGTGCTCAGAACATTTTCTAGAGTCTTATAAAAAGTGGTGGAGGAAATTGTAGGGTGACATGGAAGCAGAAGAGGTGGTGGTGTTGTTGGTGACAGTGGTGGAGGTGGGGCGATGACGATGGAAGTAGAGGTTTTGGTGCTGGAGGTGGGGTGATGGTAAAGGAGGCCCTTGCTTGGTCCCTGACTCATCTCTGTGGCCCCTTGGCGAGGGGCTGAGGTTCCTCAGGAAGACGTCAGAAGGAAGGGGAAGCTTAGCGGGAGGGATGAGAGAGCGAGGTAGAATGAGGTCACTGAGCCCCACTACGTACATTTTGGGTAGGATGGGGGTGGCATTTGTCTTGGTGATCACCCTGGGCTGAGGATTCAGGCTCCAGCATGGTTCTTATTTATCACTGGCCTGTTCCTCCTGAAAGTGCATCTTGGGCAGACAGACCAGCTGGGGCTGCAGAGGGCTACAGCCTGGTCCTCTCCCCAAGCCCAGCTAATGGGAATGCTACCACCTAAAGTTTTCCCATTGCGTTAGCCATGGTCCTTCAAGGAGCAGAGGCCAAGATGGAATTACTATCCAAGATTTTTTTTTTTAGAGGAAACACCTGTGAGAGAAATGGGGCGGGAGCCCGGGAAGCCTGAAGAGCCATCACACCACAGTGCAAGTCTGATCCCCAGTGAAGGAGAGATGGAGGGAGGGTTGTGTAGAAATGTCTAGACTGCCATGAAAGTCTAATGAAGGCTTAGCAAGGCCATCAGGGAGTCCTTAAGCAAGAGGTGATCGCCAGAGGAGGCCAGTGTCTCCTAGGCATGGCCTAATTTGGTATTGCTGCCTGCATCATCATTGACCAGAAACAGCACATTCTCTAGGCCTCCGTGCAAACACTGTGATGGATTTCAGAGTGCACATGTGTGCCGGGGCTCCAGGTCAAGGACACCTGCACTTGGGGGTCTGCTTACCTCTCTCCACCAGCTTTCAGGTGTTTCTGGGATGACCCAATCTTGAATGTGACAGTTCACCTTCTGGGCTGACTTTGGGAACTTCAGCTCCTAGCCTGGCCTCTGGCCCACCACTCCTGCTCTTCCCAAAGTGGAGGCTATGCCTCACACCTTGCAAAATTCCCTCAAGTTGACTGACGTGCTTTGGAGTTGGCTTTATATTTCAGTGTAGAATAGAAAAGCCTTTTGCCAGGCACAGGAACTAGCCCAGCTGCATAGAAACCTCTCTTTTTAATACACCATTAGAGATCCTCTTACAAAACAAACCTCTAGCAAAGAGACTTCCCACTTTCTTACAAGGACAATGACACTGCTGCCTTCACTTTGATTTCAGTCCCCAAATCCTGACTCTTTCTACATTGTTACTAGCCTATTGGACACCTCACATAGTTTTTCTCTAATCTGGCTCCTGAGACACACACACACACACACACACACATACACACAAAGACACACACAGAGATGGAAAGAAACAGAAACAGAGACAGAGATACAGAGACACACATAGAGAGAGAGAGAAAGAGAGAGATTATGAGAATGAAAGAGTAAATCTGTGGAAGAGGTGAGTGTTATTGCAAGCTAGTAAGAGCTCACATGAAAAAAGAATGTGGTGTTGTGAGGGAAGAAAAATGTTTTTGGTTGTAGTGGAGGTGAGCAGATGGGGAGAACAATTGAGTTGTTTCTCATACCCCCCGAGAGGGCAGCTATGCTCAGAAGTGGAAGGAAGGAAGAAGGAAATGCAGGAAGATACAGGCGAGACCTAGCTCAGGCTGGGACTGACCCTCCGTGTTCACTCGGGAACAAAGGCCTGGTCAGGCCAGAGCGTTTATGGTTAGTGTACACCTGCTTCAGGCTTGGGCCCAAGGGGCAGGTGCCTGCATCCAGCAGAAGCACCAGGGTCCTAAGGCCTCCCAGGCTACAGAAGTAACCAACGCATGCTTTGCGTTTTACTCTGGGTCCTGCCAAGGACAGAAGACCATTTGGGGACCTTCCAATGAATGTGGTGACTCAACTATGTCCTTCATAAGCCCTATAGGCTGGTCACACTGAGCGACTCCATCTTTGTTGAACATGTCCTCTGCTTTCTCGCCTTCGTGATTTTTTCACATTATCTCTACAGCTTGAAATGTCCTCCCCAGCTCTCTGTTCCCATCCATGCTTCCGGGTGGCAAATCAAATGCCCTCTCCTCAATGAAGTCCTCCTGAATTCCCTCAAGGGTAATGAGTCACTTCCCCTTCTGTTCTCCAGGAGCAATTTGCTTCCATCTCTTTTAACCCTTCATTGTTCTGTGGTGTCCACTCATTGTTTCTGATTGTCCAAGCATGCTTATGAGACGATTCAGACAAAAACAAAGAAGCATAATGAAGTCAATGGAGAAAACCATCCATAATTCCCTCTCCCAGAAATAACTGCTGTTAACATTTTGCTGTATTTCCACACATAGTTTCCTTACTGTGTATACATATTTGTGTCCTTTTCTTTTCTTGTGTACCATTTCTCTATATGTCCTGAAAGTAGAGCCCAAGACAGTACATGGATGCAGGTCGTTTATTTTGGAGATGTAATGGTTAATTTCATGTCAACTTGGCTAAGTTACAGTGGTCAGATATTTCGTCAAATGTTATCCTGGGCTGGGCGCAGTGGTTCATGCCTATAATCCCAGCACTTTGGGAGGCCGAGGCAGAAGGATCACTTCAGCTCAGGAGTTTGAGACCAGCTTGGTCAATAGTGAGACCTCATCTCTACAAAAATATTTTAAAAATTAGCCAGGTGTGGTGGTGGGCACTTGTAGTCCCAACTACTCAGGAGACTGAGACAGGAAGATGGCTTGAGCCCAGGAGTTAGAGGCTACAGTGAGCTATGAGGACTTTAGTCTGGGCAACAGAGCGAGACCTTGTCTCAAAAAAAAAAAAATTATCCTAGATGTTCCCGTGAGGTGTTTTTTTGGATGAGATTAACATTTAAATCAGTGGAATTTGAGTAAAGCAGACTGCCCTCCATGAGGTGGGTGGGCCTCATCCAATCATTTGGAGGCCTGAACAGAGCAAATGATAGATAGACCTCTCCTGAACAAGAGACGATTCTGACAGCAGAGAGCCTAAAGATTTCATCTGCAGCATCAGCTCTTCCCTGGGTCTCCAGCCTTCTGGCCTACTCTGCAGATTGTAGACTTGCCAGCCTCCATAATCACGTGAGCCAATTCCTCAAAAAAACTCTCTCTATGTAAATATGCACAGTCTATTAGTTCTGTTTCCCTGGAGAACACTGACTAATACAGGAGGTGATCCCAGGAGGCAGATGGCAAGGGGCAGGGAGCATGAGACAGGAAAGGGGGTTGCTGCTGTGAGCAATGAGAACTCCATTCTGCTGGGGCCTCCTAGGAAGTGCCCAGAAAGCCTCCCATAGTTGCCCACCCACCTGAAGGCTGGGAGGCTGGAGTATTTACTAATCAGCCCTTGGCTCCATCAGCTAAGGGCTATTGCTGGGGTTATTAACAACCCCAAATTTCTGGATTGTATTTATAGATTGGCTGGCAGGGCTCACACACCTTTGAGAAAGTCCCTGGAGCTGACAGTGGAAAGACACGAGGCCCACTCTCCATGGAAGCTGCTGTCAGTGGTAGGTGAGTCACAGCTCCCATGGAAGTATCCACTGCATTATAACTGAAACCAGAGGAGATATGACATGGGTCATCAGATATGTCTACTATCCCCATTGTAACACATGTATTGCCCCACATCATTAAAAATGCTTTGAAATCCTTACTTTTAATGGATGCACAATGCTGCACTGTATGGATGTGCCAGTTAGTTTCTAATATTTTTATCTTATAAATAATGCTGTGATGTTTGTATTAGGCTGCTCAGGCTGTCATCAAAAATGCCAGAGGCTGGGGGGCTTAAACCACAAGAACTTATTTTCTCCCAGTTCTAGAGGTTGAAAGTCCAAGGTCAAAGTGTGGGTAGGATTGGTTCTTCCTGAGACCTCTCTCCTTGGCTTGCAGATGGCTGTCTTCTCCCTGTGTCCTCACATGGTCTTTCCTGTGTGTGTGTCTATGTTCTAATCTCCTCTTCTTATGAGAATACCAGTCGGATTAGATTAGGGCCCACTCTAATGACTTCGTTTTCACTTGATTACTTCTGGAAAGACCTTATCTTCACATACATTCTGAGGTACTTGAGGATAGGCTTCAACATATGAATTTTTTGGGGGGGACACAATTCAGCCCATTAAATCCCCAAACACACATTTCTGTATGTTAGATTACTTCTCTATCAGATGTGAACTATATCCAGTTATTTCTAAATCTGTTTCTTCCACTGAACTGTAATCTACCCAAGGGAAGTAACTGGGTGTGATTGAACCCAGTTTCCCCAGGGCCCAGCACTGAGCAACTGCTGTGTAGCTTTGTAGATATTAACAATATTACCACTGACTGCAGCTGATGCATATGGAGCACTTGCTATGTGAAAGGCACTTCATGGACTTTCTCTCTCTCTTTTTAATTAAAAGAGTACACTTTATATGCCCATAATTAATTGGAAGTTTGTTGGTATTGACAACACGTTCATTCCCCTTTACCCTCCCCCATTTGTAATATTATTGTCTTAACAATTTTCTCTTCATACATTGAGAACCACATCAGGGTGTGTTATAACTTTTGCTGCAACTATCAACATGATTCAGAAAACTCAAGAGGAGGAGGAAATTCTGGTCTAATGTATTTACCCATATTTTTATTCTTTCTGCTGTTCTTTCTTTCTTCCTGATGTTCCCAAATTCCTTCTTTTATCATTTCCTTTCTGTTTAGAGAACTTCATTTAGCCATTCTTTTAAAGTAGGTCCTGCTGGTGACAAATCCTAGTTTTCCTTCAGAGGGATATTTTTTTCTGGATATAGATTTTTGCATTGACAATTCTTTAAAAATGTGCCAATTCCTTCTGGCTCTATCGTGGTTTCTGATGAAAAATTTGCTGTCATCTGAATTGTTTTTTTACCTATGGAGAAGGTATCATTCTTCCTTAGCTTAGTCAAGATTTTCCCTTTGTTTTTAGTTTTCAGGAGTTTCACTCTGTTGTGTCTTGGCATTGATTTCTTCGAATTTGCCCTGTTTGGGATTCACTTAGCCTCTTGAATCTGTAGGTCTCTGTAAAATTTTGGAAAAATTTCAGTAATTATTCCTTCAAATACTTTTTCAGACCTGCACTCTTTTTTCTCTCTCTTCTTGGGACTTTGATGACATGAATATTAATCTTTCATTATAGTCCCACAGGTCCCTGAGGCTCTATTCATTTTCTCCCTGTAAATTTTCTCTGTTTTTCAGATTGAGTAAATTCTATTGTTCTACCTTCAAATTCACCAATTCTTCCTTTGTTATCTCCAGTGTACTATTGAGTTCATCCAGAGAGCTGCTCATTTCAGTTACTTCATTTTTCACATCTAAAATCTCCATTTGATTCTTTTTTATATCTCCCATTTATTTGCCAAGATTGTCTGTATTTTTATTTGTTTTGGGCACATTTGTAATTGATTGCTGAAGTATTTTTTTGACAGCTGCTTTACAATTCTTGTCAGATCCAATATCTGATTTGTCTCAGTCTTAGTATCTGTTGATTGTCTTTTCTCATTCAAGTTTTACTTTTCTTAGCTCTTGGTATGACGAGTGATTTTGATTATATCTTGGATATTTTAGCTATTATGTTGTGAGACTTTGGATTTTCTTTAAGCCTTCTGTTGTAACAGGCCTTATCTGATAACCCTTGGTAGGTAAAGGAGATTGCTGCCTTGTTCTTGCTGGGTGGGATTGGATCTCCAGGTTCTCCACTTAGTCTCCTTTGCCACCACAGAAGGGGCTGGGGAACCTTGCTACTGCTGGGTGGAGGTGGGAATTCAGGTTCTCCACCTCAACGGCTGAGATAGGGAGGGACACCTCCTTACTGCTCCCCATATGGCCTCCATGACACTGAGGGTGGAGGTTTCCTCAGTGCTGAGTGGGAATGGAAATCCTAGCTGTCTGATCGGTCTTCTCTAACACCACCCTGAAGGGGAGGTTGGAGTGCCTTGTTACAACTTGGTGAAGTTGGAAGTGTGGGATTTCCTTCCACTCAGTCTTTGCTGATAGGGAGGGGGCGAAGGTCACAGTTATTTCCTTGGTGTTTGGCTGAAATAGAGCAGTTATTTTGTGAAAGTTTTCTGTCTTACTAGGCTTCCCCTTCCCTAGTCCTCTGGCTAGAGAGAGCAGGCTTTCCTTTGTCTACGTCTGCTGATCTTTCTGGGTTGCTGACTTCTTCAGCTCCAAGGCTTGGATATATGAGAAAAAGAGAAACCCCAGGGAGCTCCCCACTGTGTTGTTCACTAGGTCCCACACTCTCTAGCTGGTCTACTTTCTTCTTTCCACCTTTCAGAGTCTTCGTATATTTGTTTTATATAACACGTCCAGGGGTACTTGCTATGCTTAGTGAGAGGAGTAGCGAGAAGTGTGTTTACTCCATCTTGTCCCAGCTGAACTTTATCTTTCTTAATCCTCATAACAACCTTGTGAGGCAGATACTAATGTCATCTCCATTTTGCAGATGAAGCAACTAAGGCCTGGGGAGGTCACACAGGTACCAAGTGCTAGAGCAGGGGTGGGGAACCTGCGGCCTTAAAGCCACCTGTGTCCTAGATCCTTAATTTCAGATTTTGACTCAATCCAAATTTTATAGAATAAATCCTTTATATTTATTAATACATTTTTGTTCATCTTTTATATTTTTATTTTATTTTTAAAATGAATGTATTTAAAATACCAAAGAATAAAATAAGTTTCAACAATATAATCCTCCCAGATTGACTGGCACAATTAGAACATTAGTAAGTCATAGGGCTAAATCGACAGCAGCTACACTCGTGATTTAGTTTTAACTTCCCCCACCTGACTGGTGCCACTACCGTACGAGGCTGGCTGGCGAGAGTTTATAGGGGTTGAGTACAGAAGTCTGTTATCAGCTTTTGACAATGGTGCACTGTGCTTCTGTTTGAAATGGAATTTGTGAATAGTTGCACAGCTAGACAGTATTTTTTAATTCTGTCTCCTTAACAGCCCATCATGTCAAAGAAAACCAAGAGAATGCTGAATGAAGAAAACAGATTTTTTAATGACGATTGGGAATTGCAATATTGTCTTGTTTCTGCAAAAGATAAGATGATTTGCTTGCTTTGTGATACTGCAATATCAACATTAAAGAAATTCAATGCTCATCAGCATTACAACAATCATTAAGGACCACAAATATTTTAAACTAGGGGGAAAGGCACAAAAGGTTGTACTGCAGAAATTAAAAAATGAAAACAGAAGCAAAGACAGTTCCTTCAAACAGCAATAAGACCTGGAAATAATGCCACCGAAGCAACTTATAAAGTAGCTTATATATTCAGGGGAAAAAGGAAGCCATTCGGTGATGCAGAAATTGTGAAAGAATGCATTATTGAAGTTGTAGGATGCTTAGACCTTGATAATGTTTCAAAGTACAAACAACTTCCTCTTTCAAGGAGAACCATAACTGATGGGCAGCATGAATTAGCCTTCAACTTAACAGAACAACTTCATGCAACACTTCCAAAGGAAAATATATATTCTTCAATTGCTTTGGATGAATCAACTGATACTACTGATTGAGTGCAGGTTTTATACTTAATTCGGGTCATAATAGAAGATTTTCTTTGCTATGAAGAGTTACTCACTTTGGGCACTCTTGGAAACAGAACACGGGGAATAGATATCTTCAACAAATTTCAATATAAATACCATGAAGTTGGACTGAATTTGGTATATTTAGTGAGCATATGTATAGACAGTGCATCTTCCATGTTTCCTATCGAAAACATGAAGGGTTTATTGCACAGATAAAAAAAGTATTAACGAATCCAAATGCTCTCATTTCTTTTCATTGTATCTTGCATCTGCAAAACCTCTGTGCTAAAGCCACTATTTTAAGTTACACTTTGCAACTAGTTATAAGTATTGTTAACTATATTAGTGCAAATGCAACATGGCATGGTGCATTTCATAATATGCCAAAGTTGAACAATGAGGTATTCAGTGGGGATTTGCTGTATCATTCTAAAGTGCACTGGCTATTGCAGGGACAGGTGTTAGCCAAAATTTTATCTCTGTGAGAACATATAGTTAAGTTTTATGAAGCACAGAATCAGCAATGTGAATTATTGAAAGAATATTTCTATAGGGATGCAGCATTTCTGTGTGATATCATGTCAAATCAAAACAACTTGAATATTTCTTTGCAAAGTAAAAGTAAGTCTATATATGATATGCGGCAAAAATCCAAGCATTTTGAAAAAAACTATCTTTTTTCAAAACACATCTTCAAAAGGAAATTTTGAATGAACATTTTCCCCAGTTAACAAAGGTCACTGATGAGCAGGATAATATATGCAAATCATTGAAGAATATGCAGCTATTATAGACCTATTAATTGGAGAATACAATGAAAGGTTCACTGACATTGAGAATCATGACATCACACTCAAATTAGCATTTTAGCCTTACCTAGTTGATATCACCAAGGCACCTAAAGAACTGTAGATGGAATTGATTGAACACTCAGTAGAACCTCTCTCATGCCCACCTTTGTGGCCAATGTGCGTCTCCTATCTGGATTTCTCAGCACAGGGTTCTTGTTCACAAGCTGGAAAGACAGGGCTGGGAAGGCCATGACAGCATTAGGGTGAGAGTCAAGCCAAAGCCCTCCAGGCGTTTCCAAGGACCGGATGAGTGGCAGTAGGCCTGGGCCCTTCTCTTGCTTCTTGGGCACTGGTGGGAATGGTGAGAAATGTATGGGGCTGATCTGTGACATTCACTGCCTCTTTATGTTCCTAGAAGCACATGCCTGTTCCTTAGCTCATTACAGACTCAACTTCTCTTGTTATTAAGCCCAGAAAGGCAAAGAGACTTGCTGAAAGTTCAGTAGCTCCTAAATGCTTGTGCATCTGGCTCCCCTATGATTGAGAAGCCCCTAGAGAGGGAGCACTATGCCTGGTTCAGTTCTGAGTCACCAGCTCAGTGCCCAGCACAGGGATGAGGCAGCTTTCTTTCTGTTTTTCTCTTATCCCTAGATCAATTGTGGGTAGGGGTCAGGTGGGGGCTGGAACCCACTAGGGAGTCTCAACTCTTGTTCATGTGCAGAAAGCCAAGCCTGTGAAGCAGGTAGAAGGCAAAGATGAAGGGGGAGCCTACTATAACCAGTCCATCTGACCTTGGGGCTTAATCCCTGGTCCTCCTACTTCCAGAGTGAACAAGGAACAGATGGCTAAAGGTTTGGCATTAACCAAAAGGGGCATGGCTGTTATAGCAGTGGGGTCCATGGGCAATGGGTGGGATGTTTTACTGCCTTCTCTCATGTTTAGGAAATATTTCCTGCATATAGGCTTTTAGTAAATCCCCCTTCCTGCCTACCTGATGCCCTTTGAGTGGAACCAAGATGGTGACTTAATGCTGTTTACAAGACTTCAATTACAGAGCCCCAGACATATCTCATGTCATATGAGCAGACATATCTCATGTCACATCTTTTCAGACCAAGCCAAGCTTATATAGGTGCTGCTAAATAGAAATATTGCTATTGGATAAGATTTATAATAAACTGCTGCATAGTCTGAGCCAGGAGCCGCTCAGGAGACTGGAAGATTCATCCTGATGAGCTGCTTGGTAGCATCCAATAACCCTAGCAATTTGTTGCATGTGGCCACACACACACACACACACACACACGCACACACACACACTGCAATTCTCTGATGTTGTTTTTCTCCATGATGAGGGAGGAGAGGAGCTATTTCGCAGCATTATAGAATGACTGTGGGGTGATGGGGCTCATTGTGTCTCCGTGGTGGCTTTTGTATGGTGGGTACTGCAGCGCTGAGGGAAAGGGATGTTTTTATGAGTGGCCATTGGGGCTTGTCTTGAGAGGGGCAGACAACAGTGTTCTTTCTGCTGACCAAGGCAAGTTGAGCTCTTCTGGTCTGCTAACCTGGCCTGAAAGCCCGCCTCCAGGGCCAGGGCTCTAGAAATAGGGCAGGATTGTACTGTGCTCAGGGGACTAGCCAGGCTGGTGGGGCAGCATGGGAGGCTGAGAACTTTTTCCCAGCCTACTCACCCTGAGGCCCTGGGCATGCCACCTGGCAAGTTGGGATAGACTGGCCAGGCTTATTGGCTTACGTGTTTAGGGCCCCAGTGACTCCATGTCTTCTTTCTGTCTTTCCAATGAAGCATCACTATGTCCTAAGATGGGCCTCCCCAGAGACATTGTATGTGGCTCAAATACAGAACTATTACCATCTGAGCCCTGGGACATTTTTGGGTTTGGTGGCAGAAGGTGTGCTTAGTAAGAAGAAAGTCTTCTACTTATGAATCAAGTCAACTTTATGTTTCTCAGTTATCCTCGGAGAACAGCGAGGTTTCTGTCCAACCAGGCCTGGGCAGGCTGGAAAGTTTGCAATTCTTGATTGGGCGTCTAATATGTAGCCTTTTGGCCTGGCATGTTCTGTTACTGCTCAGTTAAGTTGCCATTTGCTGAGCACATACCATATGCCAGAACCTCTGTATACATAAAGGGTCTTCTGGAACCTTCGTAACCAATGTGCCAGGGCCTATGTGTTTTCTGTAACAAATTGCCACAAACTTGGTGACTTAAAACAATGTAAATTTATTCTCTCTCACAGTTCTGGAGGCCAGAAGTCCACAATCAGTATAACTGAGCTGAAATCAAGGTGTCAGCAGGGCCACACTCCCTCCAGAGGCTCCAGGGGAGAATCCGTTCCTTGCTACTTCCAGCTTCTGGTGGCTTCTGGCATTCCTGGGTGCAATGACTAAATGTTTGTATCCCCCCCCCAAAATTTATAAGTTGAAATCCTAACCCCCAATGCGATGGTATTGGGAGACGGGGCCTTTGGGAGGTTAGGTTATAAGGGTAGAGCCTTCATGAATGGGATTGGTGTCCTTGTAAAAGTAACACCAGAGAGCTATTTTGCCCTCTTTCTGCCATGTGGGGATACAAGAATTCAGTCTGCAACCCAGAAGAGGGCCCTCACCAGGACCCAACTATGCTGGCACCTTGATCTTGGACTTCCAGCCTTCAGAACTGTGGGAAATACGTTTCTGTTGTTTCTAAGCCACCCAGTCTATGGCACTTTGTTATAGCATCCCGAACTGACTAAGACACCTGTCTTGTGGCTGCATCACTCCAATCGCTGCCTCCACAGACACATCACTTTTTCTCTTCTGTGTGTTCTATTCTCCCTCTTATAAGGACACTTGTGATTACATTGATGGCCCATCTGGATAATCCGGGCTAATCTCCCTGTCTTAAGATACTAAAATCTGTCACATTTTTGCCACATAAGGTAATGTTCACAGGTTCCAGGGTGACTAGAGCCTGATATCTTTTGGATAACATTTTTCAGCCTTCCACATAGGGGCTGTTGCCAGTTCTCCAGGAGGACAAGGTGTGATGGAGCTGTGAGTGGTTGGACAGTGCTGGGGTGGAGGGGGTGGCATCAGGACAGAGGTGCACATAGGGTTCTTCTCCATGCCTCCCATCAAAGAGCCAGGGCTCAGACAGGCTTGGAAGGAGGCACAAAATGGAGGATGGATAGAAGGATAGGTGGACTGATGGACAAATGGAGGGCTGAGAGGACCATGAACATGCCTTGAACATTTCAGCCTTTCCACCTGTGTTTCCCTATATTTAAGATCGCTGCGTCACTGCCTGGTTGCTTTTGCCCTCCATCCAGGGTTTCTCATTTGCTCTGCTTGTTCATTCAGATTCAGAGATGAAATGCCTTTGGAAGATAGTCAACCTTATCTGCAGCTCTGCTCACCAGTGGCCTGTGAGGGTGGAGATCTGATGCTGGCTGGGTGTCCGTACTCCTCTCTCCCCACGGCCGCAGGGCCAGCCAGCTCCACGGGCAGTCTCCTTTCCTTCCTCTGCAAGGCCTCTGTGCTTTTTCCTGTAGGCAAGTCTGGAGTCACGGGGCTGAGACCTCTCTGAGTCTCCTGAATTCGATTCCAGCATGGCTGCTGTTCTGGCTGGAGCTGTATTCAGGCTTTTCTTCTCTCAAAGAGCATGTCCTGGTCTCCACATCACCCCTATTGAAATCCAGCTCAATGGCAGCACTGTCATTGGAAGAAAGTCTCTCTCATTCTCAGATGCTCGGTTCTATTTAGACTTCTATGACTTGGTCAGATGAGCCATGGCAGCCTGTCACTCCTGCTAGCAGGATCTGCTTCTGAAGGCTGTGTTCCAGGAGCCTCACACTCCAGGCCGCTGTATCCCACAGCAGCACATAGGTAACTGCTGCTGGTCAGTTACACCCATATTCTTAAGCTGCGTCTACAGAGAATAGTAATCTTGGGTGGCAGAAGTGGCAGAAAGAACACAGGCTCTAGAGTCACACAGATAGGTGTTTGGCTCTCAGTCACCCCTATGCTAGCTGTGGGACTCCAGGAAAACCACATACCATCTCTGAGCCTCACATTCCTCATCTGAAAATGGGGATATAATGGCAGCTACCTGATAGGGTTAACATGAGAACTGAATAAGGCAATGCCTGTCAGCGAATGCGGGCCATCTCTGTCCTCCTGTTGAACTTCAGCTCTTGGCAATGAGCCCTGGGGAATGGGAGATCCCCAGGGCTGGGCCCCCCAGGAGAGCTTTGGAGCTGGCTGCAGAGGAGTGTTGTGGGGGTAGAAGGGTGGGTGGGACAGGACAGATGCACTCACAAGGTGGGGCTGGGGCAGGAAGCAGGTGGGCTGCTTAGGGAGCTGAGAGGAAGAAGGGCCTGGAGGGCACATATCTATGACAGTCATGTCACCTCCTTTCCCTATAGGGTATACTGGAGGTTGTATTCAGGAACTTCCCACTCCCTCCTCAGAACTCAGAAGTCCTCCAAGGCCACACAGGCATTGTATTAGTCAAGGTTCTCCAGAGAAACAGAGCCAAGAGATTATCTATCTATCTATAATATCTATCATCCATCATTTATCTCTATCTACTTATTTCTATCTATTTATGTGTCTGTATATCCCCCGTTAGGGAAATGCTTCATGTGATCGAGAGGGCTACAAGTTTAAAATCTGCAGGGCAGGCAGGCAAGCTGGAGACTGAGGTTAGAGTTAATGCTACAGTCTTGGGTCCAAAAGCTGGAAACTCAGGCAGAGTGTCTATGTTGCAATCTGGGGGCAGAATTATTTCTTCTCCTGGGGACCTCAGTCTTTATTCTTAAAGCCTTCAACTGATTGGATGAGGCCCACCCACATTATGGAGGACTGGTGATTTCCTCTACATCAATCAACTGCTTGTAAATGTTAATCACATCCAAGCTCAGTGCCGTGGCCTAGCCAACTGACACATATGCCTCCAAGTCATGTCATCATAAGGTGGCCAGACACTGGGAACTGAATTCGTGTTTATGCTTTAAACTCCATCTTCTTGAGCATGTTCTCCCTAAATGGCGGGGGTGGGGTACAGGGATCAGGCAAAGAAGTTGGGTTCTTAGCCCAAGAAAATGGAGCCCTTTAACCTGGGAGGCAATTTCCCACCTCTGTTTTGGCCTCCTGTCCTTGGTAACATATGTTAGGGTAATTCATTCCCTACGATGCAGCTCTTAACTGTAGAGTGTCAGTGTTTCAGCCATGTGATGCAGCATTGCTTGGCTCCAAAATGTGTTAGCCTGTGGGCACTCCCAGACCTAGAATGTGAGGGCTCCCTGCTGCTCAGGAGAGGGTTGACATCCAGAACCTCAGGGTTTTCAAAATTTCTCTGCCCCTTACTCTCCCACACACATATTCTTAGGAAACTTGCCAAATGCTATAAAGTAAGTTTTGAGGCCTTCAGGGTGTTTGGACTTGGATTCTGTGACAGGTGCAGTGAGTTGGGTTATAGCTGGAGGGTACTGGGTGAGGTCTCAAGTGGGCCCCAGGGGATTTTGTCTTAATATACCAGGACACAGTAAAGTGTTGGATATGGAGAGAGTTCTGGGTGTCTTCACTTACTTTTGACAGCTGAGAACAAGTGAATTCTGTGAAAACCTTTGAATCAACATGGAAGGGCTATAGAAATACCAATAAAGGACTGAATGGTGGTGTGGCAGGCCAGAAATCGTTCCCCAAAAGATATCCATGTCATGATCCATGTAACCTGTGAATGTCACCTTATATGGGGAAAAAAGGACTTTATAAATGAGATGAAGAATCATGAGATGAGCAATTACCCTGGATTACCCAGGTTGGCCCTAAACACAACCACAGGTGTCTTTCTAAGATAGAGACAGAGGGACACCTGCCACAGATACACAGAAGAGAAGGCAATGTGCTCACAGCAGCAGAGATCTGAGTGATGCAGCCATAATCCAAGGAATGCCAGCAGCCACTGGAGGCCGGAAGAGGCAAAGAACAGAATGTCCCCTAGAGCCTACACAGGGAGTATGGCCCTGCTGACAGCATGCCCAGTGGTCCTGATTTTGGACTTCCAGCTTCCAGCACTGAGAGAGAATAAATTTGGCTAACCTCACCAGTTTATGGGACCTTGTAAAGGTGGATCGACGTGAGTACCCTTCTCCGGGAAAAGGAGGGAAGATCATGAACTGGCTCTGCTGGGAGGGCTTGTAACAATAATCTGCATCATATTTCTTGATGATGGCGAAACTGAGGTCCAGAGGGGCAAATGGCCTCCCTGATGGTCTGCAGTGAGGCAGTGGTTGGCTGAGACCAACTCAAGTCTCCTGACTCCTGGGGTGGGCAGAGGTGTAGCCTGTACACTTATTCTTTCCAAAAGATTGGGCTTCCTACCTTCTAGTTATTTTACCCTCTACTCTTCCCAAGGACCTCCCCCGACCCATGGCTTCCCTGTCACCAGTGCTCATTAGGGGATAAGGACTTTAGAACTTCTGTTCCCCTCCAAGGCTCTTCCTGCGGGCAGGACCGGGCCCACTGACTCGCTCAGTCTTCAGACTTCTGCCTGACTGCCCACTGCCTGGCTTCCCTGCCCAGAACCCTCTGCCCCCAGGGAAATTGTCTTCTAGCTGGCTGTTGTTTTCTCACCAGCAATCTGTCGCTTGCCACAAGAACACACTTAAATACAATCAGCACTAACACCAAACACACAAAACTTCGCTCCTGTCTGCAGCTTTGAAGGATGTGTGCTCCTTTGCCAGTCAATGCCAAGGCCAGTCCCCATTCTGGAGGCTGTAATCCTTCTGTTACTGCCCAGCCCACACAGAAGCTGGGCCACCCAGGAGCCTGACCTCACTGGCTCATTGCTTCACCTACACCTCTCCCTCCACACCCATCACCACACCATCACCATGCCAGGCAGCCAGGAGAAGATTGAAAGGGTACCGCTGCTTGTTTAAAAATAAATACCATTTCCTAAGAAACATAACAAATGTTCTGTTAAAGATCAGCATCTTGCCTCTCTGGATTTTGACAAGTAATGCTCTAGTAAAACAAAGCCCACACTCTGAATAATGAACGTGACCTTGTCCTCATGCCCAAAATGACTCTTATCGGCCCACTTTGAAACCTTCAGATGAAGTTTCTAAATGTTCAAAACAAGTGCTGTTGCCTGACACCCAGCCTTCTCCACAGATGCCAGAGCAGCTGCCAGGAAGACCCTCTCATTGCCCTCATTTAAGGGAGGGGACTTGATCCCCAGAGAGGCAAAGTTGCTTCCCCAAGCTGCTCTGGCGAGGAAGAGCACAGTGGGGCACCAAGCCAGGTGCCCATGGTCCACATTCCAAGCTCTTTCTGGTGGCCAGTCCGTTGGTATGGCTCTTCTCACCACTGTGGTGAAAAGTCACCAAAAGCCCAAGGTTTAGGTTTAGGCTTCCTCTCTAACCTTTAAAGCACCAAGTTATAATCAAACCCCATGCTCCACTTGGCCTTGAAAGTGACCCTCGAGATAGCAGAACCTTCCACCTTTTGGCAGCTCTGCTGTCATCAAGTGCTTTCCTGTGGGGAGCGCCAAGTGCTTTCCTGCTTTTGGGAGCTGCCACAGTTAGTTAGCTCTAGCCCCTGAGGCCTCATGGGACAACTCTGGGCCCTCAGTCTCAGGCCAGTCTTCTGGAAAGCTGAGGACATTGCTCAAGACTCCCACACCCACTCAGATGCTGTGGGCGGGTCCCTTCCTCATCTGCGGCCTGTCCCTCCAGAACACTGTTGTTTGCTCCCAGGCCTCTTATAGCATGGGGCCCAGAGTTAGCTGAGCCATAGATGGACAGAAGACAGAGGGATAGCAGGGCTCTCACCTCCTTCATTCTAAGGATTCCACTTCCATTAATGCACACCACGGCTTCTCTGGCAGTCACATTCCCCTGCTCACTCCCTGCTGCCAAGCCCACTTCCATTGCCTGGTTCAGGGACACTTGGTTTAGGGCCTCTTGGCTCGGGCTCTCACATCACTCCCTATATATAACTTTGTCCTGTTTGGCCTAGACTCCTTGGGGCTCCTGGGGCTGAGGGTGGATACGTTGGCTATTCCTCTCACCTCTGCATCACCCATAGTTGGTGCTCATGTCTTTCCTCCTCTGCAGTAAGGTCCCATTCCCCAAAACAGTTATGTAAGTCCCAAACTCAAAATGTATACCTGCTAAGTCAGAGTCCTTTTAGGACTGCACATACACCAGCAAAGGTGCCTGTCAAGTGCATCTCTACCAAGCAATGCTTATTCTTTCGTTGGTTGCCATTATGTTTTTCCCATAGGAAAGAAGAAATCTAGTTGTTTGAGATAAAAACCTTTTTGGTCAGGATTGGGTTAAGGTGGGTTCTAGTCCCAGGGAACCTTGTGCTGAGGCCAGTACCATATTTGTGTCCCCTTGGCATGATCTTCCCACCTTTTATTAGTTTCCTGTAGCCATTGTAACGAAATATCACACACTGGGTGGTTTAGCACACCAGAAATTTATTCTCTTAAAGTTCTGGAGGCCAGAAATCTGAAATGAAAGTGTGTTGGCGAGGGTGTGCTCCTTTGTGAAGCTCTAGGAGAGAGTCCTTCCTTGTCACTTCCAGCTTCTGGTGGCTCCAGGCTTCCTTGGCTTGTGGCCACCTCAATCCAATCTCTGTCTCCGTCTTCACGTGGCCTTCTCTGTGTCTGTCTTATAGGGGTGCCTGTGATTATATTTAGGGCCCACCCAGATAATCCAGGATAATTTCTTTGTCTCAAATTCTTAACTTCATCACACATCTTGCCACACAAGGCAATAGTTACGAGTTCCAGGGATTAGTACATGGCCATATTTTGGGGCTATTATTCAACCTATGATACATCTCTAGGATCACCCAGTGGCCCCAGCCCTAAGCCACCATGCTAGGGAAGGCCCTGATTCCACCTTGCATGCTCACAGCTTTCAGGATGGGTCTATGCCATCCCCACCTGCTTTACAAACTCAGGTGCCAGCATGGCACTGCCACTGGCTGGCTGGCAGCTGCTGGGCTGTCCAGCCGATGGGCCAGGAAGAGATGTGGTGTCAATGGGCAGCGTAATCACTGGGAGGAAGGGAGCACATTACCAACTGTCCATCTTGAAATGACAGCAGATCCAGGGCTAGAAAACAACATGGGTCTATTCATGGACATTTAGGTCCTGAAAGCAGGAGAAAATGCATCCTGGGGCTGCATTGTGAGACAGCAGCAGAAGAGACAAGACCATTCTTAGTGCTGCCTCCATATCCAGAACTGGAGGCAATAATATTCTGCATAGCACAAGACTCTGTGCACCTCTTCGGGTATAGATGGCATCGACCTTGGCCTATGTGCACGAGGGGCTGTGTCCTGTAGGACTCTCCACCCCATTGTGTAGACAAGGAAGCAAGGTGTCTTTCCCTCCTTTTCCAAGGCAGCTACCCTGGACCTGCACTCACACTCCTTACCCTGGATCCATAGAAGACCCTCCTGTCAGGTTTCCTGACCACTCCACATTGCCAGCAGACTAAGGTGCCTCAAGGCTAAAAGCAACCTTATTCCTTTGTTCTGAAAGCCTCTGTGGCACTTCGCTGTGAAAAGCAGTCCTTACCAACCTTTTCTAAGTCATAACCACCTAGAAAGTGATTGTGTCTGTTGAGCAGATGAGGCTACTTCAACCTGGAGGAGGGGCCTGGGCACCGACCATTCAAACCGGGCACTGGCTGCACCTGCTGGGCATCAGCTCTGCCTGCAGCCACTCAGGGCACCCAGTGTGGAGGTGAAGGGTGAAGGATGATGTCCACAATCCGTACAGGGAAACTGAAAGCCTGCTGGGAGCTAGCCCTGCCCGCCGCAGCCAGGCAGCCTGATTTTCCTTGATTCACAGACCCCTAGCCTTTCCTGATAGCCTGTGGAAGGGGCTAGCCAAAGCTAGCCAAAGCCTTCTGGACGATGCCATGCTCACTCCACATCTGCACCTTTGTGCCTGTTGGCCTATCATGTGGGATGCCTCTGCTCTGCCTAGTCAAATCTTTTTCCATTCTTTCTGGACCAGTTTGGGAGCTGCCTTGTGCAGGAAGCCTTTCCTGATTGCTTTAGAAGCTGTTTTAATTTTAATTCGTTTTGATCCTCTAATAAGTTACCCGTGTATGGTTATTTGGCTATTGCTTGTGCGTGTGTTTGCTTTGACTTCCCTTCAGGCTTGGAGAGCAGAGATCAAGCCTTGTTCCTCATGGCACCCCACGCCAGCCCACTTGGAGCCTGGGATGCAGCAGGAACTCCACAAATCATGGAAAAGGGGACTTGACTGAGGGGGTAGAGTGACCTTTCTCAAACTGAATTTGGCCTAAATTAGACACAGCTGCAGCTCTCTCCAAATGAGAATGAGGCTTGGGGTCAGGCCCTGCCAGTTCCAGGCCCCTGCTGCCCTCCTCCCCCAACTCCTGGGGCTGCTCACCCCGACCTGCATGCTCACACCCAGCCCGGCTTGCTCCACCTTCCCCCACTGACTGATCTCCAGATGCTGCTGTACTGCCTGCTTCTCAGCTATGGCCTGCCTCTGCTTACCAGCCTGTTGCAATGGGCCCAGTTCTTGCTCCTACCCTGCTGGTCTCCCCAAGGGCTGCTGATAGTTGTCTGGGGGCTGCTATGGACTAAACTGTGGCCCTTAAAAATTCCTATGTTGAAGCTCTGACCCCCTGATGTGATGGTGTTTGGAGATGGAGCCCTAGGGAGGTGATTAGGGTTAGATGAGGTCAGGAGGGTGGGGCCCTCATGATGGGATTAGTGTCCTTATAAGAATAAACACCAGAGAGCTTGTGTGTACTTCCTCTCACTCTTTTGTGCTCTCTCTGTGTCTCTCTCCTGTGAGGACAAGGTGAGAAGGTCACCATCTACAAGCCAGGCAGAGAGCCCTCATTAGAAACCCACCATTATGGCACCTTGATATTGGACTTTTAGCCTCTAGAACTGTGAGAAAGAAAATGTGTGTTGTTTAAGCCCCACAGGCTGTGGTGGCAGCCAAGCTGACTGAGGCAGGGGCTGCCTGCTCTGTGGCCACAATCCCTCCAAGCCTGTGGCAGACTGAATAATGCCCCTCTCCTCCAAAAAATGTCCTAATTCCTGGAATCTGTCAATGCCACCTTATATGGCAAAAGGGACTTTGCAGATGTGACTGAATTAAGGATCCTGAGATGGGGAGGTTATTCTGGATTATCCGTGTGGGCTTAATATATTCACAGAGGTCCTCATAAGAGAAAGAGGTAGGCAGGAGGGTCAGAGTCAGAGAGAGAGACATCTGAAGACACGGTGTTGCTGGCTTGAAGATGGAGGAAGGGGCCGTGAGCTAAGGAAAGCAGGTAGCTTTCTAGAAGCTGGAAAAGGCAAGGAAGTGGATTCTACCCTGGAGCGTCCAGAACAAGGGTCCTCAAACTTTTTAAACAGGGGGCCAATTCACTGTCCCTCAGACCGTTGGAGGGCCGGACTATAGTTTAAAAAAAAAACTATGAACAAATTCCTATGCACATTGCACATATCTTATTTTGAAGTAAAAAAAACAAAACGGGCAAAAACACCCAGTGGGCCAGATAAATGTCCTCGGCGGGCCGCATGTGGCCTGCGGGCCGTAGTTTGAGGACGCCTGCTCCAGAAGGAATTAGTGCGGCTAACCTCTTGAGTTTAGACTTTCTGATGTCCGGAACTGTAAGGGAATAAATGTGTGTTGTTTTAAGCCACTGAGTGTGCGGTAATTCATTAAAGCAGCCCCAGGAAAGTGGTTACACAGCCCCACATTCCTGTTGCCCTCTGGCATGGGCCTGCCCTGCCTCCTTCTCCTGAGAGTGCCCGGCATCTGCCTCAGCCTTACCCCGAGTTCTCCCAACTGGTGCCCCATGACCCTGGACTCCCTCTGCACCCCCAATGCCAAAGGTCAGGGGGCAGGCACCAACCACCAACCCCCATCCCCAGCTCTGCTGCCAAGTCAAGACCTAGGAGGAGAGAAACACCCTCCCAAGAAGGGGAGCAGGCCCCTGGAGGAGAAGGATCCAGAAGCTGAATGAAAATTGATGCTGATCACCATCAATGGGCCCCAAGGGAAGGCAAGTTGATGCCACTTGGCAGGCAGAGACTACAGGGAGATAGCGGTCAGCCAGTCTGTGGTCCTATAGTGTGTGGCCATAACCACTTACCGAGAAGGGGTCCAGGGGTCAGAGGTGCTTAGCTTCCTGGCCTTGGCTGGAGAAGCACAGGGTGTGGGTGACCTTGTCAGTTGTGGGCCAGCCTGTCAGATGGAATCCAGGCTGTGTCTTCATCATGGCAACTTTCTTCCTTCCTATCTTGAGCCTGGGCCCAGAGAGGACAGGATCCAATTCATCCAGAGGAGGTTCCACTGCTGGTAATGCTGAGTAAGCTCCTTTGGGACCAATCCTCCCACAACAACAACTATAGACTCTGGACAAATACAAACCAACGCACACCTGAAGGCACAGGAGAGCCACCCAAGGAGGCAGGTTTTGGAGGAAAGCCAACGCTTGGGAGATGGGAACAGCCCTGGGCGAGCTTCTTGTTTGCACAGTGTCTAGCCGGGGGCATCCCCACTGTGCACCTTGCAGAGTACCTAAAACTCTAAGGAAAACCCACAGTCCTCCTGGTCTGAACAACGAGAGGGCTGCGTTCAGGGCAATGTCAGCTGCTACAAAGTGAGGGACCTCCCAGAGAGGGGAGAGGCAGAGAGGAGTTCCAGATCCTGTGTACAAACACTGCCACATCTCTGGCTGCCCCCTCAGCTATGCACGCATGAAGACTGGAGGATGGGATTTCTGTAAGGTCATCTTTTTAGTATACTTTACCTTTCCCTGCTGTTTAGTGAGTGCCTACCACATGCCAGGCTTCGTGTCAGATGCAAGGAAGCCTTAGTCCTGGTTAGTGCCCTGTCTTACAACAACCATGGCTTTACCTCCTGTGTGCAGTGGGACCCCAGGGAACAGGGGTGAGGAGAAAGGGCAGCGGAGCAGGAGCAAAGAGGTGACCCACACGACAGGCACTGTTGAGCTCGCTGGTGCTACCTGTGACGAATTGCTTGAGTCTGTGCTAACTGTGTCTCATAGCTGTGTGTCTGGGAGGAGAAGGGGAAGAGTGTAGCCACAGGCTCCCATCTCCCACTGGCCAATGGCTCACGGCTCATTTCTGGGTTGTATGTGAGTGGGTGCTAAGCAATGTTGGTCTCACAGCACCCCATGCCTATGGGCCAACAAGGAAAGTCCCGTGGCTAGTGTAAGGCTCACAGTGTGGGCATGAGGCATGCCCTCTTACTGGCTGTGTGACTTTGGCACACGACCTCACCTCCTAAGACTTGTTTCCTCATCTATGACAAGGCACACTTGTTGCACTTGTTTTGCTCAAGACTCAGGAGACTTGAGCAATTCACACTTGTCAAGCTGAGCCTGGGTTAGCACTTTGCTTAAAAACCTGGCTTCTCTGGAGTTTCTAACTTTTACATGAAGTATGGTTCGAAGGGTCCTGACTTATGTAACACTTGGGTTTGGCTGCAAGCACCTTTTGAAAACACACTCCATAAAATCATTTCTAAATTCCACATGCTCATCTGCATTAAAGTCTGCATAAGAGTATCTCAAACTTTCTTCTTAATAAGAAACCTTTGATTTTCAAAAAAAAAAAAATTGGACAACCATTCATGTGTTAGGTAGCCTTATTTTCTTTGAGAGTTTAGAAATCTGAGGCTCCAAACTCAGATGAGAGCATCTGCTTTGGACTAATTTGACCATAACAAAGCAACCAGTCCCGTCTGGGCGTGTGCACAGCCTTTTCCCCAGAGATGTATAGTCAGTGGCCATAGGAGGGGTGTTAAGCATGCCCTGCACTGCCTGTTGGCTAGTCTGCACCAGGCCAGGGCTGTGGCCTGAGAGGTCAGAACTTCGTAAAACCCTCAAGGTCATCACTTGGGAGAATGTCAGAGCTAGAACTGGTGTTAGAGATGATCCTGGTCAGGGCCCTAACCATATGATGGGCACACTGAATCCAGAGAGGGTGTGGACTTGGCCACAGTTACACCATGGGCCAGTGGAACGGGTCTCTTCTTTCCAGCTCAAGGTTTGCTGTGCATCCTGGCTAGCCATTTCTACTTGGCTTGGAGGCACAGATGGACTCCCAGAAGACTTTCTAGAACAATCAGAATCCAAAGCAAAGGGTCTATAGCCACTTGGGCTCAAGCCCTGCCTGGCTGTGCTGGCTGAAAGTGCAAGGCCCCAGGCAGAACCATGACTAGAGTGATACCAGTGAGGCCAGGGTGCTGACCCTGCACTTGTACAGTCCTGACACGAGGCCTCCCTAGATGTCTCACTGGCTTTACCCTAGTCCCCAACCCAGACCCAAATTGCAGTGGCTTCCATATTGGTTCTGAGGGTTCCTCCATCAGACCTAGGAGCTCCTACTCCTGAAATGCCCCTGCGTGCCTAGGCTGCCCTCCTAAGAGCAAAGCATTGATAGTAGACAAAAGACATTGATGCCCATGATCCCATGGGATCTTACAACCTTCTCTTAATGGAGATTGGGCAGCCAAGGCTCAGAGAGGGTGAGTAGTTCAAGGACATGAGGCCTGCAGGTGGCAGAGCTGCAGCGGGAGCCTGGCCCTTCACCCTGCCCTGTTTCCTCAACCTCCACTCCTGTCCTCCAGGGCTGCTCTCTGCTCACATCGCCCACAGCCACCAGGCAGAGCCTCTTGACCTCAGGGCCTTCCAGCAGACTTAGGTGCTCTTCCTCTTGCCCTGTAGGACCTGCAGCAGCACCAGATATTGTTAGGCAAACAAAAAAGGTTATAAGGCTGAAATAATTGCCCTCATTTTGAATCTCAGAGTCTTTTCAGATAACATAATCTTGTGCAGCCCCAAAGAGGCTCCTGCCTGCTCCTGCCATTTGGGATGATTGGGATGGAACAAGCCCAGGTAATTGCCTCTTCTGTGTGCAGACCAATTTGTCCAGAGAAATGAGCACAGTTGATGTAATCAATTAAAACACTGAAAGCAGTGCAAAATATACAGGAAATGGAAAAGAAATTAGAGCCCTCTGCCCCGCCTCGCCTTCCCAAATGCCTGAGTCCTGCCAGACCAGGTGAAAATTTCTTTCCTTTTTGAACATTACTTCAATTTGTCTAAAGGAGGCTGAACTTACAGGGCCCCTGAGGGCACAGAGCCCCAGCTCCCCAGACAGCCCAGGCCCCTCTGCTGGGCCCAGTCAGGCCACAGGGGAAAGGGTCTCTCTGGATGGGGAGCCTCGAGGAACCTGGTGTTTCTCCTGTGCTCAGCCCTGGGCTGGACACAAGCTCATGCTGCAGGGGGTGGGGATACAGGTGCTGAGCCACAGACCCTCCAGGGCCCTCTTTGAAGGTGGACTTTTAGGTTAGGAGTTGGTGCTTGTGAGGTGCTGGGGGCAGAACCCAACAGGAGCACTGCTGTGAGACCATGCCACCCATGAAGCCGCCAGAGTCTAGGCTAGTCCTTGAGCTCTGTCTGGCCTGTGGATCCCCATTTGTCAGCTCTGTGCTCCTTCAGGCTATGTCCCTGGCTCCTGAGGCAGACGGAAGCTCCAGGGACTAATGCCCACTGGGATAGGGCCTGCTCACTGGCTTGCAATTTTGTCTTTCTGGCCTGGTGCCTGCAGCTGTGACATAGGCCAGGTTGTCTGGCCCCTGGGGTCCCTGCCTGCTGAGAGCCCACCATCTGTGAGGAGGCAGGTGCATACATGATGCTTCAGGAAGCGAAGCTCTGGCTGCCCCACCTGAATAGGCTCAGCGTTTCTGTGTGTGCCTACCTTCAGGGTGGCCTGGGAAGCAGAGAGGATGAGATGATGGCAATAGCAAAGATGACCAAGACAGAGAAAACGAGAAGTAAGATGCAGCTCTCTCTCCTCTCAGGAGAGCTCCCCCTACCCCCAGGTAGGAGCCCTCTCTTATCTTCATCAGGTAGGCCCTTGTCCATCTATGAGAAGAAGAGCAATAGATGCCCACTTGGGCAGGGGTACCACTGCCTGGGGCTCAGGGCTTAATGTTGTTTCAGGGGAAACTCACCACTACAGCCTAGAGAATTTCTGGGGACCATTTTTGGGCCACAAAGTGACATATAGAAGTGTTGGCCATACTTTTGCCATGAAATGGCATCCAGGATGGACAAGCTTGGCTAGGGGACAGATATCTTCACTACTGTTTGGGGTAATTGGGCTTGTTAAGACATCTGGGAGTTGAGTCTTTTCTCCCTGACTTACCTCTCAGCTTCTTGTGGGCACAGAGCACATCTGATTCCTAGCTGGGGTCTCAGAGAGTGTGTTCTGTCATTCTACCCTACCCAGATTGTGAGGTTTGGGGGCCCATGCTGCCTGGAAGGCTGAGATGGTGAAAGATAAAGAACAGCCTGTCTATTCTACCCCCATTTGACCTTGGTAGTGATCTGGCTGCAATGTGGCTCATTTCTG
This sequence comes from Cheirogaleus medius, assembly GCA_008086735.1. Classification (NCBI taxonomy): domain Eukaryota; kingdom Metazoa; phylum Chordata; class Mammalia; order Primates; family Cheirogaleidae; genus Cheirogaleus; species Cheirogaleus medius. Next base: position 448,607 of record VBSM01002350.1, on the reverse strand, counting down.
AGGGATTGTAGGGAAGAAAGACCATGTGGCAGACATCTGAAGCCCCTGAACACTTTAAAGGCTCTTCTGCTTGCTGACAGGAGGTGGTTCTCTCGATGACCAAGACCTTTAGACTCCAGGACAAGGAAGGCAGATAGGTTTCTACTTGTATTCTAACACTGACAAACTAAAAGTGACTGAATCCAGGCTCAGTGGGATGAACACCATTATTGATTAGTGATGTCTGCTGGGCCAGGAGGAAGGAGGGGTAATGGCACGAATTTAAATTTCTTGCCATTCCTGGTCAGGGGATTCCCAGGGATATGCAGGGCATGTCAAGAATGGAGAAGGGGCATGGCACATGTTTTGATCAAAAATTTCAGTAGCTTTCTCAAACCAACTCACCTTGGCCTCCGGTGCCTCTTCTTAAGCCATGTTCATTCTGTGGCAAAGGCAAGTGGGTGGCAGGTGCTTACCGGCAATCCATTTGCTTCAAAAAATGCCAGATGAGTCTGTGTTTTCTTGTTACGGCAGCAGTGACTCTGGGTCCCAATGGCACAATGACACCAAGCAAGAGGTCTTCTATTTTCCTGCAGGAAGAAAACTGAGTTACCATAGTAATATGCTTCTTATTGTATCCTGCTGTGACCTCCATCTTCCATAGCAACTGAGGTCAAGACTGTTTCTTAGAATTGAAAGATAATCAATATCCCTTGAGAGAAACTGTTGTTTTTCCTGATCAAAAGCCTCTCAATGGCTGTCACTGCTGGTCCTTAGCCTGGTGACTCTGCTGTGACCAGTGTGGTTTGTGTTCTAGAGGGCCATAAAGGCTCCAGACACCTTTAACTGACCAGCCTAGCTTGAATATTATGTTCAACCATGAAGGGATGCTGGCATTGGGTCAGAAGGGTGTGCCCTGTGTGGGGAGGAACAGTTGTAGAGGCAAAAAAGTAAATGTTTTCTATTCCTTGCCAAACACTTGGCCTCGAGAGTTTGTTGAGGGCTGCTGGTTAAACACAGCATATTGAGCACCCATTTCTCTCTGCACTCTTCTCAAACCCTACTCAAATGACAATAAAGAAATAAAGAAAAGCGTATGCTCATAGGGCAAAAGAAGGGATAAAAGATGCAACTGCAAACAAGAGATGCAGCTGGAAAGTGAGTGGATGAGTGGTGGGTGAATTTTCAGTGAAGAGAGCAGAAATTTAAATGTGTGTAAGCCAGAAAGAAGCAAAGGAAACTATAAGACAGAAACTGGGAAGACTCAAGAATTGGAGGCATCACAGTCTTATGAAAGGCAGGGTGTACCTAGGAATATATTTAACTAAGGAGGAAAAAGACCTCTAAAGGGATAACTATGAAACACTGAAGAAGGAAATAGCAGAGGATGTAAACAGGTGG
>VBSM01002350.1:422062-433014 GCA_008086735.1 Cheirogaleus medius | reverse complement strand
TGTGCAACGTTTGGGGGATGATCATGCTTGAGGCTCTGCCTCGAGGGGGGAGGGTGGGCATGGACAAATATACGTAACCGTAATATTTGTACCCCCATAATACGCTGAAATAAAAAAAGGTAAAAAAAAAAGAATTTGATATACATGGAATCATCCAGTACGTAAAAAAATAAAAAAAATAAAAAAATAAAAATCTTTGAAACTCTCAAAAAAATAATAAAAACAATAATAAAATAAAGTGTGACAATTAGGTAGAGATTCTTTTTTCTTTTCTTTTCTTTTCTTTTGCCTATGGATATCCAACTACTCCAGCACCATAGGTTGAAAAGACTGTCCTTCCTCTGTTGAATTGCTTTTGTAACTGTATAAAAATCTGTTGGGTAAATTTGTGTGGCTGTATTTATGGGTTCTCTGTTCTGTCCCATTGGTCTATGTGTCTATTCCTCAGTCCAAACACATTGTCCTGATTACTGTGGTTATAAAATAGGCCTTAATATCAAGCTGAGTAACTTCTCCTATTTTATTTTTATTTTTCAAAATTGTTTTAACTCTTCTAGTTCCTTTGTTTTTCCATATAAACTTAAGGATAATATGTCTATATTTACAAACAAATCCTGCTGGGATTTTGATAGGAATTGCATTAAAACTGTATGTTGATTTGGGGAGAATTGACATCTTTACTATGTTGAGTCTTTTAATCCCTGAACATGTTATGTCTCTCCATTTACGTAGATCTTCTTTGATTTGTTTCACTAGCTTTGTGTAGTTTTCAGCATAAACATACTGTGCTTGTGTTGTTAGATTTATAGCTAAGTCTTTCTCTTTTTTGGAGTTATTGTAAATGGTATTGTGCTTTTAATTATGGTTTCCACATGCTTGTTGTTATTATATTAAAGTGGGATTGATTTTTATGTGTTGAACTCATTATTACTTGTTTTGTAGATGCCTTGGGATTATTAACGTAGACAATTATGTCATCTACAAGTAGGAATAGTTTTATTTTTTCCTTTTTCCTTTTCAATCTGTATTCTGGCTACCTCCTTTTCTTTTCTTATGGGCTAGCTAGGACTTCCAGTACTATATTGAATAAGGGTGATCTTAGAGGGAAAGTGTTCAGCCTTTCGCCATTAAATATGACATTATTTGTAGGTTTTTTGTAGGTGCTCTTTATCAAATTAAGCAAGTCCCCCTCTAATTAGTCTAAGTGGCTTAAACGAGAGAGAGAGAGAGAGAGAGAGAGAGAGAGAGAGAGAAGCTATAGATATATATCTCTGGTGTCTCTTCCTCTTCTTATAGGCACATCAGTCCTATTGGATTAGGGACCCACACTTATGACCTCGTTTAACCTTAATTAGCTCCTTAAAGGCTTTATCTCCAAAATACAGCCACATTTGGGGTTAGGATTTCAACATATGAATTAATTTGGGTGGGGAGACAAATAATTAAGTCGTTAACACCCTCTATTCCCAAATTACTGGGAGAGGTTATTTTTATTAAAATCATAAATGGATGTTCGATTTTGCCACATGCTTTTTTGCATCAATTGATGTGATTTTTTCTTCTTTAGCCTGTTGATATGATGGATTACATTGATTTCAAATTATTGAAGCAGACTTGCATACCTGGAATAAACCCCACCTGGTCAAGGTATATAAATCTTTTCATATATTGCTAATTCTATTGCTAATATATTTTTAAATATATCTTGTATCTATATGAGGTACATTGGTGTGTGGTTTTCTTTCTTCTTTTCTTTTTTTTGTACTGTCTTTTTCTGGCTTTCATATTGGGTAAGACTGGCTTCATAAAATAGGTTTGAAAGAATTTTCTCCTCTTCTGTTTTCTGGAAGAGACAGTACAATTGGTCTTAATTATTTTTTAAATTTTTGATAGGTCTGGAGATTTCTTTCTCAGAGTTTTTTTAAAACTATGAATTCAATTTTTAATGGCCATATGGCTATTCAAATTATTGTTTTCATATTGGGTAACTTTTGGTTAGTGCTGTTCAAGCATGTGGTCCATTTTATCTAGCTTGCCAAGTTTATGTGTGTAGAGTTGTTCATAGTATTCCTCTGTTATTCTTTTGATGACTGCAGGGTCTGTGACGATATTCCCTGTTTCATTCCCAATATCGGTAAATTTGTCTTCTCTCTTTTTTTTTCTTTGTCAGTATTGTTAGATGTTTGTCAACTTTATTGATATTTTCAGAAAACCAGCATTTTGTTTCATTAATTTTGTCTTGTTTTCTGTTTTCAGTTTCACTGATTTCTGTTGTTTATTATTTCTTCCTTCTGGTTGCATTGGGTTTATTTTCTTCTTTGTTTTCAGGTTCCCAAAGTAGGAACTTAGGTTATTGATTTAAGACTTTTCTGTAATGTATGCTCTAGTGCTATAAATTTCCTTCTAGCGGTGCTTTAGCTGTGTCTAATAATTTTTGATATGTTGTATTTTGATTTCTATTTTGATTCCATTGTGGTCAAAAAACATATTCCATATGATTTCAATTCTTTTATTTTTGTTGAGGTTTGTTTTATATCCCAGGATATGGTCTATCTTGGTGAATGTTCTGTAGGTGTTTAAAGAGAATTCCTATTCTACTTTTGTTAGGTGAAGTGTTTTATAAATGTCAATTAGATCCTGTTGAATGATGGCGTTATTTTCTTCTATTTTCTTCTTTCTATTTTCTTGCTAATTTTCTGTCTAGTTGTTCTATCAAAGGTTGAGAGTGTGGTGTTAAAGTGTCCAATTATAATTGTGGATCTGTCTGTTTCTCCTTTTAGTTCTATCAGTTTTGCTTCACATATTTTGCAGTGCTGTTGTTTGGTTTATACACATTTAAGATTGCAATATCTTTTTGGTGGATTGATCCTTTTATTATTATATAATGTTCCCCTCTATCTCCAGTAATTTTCTTTGCTCTGAAGTCTACTTCATCTGATATTAACATAGTCACTCCTGCTTTTCATTGATAAATGTTTGCATGACATTTTTTCCATCCTTTTATTTTCCATGTGCTTATATTGTTATATCAAAATGAGTTTCTTATAGACAACATGTAGTAGGGTCATACTTTTCAATCCACTCTGCCAATATCTGTCTTTTAGAATTCCATTTTGAAATATCTATACTGTTTTTGAGAGTATCTATTTGTATGTTTTTTAGTGGTTGCTCTAGGTATTACATACACAACTTTATTGCAGTCTACTGGTGTCACACTTTACCAGTTTGAACAAAATATAGGAACCTTACCTCTGTTTGTGTCCTTTTGCCCCCCCTCACTTTATAGTATAATTGTCTTAAATATTTTATCTATATGCATTTAGAATCCTGTTAGATTATGTCAAAACTTTTGCTTTGATCATCTAACATAATTAGAAAACTTAGGAGAAGAATAGTCTATTATTTTTATACTTATTGTTACTCTTTCTGTTTTTCTTCATTCCTAATGCTCTAAGTTTTCTTATTTTATCATTTACTTCTTATTTAGAGAAATTTCTTTCATCTTTTTTTTTAGGGTAGGTATTCTAGTGACATACTCTCTTATTTTCCTTTCCCTCTAGAATTTTTTTTTTTTTTTGAGACGGAGTCTCACTCTGTTGCCCAGGCTAGAGTGAGTGCCGTGGCATCAGCCTAGCTCACAACAACCTCAAACTTCTGAGCTCAAGCAATCCTTCTGCCTCAGCCTCCCAAGTAGCTGGGACTACAGGCATGTGCCACCATGCCCGGCTAATTTTTTCTATATATTTTTAGTTGGCCAATTAATTTCTTTCTATTTTTAGTAGAGACGGGGTCTCACTCTTGATCAGGCTGGTTTTGAACTCCTGACCCTGAGCGATCCGCCCGCCTCGGCCTCCCAGAGTGCTAGGATTACAGGCGTGAGCCACCGCGCCCGGCCTAGAATTTTTTAATTTTGCCTTTATTCCTTTAGTATATTTTCTCTGAGTATGGAATTATAGGCTGACAGTTCTTTTCTTTCAGTGCTTGAAAAATATTGTGCCACTACCTTCTGACCTTCATGATTTCTGAAAAGAAGTACACTATTGCTCAAGTCATTTTACCTTGCTGTAGACTGAATGTTTGTGTCCTCCCCCAAATTCACATGTTGAAACTTAATCCTCAATGTGATGGCATTTGGAGGTGGGGTTGTTGGGAGGTGATTAGTTCATGATGGTGGAGCCCTCATGAATGGCATCAGTGCCCTTATAAGAAGAGGCCAAAGAGCTTGCTCTCTTTTTCCTCCCTGTGAAGACACAGCAGGACTATGGCCATCTGCAAACCAAGAAGAGGGTCCTCACCAGAACCTCACCATGCTGGCATCCTAATCTCAGACTTGAAGTCTCAAGACTGTGAGAAATAAATTTCTGTTTTTTAAACCACCAAGTGTACGATAGTGTCTCACAGCAGCCTGAATAAACTGAGACATAACCTCTATAGGTAATGAATCATTTTTCTTTAACTGTTTTAAAGATATTTTTCTTTGTTTTTAGTTTTATGAAGTTTGACTATAATGTGTCTCAGCATAGATTTCTTTGAGTTCATCCTGCTTGGGTTTTGCCCAACTCCTTGAATCTATAGGTTTATGTCTTTTACCAAATCTGGGAATTTTTCATCCATTATTTTTTACAATAATTTTTTTTCTCTCTCTTTTTCCCACCCTCCCTCCTTCTCCTTCTGAGATTTTGATAAAATGAATATTAGATCTTTTTGTTACCCCACATGTCCCTAAGGCTCTGTTCATTTTTTAAGATCTATTTCTTTCTCTTTTTCAGTTTAGGTAATTTCTATTGTTCTATAGGTCACTGTTTCTTTCCTCTATCCTCTCCATTCTTCAGTTGAGCCTATCTACTAAGTTTTTTTTTTTAATTTTGGTTATTGTATTTTACAGTTATAAGAATTTAATTTGATTATTCTTTGGTTTTTTATTTATTTACCAAGACTTTCTATTTCTTCATTTGTTTCAAGAGTATTCATAATTTCTCGCTGAAGCATTTTTACAATGGCTGCTCTAAAATTCTTGTCAGACAACTCCAACATCGCTGTCATCTAGGTGTTGACAACTGTTGACTATCTTTTCTCATTCAAATTGTGATTTTCCTGGTTATAACTATGACAAGTGATTTTTTAATGTATCCTGGATATTTTGGGTATCATGCTGAGATTTTACATCCTATTTAATCTTCATTTTTGCAGTCCCTACTAATACCACCCCTGCAAAAACAGATTGCCAAATCACATGCTTTGCATTGGTTTGTTGCCAACAGGTGGGAGTGGCAGTTAATCTTTTCACTGGACCCTGCTGACATTACCCTGTCAGGATCAGTGGAGTGCCAACTAGCACAACCTCTTACTATTTTGTTCCACATTTTTGCTATTAGGGTGGGGCCAGAAATTCAGCTTCCCACTTGATCTCACTGACACCAAGGGCTTTGGGGGAAGGAAGTTTTTCCATTCTTGTCTGGTTAGAGAAGGATGGATAATATAAAAAAAGTTTTTGTTTTGCTAGGCCACCTTTTTCCTAGTCCTTTGGACAGAGGAAGAAGACATATATTGTTTTTGTTTGTTTGTTTGCTTGCTTGCTTTTGTTTTTTTATCTGTTCCTGTTAACTGTTCCATTTTGGAAGTGTCTGCATTGCCATGTCTGGGCTATATGAGAGAAAATAAGGAAAAGTAGCAAAGTCACCACCATGTCATTCCTTGAGTACAAAGGTCCCTAGATAGTTCTCCTTCTTCTTTCCACCTTTTGGAGTCTTCCTATGGCTTGTTTGTTGTGTTAAGTCTAAGATTACTAGTTGTCACAAAGAGGACTTAGAAGGAATGGAGCTATTTCATCATGGACAGACCTAGAAGTCCCTACATTTTATTAAAGTAATAATAGCAATAATAAGAACAACCAACCCCTATTGAATGCTTACTATAGGCCAGGTACTCTGTCTTCTAAAAGTTTTCTGTAGATCATCTCATTCCATCCATACAACAGTGCTATGAAGCAAGTACTGGTGTCTCCATTTGACAGATGAGGAAACTGAATCTCAGAATTGAAATGATTTGCCTAAGATCACACAACTAGTAGGTGATCCAGAGTTGTTTGGCTCCTGAGCCCTGTCATTAACCTCAATGAAGAAAGGCTTCTTTGATCTCAGAACAAGCAAACTGCAGCAGGAACAGAAAGGAAAGTGAGATGAATAATCCCCAGGGAATGAGGAACAGTCAGCAAAGGGAATGGGGACAAATATTCATTGAGCATCTACTCTAGCCCAAACACTGTGTTAATCAGTTTATATGTCATGTTATCAGGAAAGGCTTCCCAGAGGAGTTGCCATTGTCCTGGGCCTTAAAAGACAAGTGGGGGTCCCATAAACAGAGAAAAAAGTGAAAGAAATTATAGGTATATGGAACAGCATGAGCCAAGGTCAGAAAACCTAGGAGGAACACAGGAAACTCAGGGGATGGTGACCACCCTGGGGAGGCTGGGACATGGAGAGGTGAAGTTGGAGAGGAAAGTAGGACCAAGTCACAGAGGGCCTTGCTTGCCAGGCTCAGGAGCTTGGGTTGAGTGCACCTGAATAATTGAAAGCAAGGAAAATGCATCTTGATCATACATAAGGCCAAGATGGTCTGTGGGCAGGTGCATGCTTCTCTTCTTGCCTGTGGCTTCTGAGACTACAATTTTGCTTAAGGTGTAGGATTTGGTGCCAGAATACATAACATTAAAGCTCTGACCAGATCTGATAATTTCAGATTAATGAAAGAGAAGACCCAATCCTTGGGGAAGGTGTGATTTCTGGAAAGAGAAGTGGGAAAAAGGACTACAAAGCCAGCCAGAGAGATCCACCCAAGAATGAGCCCTGCTCAGCACTAGCTTAATCCATTGCATTCTGTCACACCAAGGGAGAGAGAGAAGGAGACTCCAAAGAAATCAAAGTCCCTGTCCAAGCTAAAAATCTCTCATCAATTCAGGAGGAGTGAGTGAGATACTCTCACCTCTGTCCAGAATCTTCTACCTCTCTGGCCATGGGATTACACCGCCCAACCTAGTGAGTGCAACAGGGGCTCAAAATAGATTCCTTGAGTGACTGATCAGCTATTACCTCTCAAACTGGCAGTGTGCATTCCCATGTACAGCATATTTCTACATAATTTGCATCCTCCGCACAAGCCTACCAGGCAGGGTGTCTGGCCCCACTATACACATGAGGAAACCAGAGCTTCCTAGTAGGAAGGGGCTAGACTGGATGCAGCTGAGCCTCTGACTCTTGGCTTTTGTGCCCACCCAATAGGACCTACAGTCCATTTCTTACTGGCTCTCCACTGAGTATCTCAGCTCACCTGCCCACGAGGTCCCCAGCCTCTGCTCTCATTTCCTCCAACCCTCCTTTGAAGAGCCCCTTTGGACTAATCAGAAGAGGTAACTGGTTTCCTCTGGCACCTTCCTTGTCCAATTTACATCTCTGGACCTCCCCTCCCCCAGCATCCCCACTGCCCCGGAGCTATTTGTGCCATGCCTGTGGTCTCTTGAGTGATTCCTGCATTTGGTCCACAATGGGACCTCATCTGTAGCTCTTTCCTATTCTTCAGCATTAGGGTGTTCCCCAGTGCTGAGTTTTTGACCCTGACTGCCATTCTGTGGTCACAGTATGCAGCTGTAGTATAGTGGAACAAGTCTAGGTTTTGACACCAGACAGATCTAGGTTTGAATCACAGCTTGACACCTTACTTGCCCTGGGTCCTTAGTCAATCACTATACCTTTGTACTTCTGAGTGTGGTTCTCAAAGAGGACCACAAACAGCAAGGCCTCATGGGACTGTACTAGGTCCCTCCTGCTCTGAGCCCCACATCTCTCTGAAGCCACTTGGTAAAGAGAGTAGCTGAGGGAAGAAGCAGCTGTGGCCAGTGAGGCTTTGTTCCACTTCCACACCCAGAAATCATTTGGGAAGAGGGACATGTGATCAGCTGGTGGAACACACCAGTGTGTGCTCTGGGCACTATGGAGTGAGTTTGATCAAAGGTTTAGACAGCACCATGCATTGTGCTCATCCATTTTGGGTTTTAGGCAGCATGGATGGTGCACCGAGCAGAGATCCTGTGCCACCCCTGCAGGGCTGGGTAAGGGTAGGCAGAGGTAGGGAGGAAGGGGCTGCTCTCCGGGACCACCTTACTGGGAAGCAGAACAAACTGAGAACGGAGGTAGGAGCCAGAGGGGCTGCAGCCTGGAGGACGAAGAGAGTCCTGTTGTGGCCCCTCCCCACACCCCCCATGTAGAGCCTCAGCAGACCCCTCCTTAAGAAGAGCCATCTTCTCCCAGAGTCAAACAGGAAGAAAATTCATTATTCTAAAAGAATAGTGGAAATTTCCTGAAGGAGCAGAAATGAAATCTGGAAGGGAAGAGATTTTAGCAGATCTGATATGGGCTTTTTAATCTGCTAGCTGATATCTCTAAACTAATTTCCAAACAAAGAGAACAAAGAGCCAGCTGGGCCTCTGGGGACACTCTATTTTCTAACTGAAAAGTGCATCAGGTTGGATGAGAGTAAACAGACCCACACCCACTGCATAATCCTCCATGAACAAAGCACAGGAGGGGCAGGCTGGTGGGGCAGAGCAGCACAGGGGCCAGGGCACAAGGAGGGAGGCCACTGTCAGGAATGCAAGCACCTTGTGCCTTGCCTTGGAGGGCTGTTTATTTTCTATGTGCCAGCTTCCCAGCTGATCTGGGCTCACACACACTGGTATATCTGACAAGGAGGAGTCTGACCCCCAGAGGCAAGGCAGAGTGGGCCAGAGACCTGGATGAGGCGGCTGAAGACCTGGAAGTTGTCCATGGCTCCCTCGTGGCCCTCCCCTGTTCTGCTTAGCTGTGTGACTTGGTATGGCCCTTACCCTAAGTTTTGAACTCTGCTCAGCCAATTTCCCAGGGCTTTGGTAAGGAGCAGGACAGGGTGTCACATTTGGGGCACTGAAAGTGCTGTGTCCATGGGACAAAATAGTCTCATGGCCATTTATGAATGCCTAAGGGCATCCAGCAAAGTAAAGCTCAAGTCCACATAAGGACAGTGCAGCCCGGTCTTTTCCTACCAAATCAACCCACAGAACAGACAGACTTCCTGCAGGGTATCCTAGTGGCCAGGGAAATGCTTCTTCTCCTGGAAGTCTTGCTCCTCCAGCATGTACCACACGTTGCTGTTAAAGTGTACCCCATACATGGCTCTGACTATGTCACTTCTCTTCTCCAAACACTTCCATGAGTTCCCATTGTTCTCAAGATAAATTCCAAGTCCCTCAGAATGGCCTGAAAGGCCCTCATGTCCTGTCACTACCTGCCCACTGGGTCCCCATAGTCATCTGGTTACCACTCTTTCTTTAGGATTCTTCTCATGTTTTCCACCACACTGTTGGAATTATCTGTTTTTCCACGGCTGTCTTCCCCATTAGACTGTGAAGTTCAATGGTAATGACTGGCTTCATTGATCCCTGGACCCCTCTGCCTGGCACAGAGATGGAGTAGACACTCAGAACAGCTTCGTGGAATGGACCTCAAGGACCATGTTTCTGTGTGGACACAGATTAAATGACATGGGCAAAGAGTCCCTTATAGGCCTATGTCACCAACAGCTTGCTGTTCATGAAGCTTCTCCAGCCCAATGGGCCCAGGACCTCACTGAGACACATGAAATGCAGAAATTTGGAGCCCAGACTCCCTGGGTCCTGTAAATGTGTGGTGTAAGAGGCCTGCTATCAGCCCTGCAAGATGGAGCCAACTCCAAAGGCATGCTGAGTGAAGCCTTGTGGACACCCAGTTGCTGTACTGGGGTGGGAGTCTCTGCCAAGACCTTGTTTGCCACCCTGTTGGGTAGAGTGCTGATGACAGTTCTGCCAGCCTTCCCTTTTCCCTCTGACATTGGTCAACATGGAGTAGTGAGAAGCAGGTCCTCCTCCCTCTGGAACACCATGGAGCAGCTCCTTGGGAAGAGTCATTTTTCTCCCCTTGAACATGAGCCCCTTGAGGCCTGATCCCCTGTCTCCTATCCTTCTCAGCCTGTAGGGCCTTCATTTAACTGCAGACTGGCTCCAGTTGTTGCAACAAATTGCTACTAGTTACCAACCTAAAGTGAAGAGGATACATTTTCCAAGAAGAAATACTCCATATGGGGCACCATACAAAGACAGCCACATACCAACACATTTGACCCCGAGCCAAAAAGCCTGGGGAGCCCACCAGCTCAGCCCCTGGCAGAACTGTGCCCAAGAAGCTCGGCTTGAATACTGAACCCTATATTTGGTTAAAAATTGGTGTAAGAAACCACCATATGAATGTCTTCTGAATTTTCTTTGAAACTCTCGACAAGCGTTTCACTGAGGATCTTAACTTTAACACTGCATGTTTTCACTCATATGTGGAAGCTAAAAAAAGTTGATCTCATAGAAGTAAAAAGTTGAACAGAGGATACTAGAGGCTGGGAAGGGTAGGAGGTTGTGGGGATAGGGAGAGATTTGTTAAAGGATACACAATTGCAGCTAGATAGGAGGAATAAATTCTAGTGTTCTATACCCCTGTAGGATTACTACAGTTAACAATAATATATTATAGAGTTTCAACAGCAAAAGGAGGATATTGAACATTCTCAACACAAAGAAATGACAAATGTTTGTGATGATGGGTATGCCAATTATCCTGATATGATCACTATGTATATGTATTGTGACATCACCATGTACCCCATAAATATGTGCAATTATTATGTGTTAATTTCAAAAATAGTAAAAATTAATAAAAAATTGAAAAAAATCCCCAGGTTGAGAAAAAAATGTTTTTCTTTCTGAATGTAGGGCCAATGGTGTAAAATATCCACCCCTTTGAAGATAAAAATGTTTCCTTTTTTCTGATGATGGAGTCCTACCATGTTTCCCCGAAATTAAGACCTACCCATAAAATAAGCCCTAGCAGGATTTCTAA
>VBSM01002350.1:405599-420535 GCA_008086735.1 Cheirogaleus medius | reverse complement strand
GATCTATTCCAGATATTGATGCTTCTGTTCTTGTGCTATTACCAGGCTGATTTAGCTATTATTGCTTTATAGTACATCTTGAGGTCAGGAAGACTGCTGCCTCCCAGTTTGTTCTTTTTACTTAAAATTGCTTTGGCTATACGAGGTTTTTTCTGGTTCCATACAAAGTGAAGAATTATTTTTTCTAGTTCTGTAAAGAATGCTGGTGGTATTTTGGTGGGGATTGCATAAATTCTGTAGATCACTTTCGGTAATATTGACATTTTAACGATATTGATTCTACCAATCCATGAACAAGGTAGATTTTTCCATCTGTTTAAATCGTCTGCAATTTCCTTTTCTAGTGTTTCATAGTTTTCCTTATATAAATCTTTCGTATCTTTCGTTAAGTATACTCCTAAATAATTAATTTTCTTTGGGGCTATAGTAAAGGGTATTGCATTTTTGATTTGAGTTTCTGCTTGATGGTTCTTGGCATATATGAATGCTTCTGAGTTGTGTATATTGACTTTATAGCCTGAAACTTTACCAAATTCATTTATTAAATCTAGGAGTCTCTTGGATGAGTCCATGGGGTTTTCTAGGTATAATATCATATCATCGGCGAAGAGGGAGAGTTTGATCTCATCTGCCCCCACTTGGATACCCTTAATACCCCTCTTTTGCCTGATTGCTATAGCTAGGACTTCGAGCACTATGTTGAATAGAAGAGGAGATAGTGGACATCTTTGTCTAGTTCCAGTTCGAAGAGGGAATGATTTCAATTTTTCCCCATTTAGAATGATATTAGCAGTGGGTTTGTCGTATATGAATTTGATAATTTTAAGGTATGAGCCATCTATGCCTATTTTGTTAAGCGTTTTTATCGTAAAGGTGTGTTGGACTTTGTCAAATGCTTTTTCTGCATCTATTGACAGAATCATATGGTCTTTGTTCTTGATTTTATTTATGAAGTGAATTGCATTTATAGACTTCTGTATGTTGAACCAGCCTTGCATCCCTGGAATAAAGCCCACCTGGTCATGGTGAATTATTTTTTTGATGTGCTGCTGAATTCTATTTGCTAAAATTTTATTTAGGATTTTTGCATCTATATTCATGAGGGATATTGGTCTGTAATTTTCTTTTTTTGTTGAGTCCTTTCCTGGGTTTGGTATCAATGTGATATTGGCTTCATAGAATGAATTAGGAAGGATACCATCCTTCTCAATGGTATGGAATAGTTTCTGTAGTATAGGTATGAGTTCATCTTCGTATGTTTGGTAGAACTCCGAAGTGTAGCCATCTGGCCCAGGACTTTTCCGTTTGAGGAGGTTTTTAATTACTGCTTCAATTTCTGAGCTTGAGATTGGTCGATTCAGGAATTCTGTTACCTCCTGGGTGAACTTAGGGAGGTTGTATGAATCCAGGGATTTGTCCATTTCGTCTTCATTCTGTAGTTTTGGGGCATATAGATTTTTATAGTAATCAAATATAGTATATTTCTTTGGTGTCTGTTGTGATCTCTCCTTTTTAATTTCTTATTGAGTTTATTAGAGTCCTTTCCCTTTGAGTCCTTGTCAATCTAGCAAGAGGGCCATCAATTTTGTTTATCTTTTCAAAAAACCAGCTTCTGGTTTTGTTGATCTTTAGTATAGTTTTCTTGTTCTCCCTTTCATTAAGTTCAGCTTTGATCTTCGTTATTTCTTTTCTTCTACTGGGATTGGAAATTGTTTGCCCTTCTTTTTTCAATTCTTGGAGCCTATTCGTTAGGTTGTTAGTATCTAAGCTTTCTGTTTTTTGGATGTGAGCATCGATTGCTATTAGTTTTCCTCTCAGGTATGCTTTTGCTGTATCCCACAGGTTTTGGTAACAAGTATCACCGTCATCATTTTGTTCAAAGAAACTCTTGATTTCCCTCTGAATTTCTTCCTGTACCCAATAATTTTTTAATAATAGATTGTTTAGTTTCCATTATTTTGTGAGGTGTTGAGTGCTACTATAGGAATTGAACTGTAATTTTATGTCACTATAGTCGGAAAAGATACAAGGTATACTTTCTATTTTCTTGAATTTTTTGAGATCTGATTTGCGGCCTAGGATGTGATCAGTTTTGGAGAAGGATCCATGGGCTGCTGAGAAGAATGTAAATTCAACTTTATTTGGATGGAATGTTCTATAGAGATCTGTCAGACCTTTTTGATCAAGGGCTCTGTTCAGTTCCATTATATCTTTGCTTATTTTCTGTTTGGAGGATCTATCCAGGTCATTCAGTGGAGTGTTGAAGTCTCCTACTACTATGGAAGTATTGTGTAACATGGTGTTTAGATTAGATAATGTTTGCTTTATGTAATTGGGTGCTCCTGTATTGGCAGAATAGATATTAAGAATTGTTAAGTCTTCCTGTTGGAACTTCCCTTTCACCAATACAATATATTCCCTCCTTCTTCCCTTATACTATACACATCAGTGCCACAGTAGAGTTACATCAAGAAGTTAGACATCTAGATGTCTAGATGTACATCTAGATGTAACTAGATGTACACCTAGATATAACTCCACTGTGGCACTGATGTGTATAGTATAAGGGAGGAAGGAGGGAATACATTGTATTGTGTAGCAGATCCTGCCTTTACAGTGTAAATGGAGACATGGTTTAAGCTATGAAATAGCTACATCTGTGGCCTAGTGAGGTGTTTATAGCAGCCAGATACAAGCAGGGGATTCTGGGAAAGCACCAACAACAGATGTAAGGCCTTCAGTGTAAACCACTTGGCAGTCACTGCCTGAGTTGGTCCCCCAGTCTGGCTTGGTGCTGAGGAGAAGGCATTCCAGGTTGCCTTTCCATGAGCTCCTGAGTCTCAGCAGTCCCACTTATCTAATCAGCTGCCAATGCACCCAAACCATGGCACCCTGGGCAATGCAGTCAGCCGTGCCAACACCCGTCTGTTCCAGTGTTGGGTGATAGGCCTCAGTAGTATAGTCTAAACACTTCCCGAGGTTCTAGGCACTCATCCCTTTCCCCCATTGCCCTTGTCCTGATACTTGCTGAAGAGTATGTATGTCCCGTGGAAGGGCTCAAGCAGAGGGAGAGATACCACCAAAACTGGGAATGGACTCTGCCCCTGGAAAATGGAGCCTCTGTAATTACTCCATTAAAATTCAAGAATTAAAATATATTTCCGGTGATTAACTGGGTCTATTTATAGATCATGAAGCCTGAACTGTGATATTTATAGAATGTCATCACATTTAGCAGTAATAGCACAATTACATGTTTATGAAGTAATGGTTTTGCAATTTTTCCTAGAATTCTCTGACATTTAGATCTGGAAACTTTACATTTTAACAAGAAAGAACAGCAGCTATTTATTTAAGAGTGAACAGCAGAAACTGTCTTCTCCATAACTTCTTTCACTCCAAGGGCCTGAAAATGCCCCAAATGATTTTGCTTTTACATAAAAAATAAGATGATGGACAGCAAATAACAAACCTACTTTTGTAAAGTTCTGATTTCCTTCTTAAATGGTGCCTTTCATTGCTTGGGATTCTTATATCCCTAAATCTTCCTTCTTGGGATTTAGTGTATTATGTTTCTCCTTTTCCCATAATGATCCAAGTCAGACTAAAAGGCTAAGTAAGATGTGTTCAATATCCAAAATAATGTAGTGGGAGTGAAATGAGACCCCATGCCAAAGAGTCCCCCTTTGCTCTTATCATAATTTAAGCCTCGGTGTTTAAAGTGGGGAAAGTAGAACTTCTCCTTGGGCTGTTGGTCTCAGCAGTAAACCAGTGTGGCCAGTTAGGTGTCTCTGTGGCAGATGCTAGACACACTCTGTGAAACTCAAGCTTGAGTGTTCACCGTCAAATCTTTTTCTCATCTAATTCTCAGGTGACCATTTTTCACATGCAGCTACCAATCCATAACTCACAGGCCCCTGGCAGTGGGCACAGCCCTTGGTGCTAGAAGACAAATCTGCAGTGACCTGGGGCTAATGGTTTGCTGGTAGCATTTGCCAATTACAATGGTGTAATTGCTCACGTCATGGCTGATTTCAAACTACCAATGTGCTGTCAATTGTCAATTGGCTTCAACATTTCTGAAAATTTAATGAGCATCTTTGAGAAGCAGTACAGACCAGCTCCAGCATACCACTGCCTGGAGCCAAATGATGAAATGGAACCTGCACCAGACTGGGAGGCAGGAGCTGTGGGTCCAGGAATAGTTGTATTGGAACTGCATTCATGGGACCATCTTGCATATCTACTCTGAGCCTCCATTTCCCCAGCTGCCAAATGATGAGAATAGTCTTTGCTCTGTCTGCTTCAAAGGCATTGGGATGCCAAGATTCAATGGCTAGGGCAGTGCTTAGAAAACATGGGAGCAGCTTCTTCCCTTACTTCCCTTCCCCCCAGCTCCATTCTAGATGCCCTCAGCACCTCCTTGTGCTCTCTCTTAAGCCCAAACACATTTTCAGGTGGCAAACTGCATCACTCTCTTGCCAGCCAAACTCTTTTGTGACACATGGTTGGTGTCCCAATATTTAAAACATGAATATTCTGGGAAGCAGCCCCAAGTTGCCTGGCCATGGAGGCCTCAGGACCCACTGGAAGTTGGGAACAATTGCTTCTGATCATACCAGATGCCTCTGGAGGGGTTCCGAAAGCAAATGTTCCATTTCTCCCCACATTGTCTAAAGCAGAACACTGTGTACCTCACAACCTCACTTTTGGTAACTGACCGACCAATACTTTGCCTTTGCCCAGGAATGAACTTGTGCATCCCACAAATATCACCTCCTTATCAGTGCTTTCTGGATCACTGGAGATGTCCTCTGGCCCATGGGCTAAATGCTGCCAACACCTGCCAAGGGCCAGGCCTCTGTCTTTTTAGCACCACATTGGTCCCCACTGATGATGATCATGCTGGCTGGCTGCCCTCCACCATCTTCCTCCTCTCCTGGCCACTGGATGTTGGCTACTGGACATTTCTGCCAGGAGAACCCATAGGCACCTCTCACTTAGCAAGGTCCCCTGAGACCTGTGCCTCCTCCAGTGCTTGTCATTTCAGTTAATGGCTTCTTAAGTTGGAAACCTGGGAGTTATCCTTGACTTCTTCCCGTCCCTCACTTCCCACTGCCAGCCAGTCACCAAGTCCTGTCTGTTCTACTCCTCCATGTCTGGGATCTGGCTGTTGCTTCCCAGGCCCGCTGCTTCTGTAGTAGTCCAGACCACCACCATTTCTGGCCCCCTGCCTGTGGTCTCTCTCCCTGTGCTCCACCCTCCACATTCATGACATGACCTTTCTAAACTGTGCATGCAGTCCTCGTACTCCCTGGCCTCACACTCTTCTGGGGCTCCCTGCTACTCTCATGCTCCCTGAGCAACATCTGCTCCTTGCTGGCTCCCATCTCTATCTCCAGCTCTAAGCATCAGGGTCTCTATGACCAATCGTCCCCTGGATACCTTCCCTGGATGCTCTACAGACTCCTCACACCCACTTGTCCCAAATTGCAGTCATCATTTCCCTTTGGCTCCTCGGGCTGCCTCTTCCCCAGTGCTCCCTATCTCAGCATGAGGTCCATCACACCACCGGCCACCAGGGGGTCAAGCCAGAAAGCCGAAAGCCACTACTGACTTCTCTCTCTCTCTGCCTCTGTGTCTCTCTTGCATGTGGAACTTTCCAGTCTATGTCCTAGACGTGTCCAGAATCTACCACTGCTAGTACCCTCCTCCAAGTCATCATCATTTCTGCCTGGATGATTTCTTTATCTCCCATCTCTCATTCTATCCCCTTTGTAGTGGTCTGTGTGCTCTTAAAACATAGATCTAATGCTACTTCCGCTAAAAAAATGTTCAAGAGTATTCCATTACCTACATGATAAAGGAATATGCATACATTAGCTCCATTCTTTATAACAACCCAGCCAAGTAGCTATTATCTCAATAAACTGATTTTAGGGAGGAGACAATGGCCAAGTCAGGGTGTGTGTTCAGCCCCATTCTGCTCTGAAGCCCATGCTCTGTCCCACAGCACATAGGTTGGGAGCAGTGGGCAGGTGAGGTTGGTAAAAGTGATGCGAGCTCTTTCTTACAATGCACTCAATCTACCTTGTCCCCTGGCATCCCTGGCACAAGCGGCTCTTCCAGCTTGGACAGTCACAAACTTCAAGATTTGGGAGGCCACCTGTCTGCTGATTTGTCTTCCTTGAGGCCTGTTTCCAGCTCCTACTAATATTGAGGCTCAACTCTTCATACTGCAACGTGAGTGTGTGGACAGAGAGTGCACAGTCAAGGAGACAACTTCTCTTGGCTTCACTAACCAAATGAAAGGATAGTTGATTCTCTGCTTCCTTCCCTCCCCAGGTGGTTGGGTCAATCAAGGAAAAAGTGGACATGAACATGCTTTATAAACCATGACATGCTTTATACCTGGGTATGTGGGTTTATTAGACAGTACCCTCTTGTTTTCCTGTTGGCACTGGGTAAGCAAGAAGTAGTGCCCTACTGCCAGAGTCAAAGACTCTGGGGAAGTGCAAATCTCCAGCTGTGTGGTGGAGTTGTCTCTTGTTTATCAACTTAGATGGGCTGTAGGCCTGGTGGGCTAATTCTCTAGGCACTTTCTGCCCTGGGCCTCAAGCCACCAGCTCAGGGGAAGGCCACTTCCCTGACGCACACTCCATGGGAGCTGTGGATGCCTCTAGCCTGGAAAACTGACTGCTCAGGAAGACACAACTCTGAAGCCCCAGACAAGGATCAGCTCTACTTGAATTCTGATGCTGGCTCTGCCTCTGGCCAGCGGTGTAACCTGGACTTCTTAGCCACCCAGAGTCTCAGCCTCACGCATAAAATAACCTAATTATTATTTTGGCACAGGGTGAGTTTTGGCTTCAGATTAAATAATTAAAACTATTTCAACATGCAATGACTAGGAACCCACTCTGTTAGGCACAGAGCCAGGCAATAATAATCATGTGCATTGGTTGGGTGCCTCTCCTGTGCCAGGTGCTTCATGTGTCCTCATCAGAGCTGGGACAGAGGCACTATTAATATCTCATGTTATACATGAATCAGGAAACCAAGGCTCTGGAAGGTGAGGTGACTTGCCCCAAATCACACAGCAAGTGAGGGGCCAGAGCCTTCATGCCACAGAGCTTGTTTCTCCTTCTTTGCAGCACCATGGGGCTGGAGGAGGTGCAAACCGGCCATGGGTTCCAACCAGCATGGCCACCCATCAGCTGAGGGAGGAAGTGCACAGTATCACCACCACAAGCCCATCTGCAGCCCAGTGGCTAGAGCTATGTGATCTTTCTCAGCACCCATGAGAAACTATGGGCAAAGGACAAACAGACCTCAGGATGGCTCTTTGCCACCCCCTTCTCCTGTGGCCCCACATTTAGGGCTCCATGTGGTGACCTCCTCAGTTATAGCTACAAAGACTTCAAGGCAGGCTCTGTCCAGCCTGTCCCCAGCTTCACTCCTGGCTGCTGCCTGGCAGAGCCGATGCCCAACTCAGTGTTAATGATTAACGCACAGCAGTGGGATCGTAGAGTTGCCATGAGTCCTGTGTCCAAGAATGAACCGCATTGCTAAATCAGTGAAGACAGTTGCCAAGGTAACCCCCATGTAATCTATTTAACCTGCTCCCCAAACACCAATCAAGGTCAGATAATGCACTCGAGCACCATATGAACACACTCAGATGGCATCAAGCTTTGTAGCAAGACAGCAGGGAAGGAAGAAACCTCATTAGTAAGAAGGAAAAAAAAAGCCCCTAAATTTCATTTTGAAAAGTGTTAATTGGGAATGCAGTGGCTCAGACAGGGGTAGAGCCCACCACTAGGGGCATGTCCTGGACACAGAGGAAGTCACTGGGGGCTATTTCCTAAGAGCTGCCACAGTCTTCCTACTCAGGATCAAAACAAAAGGCACCACTGGACTAAATTATTCATTTCATTGAGTGTTTATTAATGCAAAGGCTACTATTTACATTTTAGCCTAACAGCATGGTTTTGGCCCCCTTTAGGGACCCTTTCCTTGCCTTGACCGTTCAACCAGTAAGCCCCTCGCCAGCACTTCCCAATAGTCCTAAGTTTCTTAAAAGGAGCAATTGAAATTGCATTTCCTCTCCCCTCACCCTGCCAGCCTCTCTAGAGAGCGGCCAGGGGAAAAAGACCACTTTGTGGAATTGCTGTCTCATGCCATCTTATTTCCTGCTCCCAGAGTGTTCAGGAGAAAGGTCCTGGGCAGGAGGCGAGGAGGGAAGAGGGGTGGGGTCAGACTCCTTCATCTCCCAGGGCCACAGGCATGCCAGCTAGCCGAGTCCTGGGCTGGCCTTGGGGTAGGAGAATAAAAGTGATTTGCCTCAAAGAGCAAGCCTGGATCAAATCTCCAGGGATCTTTTGGGCTGTTTGGGGCCTATCACAGTGTTGGGGTGCCCACCCCACTCACTCATCTTCCAGTGTACTTCCCAGTCCATCTTGGTGGCATGGTCTCCCACGGTCAGGTCTCAGGAAATGGGACTGGTTAAATGTTCCACCTCCTCCCAGAGTGCATCATGAGACCTGACTCCCTGCTCTCTGGCCCTTCATGATCTCCCCACTTCTAGCCATTCCCTGGAGGAGACGGAACCATCTGGACCACTAGCCCTGGAGGTAGTTGATGGGCATGTCAAACACTTTCTCTGAAGACGAGAAAAATTTTGGTTTTTTAACCCAAAGGCACAGCCCAGCCTAAATTTGCCAAATCTGTGTTTTGGACCCTCTTTTTCAAGCAAGATTAACTTGAGGAACTCCATACGGGGCTCTGAGAACTAAAAGAGCTCTCAACACTGACAGTTCATTAGAAAATTGGCAGCTTGAGCCTGGATTAGGGCCCATTAGGTGATGCTCACGATGAACTGAGATATCCTGTGGTGGAATAATTGTACTTTATGAAAATATGGTTGTAACCCTGGGACCTTTGAGCCACCACTTCCCCATCTGTCTTGAACATGGAAAGAGAGGCCATAGGACATAGGATAGCTCCAGTGAGAGAATACTCATTTAGCTTGGGGATTGTCAGTAAATCCTTCAGAAGACCCATCGAAGCTGTGGCTGCGGATTTGGGGGCAGTAAAGCTCCCAGAGGGAGTTGCTATTGCCTGGTTGGGGAGAGACATGTGAAGGACCCCTCACCTATTAACACAGCATCCTTCTTTCCCGAGGGCCTCTCTGAGTCCCTTCCTCCTCAACCAGGGCAGCCTTCAGAAGGGAACTGAGGTGGGGGGAGTACCAGGGTAGGCTGGTGCTTCACTTCCCACCCTTCTCTTGCCTGTGCCTGCACCCCTCTCCCCCTACTCCTTATATAAAGCAAGCCAAGTGTTCATCAGCAGAAAATGGGACAAATGGGATCTAGCCAGACAAGGGAATATTATTCAGCCTTAAAAAGGAAGGAAATTCTGAGACATGCTACAGCGTGGATGACCCTTGAGAACATTATGCTCAGTGAAATAAGCCAGACACAATAGGAAAAATATCGTATGATTCTGCTCATATGAAGCTCGTAGTTCAACTCACAGAGATAGAAAGTAGAATGGTGGGTGCCAAGGGCTGGGGGAGATGGGAATGGTGAGTCAGTGTTCAGTGGAGACAGAGGTTCAGTTTGGCAAGATGAGAAAGTTCCGTGGATGGATGGTGGTGGTCATTGCACAACACCGTAAATGTTCTTAATGCCACTGAGCTGTACACTTAAACATGGTTAAAATAGTAAATGCTATGTTGCATGTACTTTACCCCAATAACCATTTTAAAGAAAGAATCCCACTTGGCCCTGCCTGTAAGTAACAAGGAGGACTCAAAAATCAGATCCTATTTAGGTCAAGCCCCCATCACACTCATGTCAGCTAGGGACCACTTTTTTCTGAAAGCACTTTGAGCAGGGCCCCAAACACTCTTCTACCATAGTGTTGAGATTTTAGTACTTTAGGAGCACAGTGAAATGGTGAGTGCTCAGCTGAAAGCTGCACAAGTGGGCTCCTCGCCATGGGTTAGAAATAAAAACAAGCAACAAGGCCGGCTGACAGAGAGGCTTGGCTGGGCCCTCAGTCTGCCCTCCTCATCCAGAGGAGTGAAGGCAAGAAGGAATGGGGGCTCACCAGCGAGGATGTCTGAGCTGGAAGGGCCCTAGAAACTGTCCAGCCCGGGATCCTCTCTGAAACAGATAAGAACACCGAGACCATGCCCAACATCACAGACTCCATGGTGGAGTCAGCACTGGAACCCTAGTCTACACCATGGGATTGCATTGGGCATTTGGGTCATTGGACAGAGCGTAGTTGGAAAAGAGAGCAGATTCTGGCCGAGGAGCTATGATTTTCAGGCATGGAAAGCTGAGTTCTCTTGAAACAGAAAGCCCCTCTGCCAAAACCAGGCAGGCCCATGTTCCTCATTAGAAGAGCTCCAGCGGCAGACTGGCGTGGGTGAATGAGGAAGATGAGCATGCCATTTCAGAGGAAGAAACTGAGGATCAGTGAGGGGAAGTGATTGCCTGAGGTCACGGTCACAGCTAGTAAGTGACAGAGAAAGGACTAGAACCTCCTAAATCAAGTGCTCTGGGTTACTGCCCACTGTGGTACCCTCCTCCCAACCCAGTCAGCTGGAGACAACCATTGATCAAGTACTAATCATACATCAGGCATTGTGTGAAGAGCGTTATATGTATTTAATGCTCACAACAATACTGAAGAGATGGGTGCTGGGATTACCCTGATTTTACACCAGAGGATGTGCTGACTCAGAGAGGTTAAGTGACTTGTCCAAGTCACCCAACCATGAAGTAGAAAGCTGGAATTCCAGCCTGAGACGGTTTAGCTCCAGAACACACATTCTTAACCATGAAGTTAGGCAGCTTCTCCAGAGTTCTTTAGAGACATGTTTCCTTTAGCACTGTGCCTCTTTCAGATGGAGAATTGAGGCCTAGTCCTGTAGGTCATTCCTGGCCCACTCCCAGTTTATCATAGAGATCAAGGTCAAAGAGGCTACAGTGTGAGCCAGACCATTGCCAGAGCAGGAAAGTGTCCAGGTGTACCAAACCAGCCCATTTCCACAGTGGTACAACAAACAGCATGAAAGATGAACAACCACCAAAGTACCCCTGGCTCAACTCCTACCCTCATGAGTCAATGCAAGACTTTAAACAAAAAGTCAATGGATGGCTAAACACCTCTAGCTTAAACATAAATGTTCAAGGCCCTTATTCCAATGGTTGCTGTGGGGGTTTTGGTGGTTAATTTGTTTTCCAGCCTTCAGTTGTAGGAGGCAGACTTTGCAGGGCTTGTGGCATACAGAACTGTGCAGTATGAATCAGAAGCCTGGTCGGCAAGGAAATTGCTGTCCTGAAGTGAAGCAGAGATGACGGCCTTGGAGGTGCTACCTCCTGACTGGAAGTCACTCCCCAGAGGACCTGCAGTCAGTTGAAGTCAAACACTCAGGGTAAGGGATGGCTCTAACAACCAGTTCCCACCCTTCTTGTGGATGTTCCAGATGATTCTGAAGCTCAGTGCTATCTGTCTGCTGTTCCCTCTTTGCATAGGCAAACTCTCTAGTGGGACTGGCAGTGTCTCAGACCTTGAAGTCGAGGAGCCTGCTCATGACTATTGTTGGGCCATGGACAGAAGTCTCGTGTACCTCAGTAGCCCTTGCTTCCCCAGCAGGAGCTGGTGGCCTCACGCTGCTGTCCTGAGATGGACTTCACCAACAGGGATGCCTTCACCCATGAGGCTTTTGCTTCCTCATTGTAGTTAGGGCCCCCTCTATCAAAACCCCATGGCCTGTTACATTAACTTATCTTTATTTTCTGAAATAAAATAATGTGATAATCGAGGAAAAGGACTTCATGTTTTTCTTACTAGTGTTCCAGCCATCTCTTGATCCCCTGCACCTGAATATCCCTTTAAGACTACCAGCTGCTGTCATGGCAACCTGGTGGAAGCAAGATATAAACTGATGGCAAAAGCAATTTGCTCTTTTTAGACGCAAGCAGACTCACCCCAATCTACTGTGGAAAATAAATGAAAATGAAACAAAGCAGCCATCAGGAGGCAGCCACCTTCAACAAACAACTCACCCAAGTCTAGAACACTCGGAGCAGCAATCCCATTCCTCACACAGAGTATGAACCACCCCATTTATCTCCTTGGTTTTGAAAGTTTTACCCCCAAGACATTACAAATTAGATTTCAGTTTAAATTAAACCTTATTCAAAACACACATGTTCAATCACAGCAGAGCCCCAACAAATTAGCTGAGTCCACTTAAACAGAGTGCTGGCTCCAGCTGGGTGGGTGTCTACCTGGAGTTTATTCTCCACAAGCCAAGTGTTAGTGAACTGACTCACAAGTATGTGTGTGCCTCCTAGCAGGGGACCTGTTTGCCTGTCACAAGAATGGTCAAGCTGTGATTGGGCCTGCTTGAAAAAAGAAGCATTTGTGTTAAAAAAAAAAAAAAGAAGAGTTGCCAAACAGGACCTTGAGTTGAGAACCCACAGCCATACACTAATGATAACAAGAAGACACCAATGGGCTGTGCTCAAAGCCTAGCCTTTGGTCAATGTCAAGATTAACTAGCAAACAGTATTAGATATTGGGAGAATGAACACATTACTCTCAGCCTTGTGCTGCAAACTGTAAAGCACCTAGAGTACATGAAAAATACCTGTCTGCCTCAGTCACTCCTGTTTCTCTGCCCACACTAGTCTTTAGCAAGTCTTATTGCCCTGGCTAATGAGATTGGGCAGCTAGTGTCCACATTGGCCAGAGAGTTTGGCCTTTTGCCACCACAGAGCTGCTGTGGCCTGGGTCTGCCCCTGGAGTGTGCACAAGTATGTGTTTATGGTTTGAAGAATGTTAAGGCCACTCCAGTCTCTGCCAGATACGAAGGCATGTTAAAGGTGGTGCTTTGCCAAAGGCGCCCCATAGATCCTCCATCCTGAGCCATCCCTTTGTCACTGCAAGACTATACCTGCTGGTTTGGTTCTGTAGTGCCATGTAGGGGCCTTGCTCATCTTACATGCCATACCAAATAGCCAGAATGGGTCCAAAGTGAAGGGGACAGAGCAAATTCAGCCTCATCTTTGAGAAAACTAGGAGAGCTTCTGAATGAGTTGCTCCCAGAGGGGAAACAACGGAAACAAGATAAACATTAAAGTGACAGCTCAGCTGTTACTGAGGCTGGCTATTTTCTGAATTTAGATCAAATTCTTGCCAAGGAGAACACCTCAGCATTGTTATTAAGGGAAAGAAAAGCCATCATTGCAACTACTGTGGAACAGGTTTGGAGAGACATTTTCAATTTATTTTCAAATTTGTTTGCAGTAAACAAAAAGTGCATTTCAGTGTTACTACTTCTGTGGTTTCGGTCCTATTATATGGGCATAATGATCTAGCAACACTGTAAACTCAAGTCACAGAAAGAAGAGATTTTTTTTTCCAAGGAAGTAGGGCTAGCTGTGCCTGGGTTGGCCTTGGAGAGCTGGCATTGTGGTTTCCCTATGTCATTAGGAGGATACGGACAACTACGTCTCCTCTGGGGAAAACAGATGGGATACCAGGTGTGCTGCCTTGTGGGAGCAGCACCGCCGATGAGACACTTCCTCAGCTGTTTCCCAACAGGGAGTCACTGCATTTAGCCTTTCATCCAACATGACTAGTCCACCCACCTCGCCTAAAGAGCACGGAAACGCCAATAAGCTGTTGTGAGTTTCCTTCAAATGTGGGCAAAGAATTTCGAATCAGAAGAGATTACATTTAAACTCACTCTGTATTCTCACCTTGGGAAACAGTGTGGTAAAAAACAGTGGTGCCCCCAATTTCAATTTTCCTTAATTTCTACATTTGACCCAATATCCCCCATCTTTCTTCTGGTTCCAGACCCTTTCCTATATTGCCCATAGACTGAATTCCTGCCCTTTGTCCTTGCTCAGAGCCATTCCCTGGTTCCCAAGAAGAGACAAGGGCCCCCACCACCTAAGGCATCAGCCCCTTGTTGAACCTCTATGCTTTCCTCAGAGCCACCTCCCAAGCCTCCTCTTAGGCCCTGAGGGCAGTAATGCTGCCTTTCTCTTTTTTGGAGTGGCCACACACCAGAGATCCCAGGGAGAGAGTGAGCCTTCTGTACCTGAACCAGGGAAAGTTCCATCCAAGCCAAGGATACCTAGGCTTTAAGAGCCACTGCTATGGGTTGAATTGTGGCCTCCACCCTCCCCACCCAAAATATATGTTGAAATCCTAACCTTCGGTATCTATCTCAGAGTGTGACTATATTTGAAGATAGGGTCTTTACAGAAGTGATCAAGTTAAAATGAAGTCATCAGTGTGGGCCCTGATCCAGTATGACTGGTGTCCTTATAAAAACGGGACATTTGTACACAGAGACACACACAAAGGAAAGATGATGCACAGAGACACAAGGAAAAGACAGCCATCTACACACCCAGGTGAGAGTCCTGGAACGCAGCCTTCCCTCATAGCCATCAGAAGGAACCAGCCCTGTCAACACCTCAATCTTGGACTTCTGGCCTCCAGAACTGGGAAATAATACATCTCTGGTGTTTGAACCACGCAATTTGTGGTACTTTGCTATGGCAGCTCTAACAAACTAAGATAGCCACCTTGCTATGATAGCCATATGATGGGTATTAAACCCCATGGACTCTTCCAAGAGACTCCTAGATTTGATAAATGAATCTGGTAAAGTTTCAGGCTATAAAATCAATATACACGAATCAGAAGCATTCATATATGCCAAGAACCATCAAGCAGAAACCCAAATCAAAAACGCAATACCCTTTACTATAGCCCCAAAGAAAATTAAATATCTAGGAGTATATTTAACTAAAGATATAAAACATTTATATAAGGAGAACTACGAAACACTAAAAAATGAAATTGCAGATGATTTAAACAGATGGAAAAATCTACCT
>VBSM01002350.1:383557-405499 GCA_008086735.1 Cheirogaleus medius | reverse complement strand
AAAAAAAAAAAAAAACAAAAACCCAACCCCATGTATGCTTCACAAAGACGGCTGCAGGAAAAATGTTTTGCTTGGAAGCTGAAATGTTTTTCCAAGCTACAAAAAGGAAAGGACCAAGAGTTGGGGGTTCAAATGAGCATGTTGACTACATTTCCAAGAGTGACACAATGGCTTAGGAATTCCTGAACTGTTTCTCTTCTTGGCTTCCTTTGGCAGGCAAGACTGAGGGTGGAAGCCTTCCCAGAAGCCCAGGGTCATTTCAGTAGCCCCCAGGACGTGGGCTCCAAGGTGGCACCAGATGATGAAACGACAAGTCCAAGCAGCCAGTGAGGCTGTGAGATTACCTCAGACTATTCAAGCAGTTCCCTGATTCCACCAGTGGGGCCTGGCTTGACAGCAGAAGCAGGACAATATAAATGGCCAAAGAAAGCAGAGAGCAATCCAATCCAAGGCCAGACCTGTTTGGATCTGGTCTGTGTGTATGTGTGTGTGTGTGTGTGTGTACACTTCTGTGCGCATTTGTTTGTATATTATTACATATACACATTCCACCAGTGGAGCCTTCCCTGGGGTTTCCTGGCTCCCCCTTTACAATGCTGCACCTCCCATGAAGTCAGCAGTTTCCTCTCAAGCTAGCTCAGTACCACTGGCCCAAGGGCAATGATAGAAGGCGGTGGCATCCCAGAGGAGGGCAGAGCAAGCTGGGGGCGTGGTGCTGTGTGGGCAGTAGAGGAGGCAAAACTTAATTAAGGGAGGTAGTGATTCGAAGTCCATGGACCCAAAAGCAATTGACCTTGAGCCTGACTTTGCAATGTTCCACCAAGCAGGCTGGGTCTGTCTCCTCAGCTCAGTCCACTGTCTTCTAAATTTTGAGTCCCTGCCAAGAACACCAGGGGGCCAGGAGAGGGAGGGAAGCAAGCCATGTTCATACATGTGCCTGTGCTGTCCCAGGAGACCCTCAGCCTTGCATGTCCCAGCCACATCTCCCATGGAGCAGGCCACCCCATACACCTTGAAGAAAGAACCTCCCATAGTGTCCCAATAGTTGTGGGTCATGGGAGGGAGCCAGATCTCTTGCCAATGGACTGTAGTGAAATGATGGCGTGTCCAGTCCAGTGTGTGATGAATCAAAAGGATTTGCAATAACACAAGATGCTCTCACTGAGTGCACAGGCAGAAGCTGAATTAACAAAAATGTAGTATAAAATAAATGGAAAAAAATCCCTGAGCTTCAGCAATTATTCTCCCAAACGGTCCAGGAAGAGGAGAGAGCAATGGCCCCTGTAGGTAAGCGCTATTGTGCTCTGACTTCACAGATGAGGAAACAGACCCACAGAGAAAGGAATTAACTTGACTGTTGTTCCCCCAACTTCCCCCAGCCTCCAGGAGTTAGTTGCAGAGTGAGAACTAGAACAAGGGATTCTGATTTCAACTCTAGAGCTCTTTTTTCTATACCCACTGCTTCATGACTGTCACATACTTCTGATAAAAAATGTAATGACAAATAAAGGGGAGATTGTGAAAGAGCTGAGAGGGACATCCAGCTTTGCTCCTGGCCTGTTGTAATCAGATCGGGTCTCCTTCCTGGAGGGCAAGATAGAGAAGGGCCATGATCCTAAGTGCTCCTGCAGGGCGCATGTGATATCAGGGGGTGATCAGTTGGGCCAGCCCCACGAGTGACTCTGGCCAAGGCTAGTGCCTGCGGGGATTAGTAGTGAGGAAGGAGGGGACATGGCCTGACTGTCGAGAGGGTGGGAACTGAGTCAGGCAGGACCTTCTGTGGCCGGCTTGCCTTTTACCCTGTAGATGGTGGGAAACAGCAGAGGGATTCCAGGCAGGGAAGTAGCACAGCCAGATATGAGCTCAAGGAACTTTGCTCTTGGAGTGCTAGTCTGGACAGAAAGAAACCAGTGAGGAGGCTGGAGCAAGGGGACAAGAGGGCTCCCTGGGGCCATGGTGGTGGGCCACCTGCAGGGGGGAGTAAGGAGAGTCCAGGCTCCAACCCCCACAAGAAACCCACTGCCCACAAAGCCAAACACCACCTAGAAGACAGCACTGATCATACATCTTAATGTCTGGCTTTTCAGCTATTTGCATACAGCCATCTCCTCCTCCTCACAGAACAGGTGTCAAAAATACAGCAAACTCCATTGTGCTGAAAAAGTCACTTTGACAGGTCTAATTTACTGAGGCTGAGTCATGTAAGAGCATAAACAAATCTTTCTTGTCAAAATTGATATTGAAAATGGAGGAAATGGATTGTAGATCAAACACTAATATTTTGAGAGGTATTCTTATTTCCTTTGGAAAATTCTAGCACTACTCACATGCATATGGCTCCCCCACCCCCCAAACCTGTTTCTCCAACAGAATATACCATTTGGACATGCAGAAATATGGGTGGCTCCAGACGTGGCATCACTGGCTCCCTGCCATGAGCTTCCTGTGCAAATCAGTTCCATGATCTCTACCAATGTAACATGAGAAATCTTGAGGGACCCTGCCTTAAATGTGGCAAAAGGAGACATTCTCTGGTTCTCCTGGTTGGCCTAGTGTACAGGTAAGTGTGATAGGCCCTGCTGTCTGCTGCCTGCCTCACTCAGGGGAAGGCTTGGGGTCCAACTTGTGGTTAAAAGCCAAGAAGGTCCATGAGCCACCATCCAACTTCACCTCCCTATCCAGCCCCTGGGTGAAAGGGAGTCCCCAAGATACCTGCAGCCACCATTCATCTAAGGCAATTAAAGGCCACTAATTTGCTATGTGAAGCAACTTGGGGACAAGCAAAAGAGGTAATGATTGTGTTTTGTATAAATGATTTCACTGACCCTCAAAAAGTGAAAAGGATTTGACATCTCGGCAGTTTTTAGGGCTTAAGCCTTTAGCCTCAAGGCCTCTGGCCTGACTGGCTTAGTGTCCACACTGCGGGGATATCAGATGCGATGTCTGCAAATCAGAGACAGGCAAAACACACTGAACTACAACAGGCACTGCTGAGGTGCAAACCAACCTACCTGTAGAACAACCCCAAATAAGGAAGTGGGACATTCTGATCTCCAAAACCAATACCACGTCTATAAATTGACATTCATCACTTTGCAACGGTTTCCCATTTTCCCTTGATTGATTAAAGTCAAGGGTGGTAAATAAGAGCTTTGCCTGGTTGGAGAAATCCCCTCAGACAGCTGACTGTGGATGCTGCAGTGGAAGTGGCCCACGGCTTGCTAAATTCCTGCGCAAAGAGACTCATCCTTCCACAGTTGGAAGGGAGAAGCCTCATGGAAGTGCAATGTGTCCAGCACTTGTCAAGAAACAGCCCCTTGCTCAGTGGCGTGGGACTACAGTGAGCTGCTCGGACCTCTGCCTCCCAGCAGCAAGCCTAGGACCCCAAGCCAGCAGTCCCAGTAGCCTCCATTAGTTATTTATCAAATGTGTCCTGCTCCCTGCCTATAAACCACATGTCAGCTTGCATCCTCATTAATTCCAACTCCACATCAGGTCCCATTAAAATAAACATCTACAATCCAAATAAAACAAGTGGCTGAAAAGCTATTAGAGATTGCTCCATCACTTGATAAACAGAAGAGAACTTGATTTCAGTTGAGGTCTGCACCAAGCACCGAGGAAGCAACAAGGAAGCTGGGACGAGAGGGGAGGAGAGAGGGAAAGGCCTGTCTCCCATGGAAAAGAGTTCTGTTCTGGACACAGCAGTCACTCAGGACACTGCAGCTGGACCTGCCACTGAGGGCCACCTACCCTCATTTGTCATCTGGAGAGGAGAGGCACGGGGTTATTTGGCTTCCATCCACTGGAAGGTTAATTCTGGTACCAGTGTCGACCTAAGAAGAAGCGGGTGCTGGGGGCTCTCAGACGTTTCCACTCATCTTGCTGCACCTTCCCTCCTTCAGGCATTGCTGAGCACTTTGCCTATTTGGTTGGCACTTGATAAGTCCCTGTCTGCCCCAGGATACTGGAAGGAAGTGGCCCCATGGGAGTCCATGACTGAGGCACTACTTGGGACTCAGCCTAACATGGGTTCAAATCCCAGTCCCCCACCACTTCCTAGCTGTGTGACCTGGGTGAGGGGCCTGGCTTCTCTCAGCCCCACTTCCCTCATGTGAAATGTAGATTTAATAGCCTCTGCCTGGCAGGATGGCTAGCAGACTCCGGAGGAACTCACATGGAAGGATGGCAAAGCCCTCTGGATGTGGCTTATTGGCATCCAGACTATTTATGTGTGTCCTGAGCCCCCTGAGACCATGGCTCCTGGTGGGAGTCCCTGCAGCTGACAGTGGTGGAAGGGCACACAGAGGCAAGAGCTGCCGGGAGCTCTGGACAGGGAGCGGGCTGAAGAGCAGGAGGAAGGCTGGGAATGGCCTCCTGCCACCTTGACCTTGTTAGAGCCCTGCTTCTTGTTCTCTGAGGTGCACCCCACGTGGGAGTCAGGTCGCACAACCCCACTCCTGCCTGCCTTTGCCAAGCGTTTGGTGAGCTCCTACTTTGCAGTGGGGATCCAGTGAGAAGGAAAACCAACATAGACTCTTTGAGGCATTTCCGGGCCAATGAGTCCTGCGCCATGGCTGCCACACATCTTACTTTGGTTTGGGGGCCTTCCTGCCAGCCTGAAATCCCTTCAGGTCAGCGGCTGTGCCCTCCCTTCTGTGGGAGCTCCACACCTCATATGCAACAAGTATGTAACACAGGTATACATGAGAGGTAAAGCACCCAGCCCTCCTCTCGGGGGCTGGATGGCCGAGGAAAGTTTGCTTTCCACCTCTGAATGCCTGCTCTTGGCAGTGTCAGGGCTGGGCACCAACACGTGGGCTCTGCAAGGGAAAGCATGTGGGCCTTGTCCACACCTTAGTGGCATGCTAGTGGGGAGTGTAGGGAAGCAGATAGACGTCTGAGTACAACAGAAGGTCCACCAGCTGCAGCAGCAGCAATTGAGCACCATCAAGGCATTAGTAGGGCTGAGGGTAGGAAGGCAGGGTAGGGTGGGGGAGAGCACAGCCTCTGAGTTGCACAGGGTGGGAAGGGGACACAGAAGCAGGAGGAGGCCACTGCCATACACCTTAATGAAATGTAAGCTTTTCTTCTTGTTCTGTGGATTCAAAGATTTTGAAGCCATCTTTCCTATTTTCTGCAGGAGTATTCCTACCACAGCTTGACTTGTCCCTCCTTCCCAGGATGCTTTGCAGCCACTCTCCCACAAGCAGTTTGGGAACGCAAACTTCAGTGACAGGAGCCCTGCTGGAGCCCCCTCTACCCGGCTCGCTGCCTTCCCACTCAGCCTTGACTAATTTAACCCTGAGAAGGGTTAAACAGCAAGGCCCCCTGGTGAAAGGGAAGGTCTCCACAACCCTGGGGACCAACCTGGAGCTGCACCCTTCGACAACCACAAGGTAATTTCTTGGGTCCAAAGCTACACCCACAAGAAAGGCCGAAACTCTTCTTTCCCTAGAAATCCAACTCCTCAGAGAGAAGGAAAGGAACGTCCGCTCAAAGGCACCTCCCACTCACCTCCCCTCCACACAGGCACTGGGGCCGCCTTATTCGCTCTGTGCTGATACACACTGGATTAGGAGATTGTGTCAAGGGGCCAAATGCCCAGGCCCTTAAATCAGGCAAGAGTTCAGGCCAGAAGAAAGCCACATTCCACCCATTGTCATTTGCACCCCTTTGTCCTTGGCACAGCCACAGCTCCTCTCTGACTTAGGCCTGTGTCTTTGAAGCAGCTAATGTGAGTTTCCCCTGTTGTGTTTGGGGCCTGGGGGATCAGTGACAAGGCCAGAGCTGAGGCCATAAGCATGGGCTTGGGGGAGAGGAAGGTGAATGGGCATTTGAGCCACTTTGGAGTATCCAACTGTACATTTCGTGCACTCACAGTATTTAGTTTTCACACTCACTTTGCAAGGAAGTTATCATTAAATCACTTCCCAAATGGAATAACTGAAGTTCACAGAAGTTAAACAACTTTCCCAAAGCCACAGAGCTAGCTAATAAGTGGCTAGAGGCTGGATTCTAACCCAGACTGTTTAACTTCAGAATCCCATGTTCTTTCCTCTGCTCTCCCCAATAGCCCTGGGTGGATAATTCAAACACTCCCCATCAAGCCTTCTCTGGGGGTCTGCGCTTATTTAACACATTCAATTTACCTGCATTTACTGAGCCCCTATACCCTATAGGCCAGGGCCCATGGAGCAGTATTAGAACAGGAGTTATTTATTGTATCTTTCCCACGAGAACAGAGATTTTTGTCAGTGTTGCTTGTTCTCACACTCTAGTGTCTAAAACTGTGCTTCCCAGCCTGGTAGCTACTAGTCAGGTGGCTATTTAAACTTAAATTAACTAAAATAAAATAAAGTTAAAAATTTAGTTCCTCAGTTGCACTAGCCACATTTCAAGTGCTCAAGAGGCACATGACGGCTACCATGGCAGACAATGTAGATATAGGACATGTCCATGATCACAGAAAGTTCTATTGGGCAGCTCTGCTCTATCTAGAACAATACCTGGTGCATAGTTGGCACTCCATAGATCTCTCCTGAATATGGCATGAATAAAAAGGCTTGGAAGGATATGACTTTGATAAATAGTAAATAGGGATATAGCATTCTAGGTGGAAAGATCAACACACCAAAAACATCACTGATTTCTATTTCTGACAATGGGTGACTAGGTAATTTGAATCATTTCCCTCAATGAAAACAACTAGAAAATGTGAACACAGACTATATAAAACAATAAGAATGATATCTTTGGGAAGTTTTAAAGTATAGATCAAATTAAAATGCACTAGCCAGAAGCATGTAAGTTGGAAGAGGGAAAAATAGAATTGAAGCATTTAAGGGTCCTTTCATTGCCTGGGAAGAGGGTAAAGGTACAAATTAACATGAGACTTTGACAAATCATGGATGAGTGTTGTAATCTCTAGGGCAATAGTTCTCAAATGTGGTCTGAGGACATCTGGGGTCCTTCCTCAAGAACCTTTCAGTGGGTATGAAAGATGGAAACTATTTTCATAATAACACTAAGATTTCAGTTTCCTTTTGCACTCTCCTCTCACAAGTGTACAGTGGAATTTTCCAGAGACTACATGACATGTGATATCACAACAGGTTGAATGTAGAAGCAGATGTGAAAATCCAGCTGTCTTCTATGAAGTCAGACATTAGTTTTGTAAAAATGTAAAGCATGTCAGATGAGGCCAAGCAAAGAAACATTGAATTTAATAAAGCCCAGGAACTGGGAGAGCTCTCCAACCCAAATCAATCCTCCATGTGTTTTTAATTAAGTTATAGCCCTTGTGATTAAAGAGTGTGAATTTCATTACTGTGACCATTTATCAAAGAGCATACCCGCTGAACCTTTCAAACAGGCAGGGAAGGAGGCATTTTATTTTCATCAACACCAAGTGCCCTGCTTGTATCTCAACTGACTCATCAAGGAGAATTGTCTTCCCTCTCAAGCTGCCACTCACTCATTAATGACAAAACCACCCTGCCCCCACATTGCACGTTGATAGGCCAAGACAGGTGAATAGGAAACTTCTGATTTTGTCCAAGCTTTCCTC
Source organism: Cheirogaleus medius (assembly GCA_008086735.1). Classification (NCBI taxonomy): domain Eukaryota; kingdom Metazoa; phylum Chordata; class Mammalia; order Primates; family Cheirogaleidae; genus Cheirogaleus; species Cheirogaleus medius. The sequence continues at coordinate 397,929 of VBSM01002350.1, read as the reverse complement.
ACAACCTCCACCCAGCCAGGCCCCAGGAGTCAAGGTACATAGAGCAAGGAGCCTGGGCATCCTCAAATGTTGGAGTTGGCTTGCCCTGAAAAATGATACACTTAAAACTGTGCCTTGACAGCTCAATTTGCTACATGAATGAATGAGTGCTGGAGAGGGGAGGGAAGAAGAGACACCATGTTGAACCTTAGCAATTGAAAGGCAACCTCAGGGACTCTGCCTTTGCTAGTTTCTAGGTGTGTGTGTGTGTGTGTGTGTGTGTGTGTGTTTGCGTGTGATGTATACTCGTGTTCTTAGTGATTTGGGAAATTGTTTTATTAAAATATTATGTACAGAAAAGTAACCAGATCATGTATATACAACTTGATGAATTTCACAATGTGAGCACACTCATGTAACCAGCACCCAGATTAAGAAACAGAATATTAGCACACTCCAGAAACCCCCAGAGCATTCCTCATGGTCACTAATCCCCTCCAGTAGTGACCACTATCCTGAATTCTACCAGTTTTTGCTTATTTTCATATTTTACATACATAGAATCAGAACTTTCTTTTTTGCATCTAGTTTCTTTTACTCGCTATTATGTTTGTGAGATTTGTATGTAAATATGCCATGATTTATTTAACCATTTACCCTTGATGAGTACCTGGGTTGCTTCCAGTTTGGACAGTCTGAACAATGCTGCTATGAACATTTGTGTACCTGTCTATTGGTGAACATATATATGCCTTTCTGTGAGTTATCATACTTAGTAGTGGAATTGTTGGGTCATGTATGTCTGTTCAGCTATAGTGTATACTGCCATAGTGCCATACTGATTTCCAAAGTGCTTGTACAATTTACACTCCCACCCACAGTATATGAGCATTCTGATTGGTTCACATTCATATATGAGAGTTCTGTTTGGTCCACACCCTCACCAACTCATGGTATTGTCTGTCTTTTATTTTACCCATTCTGGTGGGTACGCAGTCATCCTGGGTTCGGTTCCTTGAGAAATAGACTCTAAAATAAATACTAATTTTAAGGAAGTTTATTGGGGAGTGCTCTCAGGAACAGTATCTTTGAGGGAGTGAAAGAAGCAGGATTAAGCAGGGGGATAGGTGGGACTGCAATGAAGTCACATCAAAGACCTCAGCCAGGCCCATGGAGAACTCTGGAGCTCGGATGACCCTTCAGAATTGTCTCAGATTTGGGCTGGGGACTGAGCCCTTACACCCCGTATCAACCAGTCATTGGATGCAGGCTTCCCCTGGGGAGAAGGGGGGTTTCAGGTTAGGCAGCTCTTTTCAGGGGAGGGCAAACACCAGGAGGAGGAACTGGGCTGTGAGCTGCCCACGGTCAACACTCCTAGCACTGGGGAGATGAGTAGTTCAGTCCTGAAGTCGGGGCAGGGATCAGGGAAGGACTGGAGAGCACAGTACAGAGCCCACTACAGTAGTAGTATTGCATTGTGGTTTTCATTTGCATTCTCTGATGATCCTTGAGGTTAAGCATCTTTTGACCATTTGTATAACTTCTTTTGTGAAATGTTTATTCAGGTCTTTTGCCAAATTTTCAATTGGGATGTCAGTCTTTTTCTTAATGATTTGTAGAAATTCTTTATATATTTGGATAGTTCTTTGAGATATATCAAAGAACTATCTGGAATATATTAATATAATACATTATATATAAGAATTACTACAAATAAATATGAAAAAGACAGATATCCCAATAGAAAATGTGACAAAGAATCTGAATATGTATACATATTGCAAATACTTTCTCTCTCTCTGAAGATGACCTTTTTCCACTCTTAATGTTTTTATAAATGAAAGTTGTTAATTTAATGTAGTGTAATTTATTATTTTTATATGGTTAGTGTGCTTTGTGTCCCATTTAAGGCATGTTTGCCTACTTTAAAGTCATGAAGATGTTCTCCTATATTTCCTATAAAATATTTACTTTGTACCTTTTACATGGCACCTAGAATTGGTTTGGGTGTATGATGTGAGGTAGGACTCACAATATATTTTATACATATGATTTTCAATTGACTCATAATAATTCATTGAAAAGACAATCCTTTTCATAAATCAGGTGACCATATGTGTGGGTCCATTTCTGGACCCTATTCTATTCTTTTTTAAATTGACATCTGACTGTGCCTGCTCCAATATCACAATGTCTTATTTATTATAGCATTCTTAATATCTGATAGCATAAAAAATTTTCTTAAAAGCCTGCTTGAAGTTTTATTTGGATTATGTCAAATTTATGTATTAACTTGGAGAAAATTGATATCTTTGAAGCATTTAGTCTTCCAACACATGACTAATGGCATATCCCTCATTTCATTTAGACCTTCTTTAATTTCTCTCAGTCTTTTTTTGTTTTCAGTGTAGGGGTCTTATACGTCTTTCATTGGATTTATTTCTAGATATTTAGTGTTTTTTGATGCTATTGCAAAAGATATCTTTTATAATTTTATTTTCTATTTGTTGCTGATATATAAAATGCCAACCAATTTTTAAAATATTTTGACTTTGTATCCTGCTGCCTTGCTAAATTCACTTATTAATTCTAATATTTTGTCTATGGATTCTATTGGATTTATTTTTAAAAAAATAATTTTTAGAGATGAGATCTCACTCTGTCACCCAGGCTGGAGTATAGTGGTGCATCATAGCTTACTGCAGCCTTGAACTCTGGGTCTCAAGTGATCCTCCTGCCTTATCCTCCAAAGTAGCCAGGATGTACCACCAGTCATGTAGTTTGTTAATAATAGATGTATTTATTGTATTCTAATGTTTACACCATTCCCCTACTTTCCCATATTAATGACATAGATTGGACCTCTGGTATAATGTGGGACAGAAGTGGTGAAAGTAGGCAACTCTTTCCCCCTTCTCAATCTATGGGGCAAGATTTCAATACTTCACCATTGATTATGATGGTTGCTGTAGTTTTTTTGTGGCTTCCCCTTATCAGATCAGAAAATTCCCCTCTAATCTTAGTTTGCTAAGAGATATTTCTTTGTTTTTTATCATAGATGGATGTTTTATGTTGTCAAATGCTTTTCTGCATCTATTCAAAGGATTGTATGATTTTCCTCTTTTTCTCTGTTAATATGATTAATCACATTGATTGATTTTCCTAATATTAAACCACCCTCACATGTTGAGAATAAACCTTAACTGGTTGTTGAAGTAGATTGTGTTTGCCCAGAAGCAGACACTAGGTCAAGAATTGGAGTAGAAATAGTTTATTTGGGAAGATTACTGAAAACACCAGGAGGCATATGAAGATGAAGTGTTCTGTCTCCATATACATGCATGGGTAGAACAACAAACATGTATGAACATGTATGAATGAAACAGGAATGGGAATATATATATTTATATATATGTATATATAAGTAAATGTATCAATAAGTATTATATGTATATACATATTGGATTTGATTGGCTAATATTTTCTTAAGGATTTGTGAAATTATGTTCATAAGAGAACTTGGTCTATAATATTCATTTCTTGTAATATCCTTGTCAGGTTTTGGAATCAAGCTTTTACTGGACTCATCAAAAGGCTATGGGGCACCCCAGCAGAGAAGATGGCTGGAGAAGGCCCTGGGGAACGATGGTGTGCCTCAAAGATGTCAGCGCTCCTCAGGAAGAGACTCCAGAGCAGGACTGGGACACGCAGCACCCACAGTGGAAGCTGCCGGACTAGCCGTCTTGGGAAACGACGACCAAGTTCTTTCCACTCTCCGTGGGTCCTGTCTCCACACGGGCATGGTGAGGAGGTGGGAACGTCACATTCAGAAAGGTTCTTTCTGCTCTCACCTTCTTATAGGCTTAGGTGAAGCCCTCCAAAGTGATAGCAGATAGGACTTCCCTGGGTTTGGGTAGAGATAACCGTTTCCTTTTTAAAGCTTTGTGGTCGTCTCTGCCACACCCTGGGAGCTTGCTCTGCCAGCCTCTCCATTCGGAGCCTTGGATGCCCCCTGCACACCTCTTATCAACTGCCAGACAAACTGTGACCTGCCTCCAGGAAGACTGGCCAGCTGAGGCTGATAATAGGGCCTGGTCCACCAAAGTGACCATGGACAGCAACTGGCAGAGGGCCAGGATGGCACCAATGGCAAGGGGAGCTTATGCTTGCTGCTGTGGCTACTGGCTGTGGTCTCAAGGGGTCTTGCAGAGGAGGGATTAAAGGATGGTAACAAGCGTAGATTGTTCTAACTTCTGCTCAGATGGCTCTGTGCCAAGCACTGTGCTGAGGGCTTTGCACTCACAATCTCATTTGTGTGCACATGGATTTCACTGAAACCACAACACAGCAGAGTGGGGAGGGACACTTTGGCCAACTAAGGTGCTCACTTGCCAGCCCCTGGAATCAAAAGCCAGAATGGCCACCACCCACCCATTGGGACAGGGTGGGAGGAGCCAGTTGGCCTAGGGACAAGTTTAATTTGGAGTGTATTTATCAAGGCATGCCTGGAGAAGGCCACGGAGGCAGAGCTCCTGTGAGGAAGACGGCACTGGGTGACTAAACTGAGGGGACCTCAGGTTCATAGGAATTGTGACAAGAACCAGCCTCAGCGCTTCTGCTGGTCTCAGACAGCACAAAATACCATAACATCCACTGTCTCATTGTCCTCTCATCCCCCAGGCAGAGGCAGAAGCCACCCTCTGCTTCTTGGCAAAGCCTCCATGGAGTCTGGGTGGATGCCGGGAGGACTTCAGGATGAGGGGATGTTGGAAGCTGTCAGCTTGAAGCCCCTTGCTTGAGGCTCCTTGAGGAAGGGACTAGGAGCAGGGAGGCTGTGGTCTGTCCTTGGCCCCAAGGCCTGGGACATTTCATCCATTGCTGACTGGCTGAGGATCTTGCTGATTGATTGACTGAAATGTTCTTTAGATGCAAGGCAGGACCCTGTCAGCCCCGCCTCACTGAATCCTAGGTGCCAAAAGCAAGCCCAGGAGGCCCGTGGCCCTGCAGATCTGAGGCAGCCTCTGTCTCACTACAGGTTCCTGTGGAACCAGAGCAAGTATAAGCTGGGAGGGCAGTTTGGGAAAGCTCTAACCCTCCCAGTGGCGGTGAAAATTGGCCATTCCCCTAGGAGAGAGCAGAACCCCTTGGCAATTTTCCAGAGCTCTTCTCTCCTTCCTTTGTGCCCAAGCAGCTGTGGGCATATCAGGCTGGGGCAGAAAGGAATGAATTCTATTTTCTTCCCTCCCTGAGGTACTCTATGTAGTCACAGTAGGCTGCACGGGAAATGTAATGGTTGACAGACCTGCAGTGTTTTGTAATGTGAAAATTAAAGTCACCAGGAAATATTCACATTCTTTTTCTCTCCTCTCCCCCCTCCCTCATCTCCCTTCCTCTGAGCCTTTCTCTGTCTCTGTTCTCGCTCTTCCTCTGTCGGCCTTTTTTCCTGGTTCATTTTAAGTCCCTCAAACATCCTACCTCTGAGAACAACTCTCTGGTTGAGGCTTGGACTTCAGAACTTTTAAAAATCATTTTGAATCCTTAAAGGTGCCTACAAACTGCTTCTCAGGCACCACTGCCATGAAGTTACACAAGAAGTGTTCATCCCCGAGCCTCTGAGCCTGGCAGGTTTGAAAAATGTTTATCTCTGAACTCAAAATTCCTATTGATCAATTTGAAGCCATTTCCTTAAGCTCTTACTGTATTCCAAACTTCGGTCAAATTAAATTTTGTGAAACTCAAACTTTGCATTTTGAGACTCTACTTTTCTCACAATTTAGGGGTAAGAATCTACTTCCACTGAGCACTGACTGGAGTGAAAACTTCTCTGAGCTTGCCAAGCTGATCCCCAGAATGTCACAGCACTAGTGCACATGCTCTGAGCACGTTTCAGACCATCTGAGCGTGTAGATGGTGAGGCGTGTGACTTTTAAGGTGTCCTTCCTACAGGGACATGGGCCACCCCACCCCTGCACCTCTAGCACCTGTTAGTGATACAATCGCTAAGGTACTTTCACATGTGTATTTCATTTCCCCCCTTTTTGCTATTCTGGGCATTATCTAGGGCAATGTCCCTATCTGATTTCATAGGTCAAGGGTATTCCCAGAGCCACCCTCCATGCCCAAGAATGAGCTCCTGGAATGGTGAAACTGGAAAGTGCCTTTGGAGATTATTGTATCAACCTTCCCTTGTTCTATAACTGTGGACACTCGGGCCCCAAAGAGGGGACAGCTTTTGCAACTTGCTAATGGCTCAGCAAGACTGGGACTCAGGCCTGGGCATGTGGCCACTGTGTCTACGTCCAGAGCCAGGTGCCAGCCTGGGAGGAGCCACATCTGTTTTGGAGAAATTGCCCAGGGCATGGCAATGAAAGCAGCGGGTGAGCATGAGACCGTGTAAGGATGGCTTGCATCTCTTGGTGTACATATCTCGGGGCTAGGAGGCTGGTCAAAAGTCAGTACAAATGCTAGCTTTACACAACAGAGCATTCTGTGGGAAGAGTTGTGGGCAAATCACTGTTTTGTAAATTGAATTTTTAATCCTCCCCCTCCCCTCTATTGCAGCCTCCAGAGAACTACTTTTATGAAGCTAAGAGTCTTCTTGTCATGCAAATTACCACTCCCTAATTGGCTTGGTTTGTAACTTCCATGCCTTCAATTGCTTAAGCGGGCCAGGCCCTTTTGTCATCAGTTTTTATTTTAGTTTCGCACAGAGTAGAAAGATGCCCAGGTCAACTTGCACCTCCATCATGCTGCTACTGCAGCCTCCGGCCGGAGACGTCCCACCTGGACCCTGAGCTGAGCTGGTTGGGCCCTCGTCTCCCCTTCCCTTTACCTTGGAGGCTTGCTGCAGAGCACTTAATCGGGAAGCTGGGAGTGCAGGTGGCACTCTGTACCACCTGGAGCCATCTCTGAGCGAGTGCCCCTCCGCATCCTCCAAGGCTGGAGAGGAATACCAATTGCACAGTTACTGGACCCCCTCAGGAGCCCGCAAGAGAAAATTAAAAGGCATACACATGCCTGGAATAAAGGGCCCTCTTCTTGCAGCTAATCACAGAAATTGGTCACTGAGTTGTCTCCTCCCCCCTTTGGTGAAAGACATGGTCTTTCTCTTGTTCTGTTCCATCACTGCATTCTTAGAAATGTGCCAGGGGGGCTGAGGGGGTTGAGCTTTGCAGGGGCACCCCCACCACTCGCCCTCAAGCCCTGGCTTTCTCCCAGGCTCCCCACATTTCCCAGTACTAGGGGCATCGAGGGGCATCGGTTTGTCCTTTCTGATGCAGGAGAAAGATCAGTCTGGGCCCCAAGGCCATGCAGATGAGAAGAGCAGCTTGGTATCTCTTAAGAATGCCTCGTGCAGGGCCCTGTGCAAGTTGCAAAATGCTTGTGCTCCTCTCTCTGCACATGCTTCACAACCAGATCAGGGCTCACTGCTGCTATTTCACCTTAAGGACGTGCATGGTCTAAAGTGACAGACATGGCTGTCAGGGCTCAAACTCAGGACTTTAGATCCAGGGCCAGAATAAGCTCTTCCCACCCTCTGTGCTTCCGGGCCCCTTGTGGCTGCCGTATGTCTCCCAGTCCACTGGGCAATGGGAGAGCCTGTCTGCTTGCCCTTAGCAAAGTCTGAACAGACCCGAGGGCAGAGCAAGAAGAAACTTTTGGTGGCTGCTAGGAACAGTCACTGGGGCTTTGTATAAATAACACTGTGTCCCAGCAGTAGGCCTGGGCTGGGCCCATGGGAGATGTCATCTAAATGTCTGCTGAAAGCAGCAGGAGGGAGAGGAAGATTTATTGTCTCCTGGGGGGATCTTACTTTCACTGGGCCAGTGAAGGGGTTGGGTCTCCTGATCGCCAAGGCTCTATGCCCCGTGAGTTCTGGAGATTCTGTGTAGGCTATAGTCTTGCCTCCTGCTGTGGCTGTGTGTGAGTAGCTCCAGGAGTGTCCTGCAGGGACCCAGCTCAGGGAAAATGCAGGTGGCTTGGCCTGAGAACCTGGGCCTGGAGAGAAATTGTAATAGTCACACTGTAATGTAGTGAATGGTGGCCCTCAAAAGATATGTCTACCGGGAACCTGTGAGTGTGACCTTATTTGGAAAAAGGATCTTTGCAGATGTAATTCAGTTAAGGATTCTGAGATGAGATCACCCTGGATTATCCAGGTGGGCCCTAAATCCAATGACAGGTGTCCTTATGAGAGAGGTAGAAGGATGTTGGGAGATACACAGGGAAAAAGATGAGGTGAAGATAGAAGTGGAAATTGAAGTGAGGCAGCCACAGGCCGAAGGAACACCTGGGGCCACAAAAGCTGGGAGAGGCAAGAAAAGATTCTCCTCTGGGGCCTTCAGAGTGAGCTTGGGGCTGCTGACCCCTTGATTTCAGACTTCTAGCCTGCAGAACTGTCGGAGAATGAACAAATGGATGAATGAAAGATTGAATACATTTCTATGTAAATGAATATGCTTCTTTGGTTTTAAGCCACTAAAGTTGTGGTAATTTGTAACAGCAACCACAGAAACCAATACACACATCACAGCAACAATACCAAGGAGAGGAGGAAGAAGGTCTTATGGAGCATCTACCAGATTCCAGGCAGGCAGGCTTGCATGTGATGGCTGCCACGACTCCATGGAGCAGGTACTTCCCTCACCCCGCTGCGCAGTGGGGCAGGCTGGGGCAGTAAGCGGTGACACTGGGGGTGCTCAGCTAGGAAGAGATGGAACCATTCAAGGCCTGCCGGGACCAGCAGAGGCAGGTGGGCACTTGCTGGGGCTGCTGATAGGGCCCGGCCGGCTGGCAGCCTGGACAAACACTAAGGTTTAAAGAGAGGTGCAATGAGCACTCGGTCTCTGGGGGTTCAGGAAAGAGGGGGCTCATTTTTGCTCTGGAGCTGGCCCTTCAGGGATGGGACATGGCCAGCATAACCCAGCTCCCCTGAGTCCTCAGAGCTGGCTCTGTGGGAAAGTAGAGCCTGTGGCACACTCGGGACCCCTGCACAGGCAGGTCCAGCCCTGGCACTCCCCCACCCACTACCACCATTTCTCTCCTGGATGCATGTCTCATGTCTCTATAACTGGCCAGAACCTGGGCGTGCCCTGCCTCCCTGTTCCTTCTCTTTTCTCCACAGCCAACCTTGTCAATTCACTTCTCGAACATTTCTGTCACACCATGCACACTTCCCTGACATTGTTATGGCAGCTGCCACTGCCGACCAGGCCTTCGCTCCCCACCAAAGATGGATGGATGTGGTGGCCTCCCATTTGCAATACAAGCATTTCTCCTGCCGGGACAGAAAAGTATCACAGTTTGCTCTTGGCTGTGACATGGTCAGAGGTGGGAACTAGGGCTACGGGGATGGAGAGGGGGCAGGAAGGAGACTGTCACCTGTGACTAGTGGACAAAGCTGCTGTGCTAGCAGAGTGGCTGGCTGCACCACAGGGCTTTGTCAGTCATAAGCAGGTCTGAATGCAGAGGATTTTCGGAGCTGCATGCTTTTCTCACCTGTTAATGCTGTGATGCACGTCACTGTCCATGGGTGCTTTCAATGCCTTGTTGCTGCTTCTTTCTTCTTGAAAAACTGTTATTAAATTACATGCATCTTATCAATCACCCCATATTAAACTCCAGGACACACAGAAACTTGACTTTGGCTTTATGTGCTGTTCAGGATGGGCTTGGTGGTATTTAAGCCTGTTCTATCCATTTGGAACAGCTGATTATCTCAGCTTGCAATAGCCAGATACGCCCACAGTTATTTTTTTAAAAAATCTTTCTTATTGAAATCCTTGCAGGAAAAGTGACTTTTTATTGCAAGCCAAGACTTCTCTAGTCCCCAGCCCTTTTGTGTGTTCTTAGAATATAGTGCTTGTCAGAGCACAGGACTTGGCACTAACATCACACCCTCTGTCCCATTCTGGCTGGCTTATTCACATGGCTGGCACCTCCCAGGAGGCAAGCTCCTTGAGGGCAGGGATTCTGACCTTTGCACTGCTGCACCCCTGATATCTAGTGTATAGTGCTCCATAAAGTGTAGTGTAGTGCTCCATCAAGTGTAGGTGCTCCATAAAGATTTCTTTATTTTACTGAATAAGTACATGTATGAATTTGTTGGGAACTGAGGCTCAGAGCAGGTGACAAGCTAGTAAAAGGCAGAGCTGGGATGTAAACCCAGGGCTGATGTCAGAGTTTATGCTCTGTCCCCACCCCCACACCATAGGGCCAAAGGATGGAGCCCTTGAGCTGGTGCACCCATGGGGGCAAGTGTGAAGAGCCTGGGAGGTCGAGAAGAAACTGTGGATAAATATGGCAAGGCCCTGAGCAAGCAGAGCGGATGGCGGCCTGGGGCTGTGCATCCTGGGTGATGGGGGTGGGGTGAGGTGGCGCAGAGTGAATGGCTACTAGGCGACTCTGAACCCCTTCTGTCTCAGCTGGTTTTCTTACCTCTTTTCCCCTCTTGGACTTGGTTAATTTTCTTCTCAACAAAATAATGAGAGAAGCAATAAGATTCATAAATTGCCTTTAATTCCATTCAACAAAAATCTATTGCATACCTTACCACATGCGAGGAGTCAGAGATCCCAGGGAAAGTAAAACCCCCTATTCCGTCAAGGGAGAAACAGACTCTTAGTTAAGCGGGTTGGCCACAAGGCCAGCCATAATCTGGGTATGGGCCCTTGGGAAAGGACTACATAGAGGGAGGGAGTCATTCTCAGCACTGCCAGGCTAGGAGGGCTTCTCAGAGGCAGTGGGCTTAGAGCAGAACCTGGAGAAATGGAAAGAAGGAGGGCAGGTGTGGAAGAGACAGGGAAGAAGTAAATGGAGGCCTGGGGCAGAAGAGGGCAGGGTACTCTGGGGGTACGAAGCCACCAGGATAGGGTAGGGCTGTGTGTGAGGAGGCTGGGGGCACAGGGAGAAGATGGCTGCAGAATGCATCTCACAGGCACCAGGGTGCCTGCAAAGGCTTGTGAGCAAGGGTGCAGGACCTTATTTGGAAAAAGTGTCCTTGCAGATGTAATTAAGGCAAGGATCTTAAGATGAGATCATCTTGAATGATCTGAGTGGGCCCTAAATCCAATGACAAGTGTCCTTAGAAGAAGAGGAGAAGACACAGACAGAAGAGACATGCAGGGAGAAGGCCATGTGAAGATGGAGGCAGAGACTGGAGTGATGTGGCCACAAGCCACACAACACCAGGAGCCGCCAGAGGCTGGAGGAGAGGAGGAAGTGTTCTGCCCTGAGCCTTAGGGAGGGGCCTGCTCCTGTTGACACCTTGATTTCAGCCCAGTGATACTGATGTCCCACAGTAGGCTGTGCGCTCTTCCTCATCTATTAATAACACGAGGCCTGGCACCTCCAGAGGACTCAATAAACACTGGCTGAGTGAATAAGTGGGCATTAATGCCAGGGGTCTGTGGAGCCATGTGTATACCAAGCGCTGTCTATAGATGGATCTGCCTTCCATGTTTCCATGTCTCTAGGAGCTGGTACATTAAATGAAAGTTTCATTTGATAGCAATGCTGAGCTCAGATGGGCTGTTTGTCCTTTTGTGTTCCTTGGTCACCAGATTGTAAAGGTATTGCTAGCTGCTGTTATGTGGGGTCTGCAAAATGTCTTGATGTTGGAGCAGAGGTGAGAAGGGTGACAAGGCAATGAGACCAGCCCTGTGGTTCTTCCTTTCTATCACAGTCTGTTTCTAGGCCAAACTGGAGTGGTACCAGGACAAGGCCTTCAAGTCTAATGCAGCTTCTCATTAACCGGGACCCTGAGCAGCCCCCCTTAGCCAAAGGCAGCTCACCGGGCAGGTAGTGGTGGTGCTGGTGGCCATAGGGATTGGCAAACAGCCCTCCTTCAGATACATGCCAGCAGGGCCTGGGAGGAGCCCAACTACCTGGGAATTGTCCAAGAAGTCTCTGATCCTCATCGTCAGTCCCCTGATGACAAGGCAAGTTTATAATCTGTCTGCTGAGAGGAGTCTAGTCAAATAAACCTGTTCCCAGGAGCTTTCCTCACATCCTGTTTGGAGGCATCTTTGCACTCCACCCAGGGTGATGTTTTGTAAGTTGCTCATCCAGTCTTCCTTTCAGGTACTGGTTCCAGGAGGGAGTGTGAACACGGGCTTAGAGCTGCTGGTGCCCTGTATAGGCACGAGACCAATGTGCCCACTAAAGAGAAATGACGTGGACAACTTGCCTTAAATAATCTGGAAGTGAATCTCCTTTCTTTATTCATTAGGAATATTTTCACCTAAATAGCCTCTTTGTTTCTTGGGATTTCTGTCTGGAGCCAAGGCAGACAGGCTGGGGACTGACAGGGCCGGCTCCGGAGAGCGGGCAGTGGAAGTTGCCAAGTGGAGATGTGCCTGCCCAGCCCTAGAGATGTGCCTGGCCCAGGAGCTGCTGAGCCTTGCTCTGCCTCCAGGGCACTCTTCACCCACAAGGCATCAAGGCTGAGCTCTGGGGCATTTTCCTCCAGCCACAGAGGGCAAAGCTAAGGATCTGGAGTCAGGCAGCTCAAAGATTTCCTCCTGGCTTCTTCAGGGACCAGCTGAGTGGCTGCAGACAAGTCCTGTTCTCCCTGGCTCGCCAGTCGGTCAGGACGGGATGCTAAGAGGAAAGGCAGTGTTACAACACAGCTGACAGGAGGTGATGGGATTAAGGCTGCAGGAAGCTTTGCCAACTTGAAAGCGAGGCGTGGGGAGGTGGGCTCTGTGACAGGTACTCCTGGCCACTGGGCCCGCCCCCAGCTGTGTTGGGGCCAGAGGGGCCCCTCTCAGGCCAATACTGTGTGAAATGAAGGCCAAAGGAAGAAGAGTGCCCGTCATTGGCACAGTGCTAACTCAACTTCTTTCTTGGAATATTTGTTAATATTTTCGAAAGGGGTGCAAGCTCCTTTAACATCTCCCTGATTGTTGAAATTTCATTCAATTTCTTGTTTCACAGCCTTCTTGTCCTGAACATATATTTGCTGATGTATCTGGCAAGACGATGAAAAAAAATGGTGGTGGTGTTTAGGGTAGAAGCTTCTATACAAATTAGCTATAGTTGCATTCAGTTTGTTTTATGAGCATGAAAGGTTTAAACAGCAAGTATCTAGATTACATGGATTAAGTAGATATTTTAAGTTAAAAAATCCCCCAAAACAAGAAAATAAGTTGGTACGATACAAAACTCAGCAGGTTTGATATTCTGCCACAAAGCTATTAAAAACATAATTACAACATGAACAGCAAACTGATTTTATGCATAAATCAGAGCTATCAAAGGTACATGTTTGCTTTTAGATCATAATGAACATAAACTTAGACATGAGCTATGGGCTTGAGTTTAGCTTAGCTAAACCTGAGCTTTAATTAGACTCCAGGGCAGGGTGGGCCTAGGCTGTGTGACAAGGCCAGGGGTGCCTTGGCCTCCACTGTGGCCATGGCCAGTAGTGTTTCCTTCTTTCCTTCCTGTCTCAGCTCCAGCGAGGACTAGATGGAGCAGACAGGGATTGGGTGCCATGAGTGAGTAGCAAAGGAGACCATTAGCGTTCTCAGATCCCAAAGAAAACCCTGCCAGGAACTGAAATGCACATTGCTTGGTCCCATTCCCTCCACTTAAGTTCTGAGATGCCTGAACTCTATACTCGCTCCAGGAAGAACTCAGTTATGTCTACACATGTCCTTAAACTGTCTCACATTAATAAGCTGCAGAAATAGGAGCCAGTACTTCTAAACCACAAGCAGACCATGGAAAATTGTTAAGATACTTATTGATAAGCGTCCCAAAACATCACCATTACAGCAGACTAAATACAAGGGCATCTGAGATGAAAACAGCTTGTAGTGGAAATTTCTTAATATTAGGAAATTTCTAGGTTTGCTTCCAAAAACTAGGTTCGGACACATGACAGCCCCTGAGTCCCTCCCAGAGCCTGTGTCGCATGCCTCACCACAGCCTGACCCTTTAATGGCTTCCTTCCCACCTGTCAGCTCCTTTGGGGAGGCAGTGGCAGGATCAGGGTGGACTTGAGCTGGAATGGCCCTCCCTCAAAAACAGGCTCATCTAATCCCCCCCAACTCCGCAGGGCCCTCTCACCAAGCTGACATTAGTCCCCCACCCCTGGCAGCTGCAGAGAGAAAGCTGTGACAGGGTAGTCTTCACCTGCTCAGAAGAGGAACTCAGCAGGTTTGATATTCTCTTCACCCTGAGAAGAGGCGGGGTGTAGCCCTTCCCATTGGCACTTCAGGGGCTGGGGCAACACCACCCTCAACTGCGTTTTTCTTTGTATAGGAACCCCAGACCCAGCTTTGGCTGCAGCCTGGCCGCTCTGCGTGCGGAGCCCAGCACCTGCCACAGCTGCTGAGGGTGGGGGAAGAGTCTACTTTCCCAGGTGTGAAACTCTTTTTCAATTTTCT